>CATIXQ010000023.1:482713-511014 GCA_949711755.1 Leptidea juvernica | reverse complement strand
AAGCTATCTAATTTGGGATACCTTGGGTTACATTATTGCCACCCTTAGTACAAGTCTCTAATTTGAGATACCTTGGGTTACATTATTACAACCCTTCGTATAGCTATCTAATTTGGGATACCTTGGGTTACATTCTTGCCACCCTTAGTACAAGTCTCTAATTTGGGATACCTTGGGTTACATTATTACAACCCTTCGTATAGCTATCTAATTTGGGATACCTTGGGTTACATAATTACCACCCTTAGTACAAGTCTCTAATTTGGGATACCTTGGGTTACATTATTACAACCCTTCGTATAGCTATCTAATTTGGGATACCTTGGGTTACATTATTGCCACCCTTACTAAAGCTATCTAATTTGGGATACCTTGGGTTACATTATTACAACCCTTCGTATAGCTATCTAATTTGGGATACCTTGGGTTACATTAATGCCACCCTTACTAAAGTTATCTAATTTGGGATACCTTGGGTTACATTATTCAAAACTCAAATTTAAAATTGTACATTTGTACAATGTACACAAATATATCAATTTTACATATTGTCTTAATATGATAACATAATTAGTTTTTCTCAATTATCTAAGTTTTTTATGTGATGAAAGTTTTGAAATTGTAATAAAATAAAATCTCTTATTAAAAAAGAAACTATTCATACAGACCTTTGAAGAGTGGTCACTGTACATTTGTATCTAATTTGTATTTAGTGGGGGCGTGGCATGACGCTCATCCTTCCCCCGCAATCCGCACCCCCGCGTTGCCGCGTGGTTTGAATACAACCGACTTAATTAATGAAACATAGCCTTAATTTAATTATCTCTAGTAATTAACATAAGCCATAACTCATTGTCGCCGGAATGGCTAGCGGCTACGAATTAGAATTCATGGTCGATACTCATTGACGTAACAACACGTTTACTTAATAGGTTGGGAAGTTGTACGCCTGTTTTGAAAACTCAAGACATTTGTTTTTAGGGTTCCGTATTTCCATTTATGCGAAAATAACAACCAAGTAACTCTTCAATGGATAAAGGGTCACAGTAACTTACAAGGGAACGGTGCCGCTGATGAATTGGCAAGGAGGGGCTCAGCGATGACAGCAAAAGGACCGGAACCAACTATGCCTCTCCCGCCTAGCTGGCCTGCAATGGTAATACGTCAAGACACCAAGGAATTACATAATAAGTACTGGATGGAAGTGAGTGGGTGAAGAAAAGCAAAAGAAGCTCTATCTCAAATAGACCCCAAGCTCTCTCGCAAGTTAGTAAAACTTCCACGACCTAGGTTACGAAAAATAACTCACGTACTAACGGGTCACGGCCCTTTTAACAAGCATCTGTTTAATATAGGTGTCACC
Source organism: Leptidea juvernica (assembly GCA_949711755.1). Lineage (NCBI taxonomy): Eukaryota > Metazoa > Arthropoda > Insecta > Lepidoptera > Pieridae > Leptidea > Leptidea juvernica. Next base: position 509,651 of record CATIXQ010000023.1, on the reverse strand, counting down.
GACAGTCCACTGTGCAGAGCCTGCATGGAGGCAGATGAAACAGCCGCACACGTCATTCTGGAGGAGTGAGGCCACATACCGGGCCAAACACCTGGGGTCACCGAGGACTCTCCCTGAGGTCATGGGTGACATCAGAGGTTTGATACAATACCTTCAGGAACTGGGTTCGCAGGATTAGCCGCCCCCCTCACAACACAAAATAGGCGCGCTGTAGTCGTCGAGTTGCGGATAATAGCCCGTGATAACCTATAGGGTTCCGTAGCCAAATAGCTAAAAACGGAACCCTTATAGATTCGTCATGTCCGTGTATGTCACAGCCACTTTTTTCCAAAACTATGATAACTTTACTGTTGAAACTTGGTAAATAGATGTATTCTGCGAACCGCATTAACATTTTCACACAAAAAAAGAAAATAAAAGCAATAAATTTTGAGGGTTAGACCTGACACTTAGAACTGAAACTCTAAATTTTTTTGAGTTTTAGAAAATCAAAATGATAAAACTAAAAAGAATATGTGATGTACCATATAAACTTTCACCAAAAATTGGTTAGAACGAGATCTAGAAAGTAGTTTTTTTAAAAGTATAAATGATGAGAGCTCATTTGCATTGTATGGGGCAAAGCCTTTTCCTTTTAGATAGTTTAGTATCATTTTGCTTTCCTTTAGTTTAGTATGAAACGTGCATTGATTTGACATAAATTTAAAATAATAGTAATTACAGTATGTCGATTGACGACGAAGTGTAATCCGGCTAAGTTTGAAAGCGAACAGTTTAACGTAGTGGGTTTCGGTGGTGATTGGATCTCGTCTGTTTTTAATAAGATTATAGCCGTCATCTGTCAATCTATCAACGACTGCACGTTTCATACAATCGATAGTATCACTTTTTAAACATAGCCTTAATTATGAGAGAGTTTCGCTAGGTTGGTTTCTATAATCGGATGACTATATTATGCATAACTGTAATCATAAATTCATTTGGATTGAACAGAGTCCAGCTTCCAAGTACAGAGGGAGAGGAAAACATACATACAAATACTCACTAGTACATATATTATAATTCATAGATTTAGCAGATATTATTGGACAATTGCCAAACTTGGAACGTCATTCGATTATAACGGCCATTCCCTATATTCAGTCTATCTCTTACTTGAGATAAAAATCTTAACTATCGTTGACTTTTCTGTCCCAATAAACTTATCGACGGTAACTCACCTTATCCGTACACGCTGTCTGTCAATGGGACGACATATAGCTTACCAGCGATAGAAGTTTGTATGGAAATTGCAATTCACGCGTCCCAATATAAGGCGATAAGAATGACTTATCGGGTATAATGGGAAAACTTCAGATTGTTGACAACTATTTACTGACAGTAGAAGGTAGTAATTTATCTCTATCTGCAGATAGTATACTGGGAACGGCTGTTATACGCCTAGATAGACTATGACAGCTGTGAAATCGTCGAAAAAAATGTCTCGCGCCAGATTTTGGCGAGACAACACGTCCTGAGGATGCCTCGTGTAGAGGCGAAACACGTGTCGAATTGTTTTAAAGACAAATATTGGCGGAATTAACACTAAAGAAAACTTAAATAATTTGTACGAAAAAAATAGAGTTTAGAACTAACCTCTATTTTGAATAATTCACGCACACTACTAACACAAAGTGTCATACAAATCGCGAATGTAAGACGTAGCACACCTACCTAACAGTAAGAGACTCTATCTAGACCAAAAAAATTATTATCTAAGGATTCATAGTTGATAGCTTATAAGGCTTGGTGTCCACTGCGCTCCAAATAGATGCCGCACTACCTTAGAACAACAGCTTCTTTACTACGGCAACTATTAGATGCTTGTGTGCGTGGCATCTTGATACGCAATAGAATCTTTCGAATTTTCAAAATACTTACTGATGATATGTGATCCCCGTGTCTTTCTTATTTTTTGTAGTATTTTTACAAATTTTTATTACAGAACCCGGCAGTTTAGTTTTAGTTTAAATTTTAACAGAACACGTGGTACGTCAACGTCACACATTGTTCGAGACTGGCTCGAGTAGACCCACTTGGGCGTAGCATTAGTTGCCGCGCCTTGCCTCTACGCCTGCGGTATCTAGTTGGAGCACAGCGGTGACCAATCCTTAATCTAAGGTTGATAGATATTTATATGTTTCGTCAAGTTTTTTCGAAACAACTTCAATTAATTTAAACAAACACTGCACGCTACCTGTGTTTAAAAAAAACCTCACAATTTTAATTAATTCTCCAAAGCAGTGTTACAGTTTGAATTAATTATTCAAATTAACTTTCTGAACAAACATAAAACTAAAAATACTTCATGAATATTGAAGTGGCGACGAGGGGGGGTTGATGGAGGCTGGCTCGAGTGGGGGAGAGAGGTGGAGGGGAGGTTGTGTTGTGACAGTAATTAGTGTAGTTTGTCTTGCGATGTATCCCCGAGGTAATGAGCTACCTAATGACAACAGCACTTACCTCTTGTACGTATTATGATATGAGAACAAGTATGTTAGTCATAATTAAGACAGGTTGCTCAGAGGTTCAACTGGCATTATACCTATCTCAACTAATATAATAAGGGGTAACATTTGTGTTTCTGTATGTATGTTTGTAATGTTTTCACACATAAGCAACTGGGGCGATTTCAAAAATTCACCATTAGATAGGTGCATAGACTATATTACATTTTCAAAAAGAATCCCTAATAAACATTCAATGATATAACCCAAGATGTGAAATTTGTCATAATAAATTCGGTCATCGCGTGCGCAAGTTTTCGCAACTATTGATGATAGAACAAATAATTGTTCCACAGTATTACAGAACGTATATCTGTCTACAAAAAAGTCTGTGATACCATATGTCTAACTACTGTAGCTATGCCACTATAAGTATTTTTTTTATTATAAAGGTTGATATAAGTGCAGGCCATAATCAAACCATATTATTTATATCTCTACTACGAGTAGCTGACCCAGCAAACGTTAAACGATATTAAAATCGCGATACAAAAGTAACTGTTCATCGTAGATGGGTGAGAAGTTGTATATATTTTTTAATTCTGACTCATAATCAAACAAATTTAAAAAAAAATTAAAAAAAAAATCACGTGGACCACCCTTAACATTTAGGGGGATGAAAAATAGATGTAGTCCGATTCTCAAACCTACCCAATATGCACTCAAAATTTCATGAGAATCGGTCAAGCCGTTTCAGAGGAGTTCAAAATTTAACACCATGACACGAGAATTTTATATATTAGATATTAATCCTTATCCCATTAAATTTAGAGACCGCTTCAATACCTATAAAATACATTTTAAGCTATTAAAGTTGGAGATTCCATTCAAAAGATATAACGAATTTAAAAATATCAATCGAAAGAAAATAATGCAATAATCTAATATATAAAATTCTCATGTCGCGGTGTTTGTAGTTAAACTTCTTCGAATCGGCTTGACTGATTCTCATGAAATTTTGAGTGCATATGGGGTAGGTCTGATAATCGGACAACATCTATTTTTCATCCCTCTAAATGTTAAGGGTGGTCCACGCCAAATTATTTTTTTAAATTTTTTATAAATTTGTTTGATTATGAGTCAGCATTAAAAAATACATACAACTTCCAATTTTCACCCATCTACGATCAACAGTTACTTTTGTATCGCGATTTTAATATCGGCAATACAACATTTGCTGGGTCAGCTAGTATCTAAGAAAAATAAAACTTTTATGTTAACTTAAATAAATCTATAGTCCGACTTAGTAGACTTTCCACTACCACGAGATCGGTATCTAAGCGAGTGAAACCGCGCGTCATTTCTAGTTCTTTTATTTTTTTTGACACAATAGACACATAGACGGAGCTCACGGACCGAACGGCCCCAATTTAATTCACTCCTTTTTTATGAAAATAAGGGACGAGACGAGCAGGACGTTCAGCTGATGGTAATTGATACGCCCTGCCCATTACAATGCAGTGCCACAACCACAAAAATTCTGAGCGGCACTACAAATGCGCTCGTCACCTTAAGACATAAGATGTTAAGTCTCATTTGCCCAGTAATTTCACTAGCTACGCCGCCCTAACCGAAACACAGTAATGCTTACACATTACTGCCTCACGGCAGAAATAGGCGCCGTTGTGGTACCAATAATCTAGACGGCATATTGTGCAAAGGAGGTAAGGTACTGGTAAGTTCTCTAATAAAAAATGAGTAAAAATACATAACTAAATTTGCTTGCCACTTCTTATGATCAAAGCTAAACCTTTTAGTGCTGGTAATTACCAGCACTTCGGAAAAAGGTAAAAGAAACGTAAGAAACACGTAAAAAGAAAAACAAACTTTACATTCATAAGTGATATTCCTTGAGCTACATGAATAAAGTGATTTTGATTTGATTTGATTTGATTTGTCTTAGTAAGGTCATACTTGAGTTTGATAATGAAGACTCACGTTTCAATTGTAATAATCTTATCAAAAAAGTATATCAGGTTTTTATGTTGTTGCCTACTAAGCAGATCAGTAAATTATAAAATGACAAGAATGTTAAGGGAATACGTATACTCTTATTCTGGCAATAAATACTGTTACAATTGAAAATAAGCAAAATATTATATTTGAATTTGGAATCCGCCATTTTTATATGATTGTTCATTGAGTTTCTCACTCATTTTGGCGCCAATACATTCTACAATATTTTGCGATATTAAAATGGCCATTCCATTTTGGTGATAAAGAGAACCGAATCGCTGTGATTGCATTACACAAAGTAGCTATGGAGCCAAATGCAATTTTTAAAACTCTCCATATGCTTGGTAATAGTACAATGTTTGTATACCAGGCTAATAATAGGTACAATGAGACCTCCTATATATGTGACAGAAAAAGATCTAGCCGTCAACGTAATGTTCCTACAAAAAAGGTGGTCAAAGCAGTAAAGCGAAGAATTCGACGAAATCCTGTACGAAAGCAAAATACTTTATCTCGGGAGAGAGATGAGATTTTTTGTACAACTGCGCAACATAACAAACAAAATGACCATATTTATGCTCAAAGCTCTGAGGAAGCTTCTCAATTAGTCGACAGAGTGCAACGTGTGCCCTATCCGATTTCGGTGATGGTTTGGTGGGGTATTAGCTATGAAGGAGTGACTGAGCCATACATTTTGTGAAAAAGGTACCAAAACATCGACACAAGTGTATCAAGATACCTTTCTTGAGATGGTAGTGACGCCCCTTAACAACACCATGTTCAATAACCGAGAATTGTCCTTCCAGTAAGACTACGCGCCAGGTCATAAAGCTCGGTCTACTGACTGGAAGACTAGCCGTCATCTAGTGCCGATGTTAATCTGCTGGATTATGATTTATGATCAGTTTTAGAGAGTACTGTTTGCTCTAAACGCCATGATAATTTTGGAGTCCCTAAAAATCCATACGATTGGCAGTGAAGAATTTTCCCATGGAAATAGTGCGCGCTTCTATTGATAACTGGCCTCAACGTTTAAAGGAGTGTATTGCAGCCAATGGAAACCACTTCGAATAAGCTTTTGATATTTTTAAATGTTTTAAATTTTTGTATTAAACTAACACACTGAAAAAGAAAAAAAAGTTATTTGCAATAGAATTTATTATTTCTTTGTTTCAGTATTATCACATAAAATTGACAAACACAATAGATTATTGTCATTCGCGCTCTACATTGACTTCAGGGAAATTACAAGAGCCACCAGAAGTGTCATTTCAAGTTGAGAGCTGAAGTAGAAAAGTGTGGTAGAGGTTTACCTGAGAATCCATTTGAGTATGAAAACGCTTTTATATAATTAGAGATGTGCCGATTAGTTGCGAATGCAATTTATGCGAGTTAGTCGGCCAACCCGAATGGATATTATGTTTTTTTAGCAAGTATAATTTAATTTTGGAAACTGATTGCCAAAGAAAAGTTTAAATAAAATAAGTAAAAAAAAAGACTATAAAATAAAAATATTCATAAAAAACAAGGTTTTTATTGATTGTAATTTCACCCTACATAAATTTTATTGACAAATACATGACAATAGTCGGCACAACTCTATATATAATGTATACTGTGTTACCGCAGCTCAGGTATTACGTGTGCACCCTGTGGGATAATTATTCAGCTTTACAATAACGTATTAGCTAATACGTACTCTGTGGTATCCCTCCCTACTCTGTGGTATTAGTAATGACAGCGTTGTGTTACCGTGTTGATGCGACCGCGACGTAATACGCGCGCGGCTTACGAACGCTGATCTATTGTCTATGTTTAAGTTGCCGACGTTTAATCGCCTTTCTACCACTGTTCATAGGAATCTATACGCTTTGCCTTATTTAAATATGTCAATTGTCAATTCAACTTCAGTCTTTTATTTGACTTCCAAAAATCCGATAAATGTAAAATTTATGTGTCTTTAGCCTGAGCTTGACCGATATTAATAAAAAAAATGTAAAATGAAGATTCTGCCTCGATAGATTAAGTTTTCAACCACCCGCAGACAAAGTATTAGAGAAATTACGTGTGGGAGGCTCCTTTTCACCGAATGCCGGCTAGATTATGGGTACCACAACGGCGCCTATTTCTGCCGTGAAGCAGTAATGTGTAAACATTATTCTGTTCGGTCTGAAGGGCGCCGTAGCTAGTGAAATCATTGGGCAAATGAGATTTAGCATCGTATGTCTCAAGATGACGTGTACAGTTGTAGTGCCGCTCAGAATTTTTGGGTTTTTCAATAATCCTGAGCAGCACTGCATTGTAATGTGCAAGGCGTATCACTTACCAATTACCAACAGCTGAACGTCCTGCTCGTTTCATCCCTTATTTTCATAAAAAAAAATGGTTGTCTGTAAAGTCGGTTTACTGACGATAGTTGAACGTGACAACGTCTTAAGAAAATACTGATGGAATGGTAGCATTTTTCAAAAGAAAATTTTAATTTCATTTGTTTAATAGATTTGTATGTGTATAGAGAAGGAGGTAATTAGCAATCACAATGAAATTAATCAAGTTAGATTTATTTGTACGCATAAATACAATTATGTCAATTTTTTTTTACAATTTAATAGTTTTTACAAGTATAAATGTGCGTTGAGCAATTGTTTTACAACTTTTAAACATGTGTAATATTAATTTTTCTTACAATCTGTGTTATTCTGATGTCGAAGGCTGCCGAACGCAAAGGCCGATTGTGCTTCTTTGTCGCTCGTTCCGCGCTCTCGCTTGCACTTCAAGCCTTACATGGAACGCCTCAGAGCGAGGTAACGCCGCATGAGTCATGTTTTTTCGTGCGTGCAGCCGGCTCTATCGAATTATAAGACGTTGTCACGTCAATAAAGAATATAATTATGCTCGAAATATTAAATAAGATATAGTTAATTGGTACCTGCCGTTTAATGTTTTTAATAACGTATTTATTGTTCCATATACTTGCACTGATGGAATTTTGGAGATATTAGGTTAACATGTATTTTTTTTATGGTGGAAGACTAGAACCTTTAAACCAATTTTATAATATACTTAAACATTTAGCTACTTGTATAATATTATTGTATATAAGTACGTGAAATTCATAGCGTTAAAATTCGTTATTAAGTTGGAAATGAATAGCGCGACGGCAACATTCAACTTTATGACTCACAAATAAAACAATGGGAGCTTTGTATTTATGTAAATGGCAACACAAAACGGCTAAAGTGCTTGGCTGTTCAGCAATGACCTTCGCCTCAACTTGAAGTACAGTGATGCACTTAGAGTACAATCCACGATAGTACACCGGTGTCGATACATTTTAATACTTTCTTATTTATTTATTTATTTTAAGCAAACTTTACAGCATTTCTATTCTACACATTAATTCTATAAACTATATACATGTATGGCCTTTAACAAAGTTTGGCAGATTAAATTATAATGAAATAATAACGCTGGCAAATAAATGGTAAGTAATTATATAAAATAAAAAAAAAGAAGAAGTCCTGAATAATGTGTGCTTGTGATACATGATTATTAAATAGATCATAAGTAATACAGGTCGTAAGTCTACATATTGTTGTTTTTTAGATGAGATAAAGAAAAATACAGCTTCTCAGTGACGACAAAGAATATTAACAATATTAATAATGATATTAAGTTGAAAGTTTTAACTATTTCTGACAGGGAAAATAATATTTCAAGTTTCATGCATTTTTAAAAGAAAGAAAAAAAATGCAATTTTGATAAAAAGAATACCTTCCTTTGTATGGCTTGTGATTTTTATTTCATACTAAATACACATAGCATTATTATAGTTCATATAGTAGATTTATTTCATATAATAGAGAAGACAAGGTTCCGGTTGGGGGTCGAAAAGTTGGTGACACGTCACGCAGTAGACTTTAACTCTTTTATTGTTCGCGTCCCGACAGAACATATATCGACCTTCTTGGACGTGAAGCTGTAGCCGAAAGGGGTCGTCGCCGACCGCCGGAAGTTACCGAACCCGCGCCTCACATCGCCGCGAAAATGTGACGTTGATTTTAATTTACATAAATATATATTTTAGACTATAAGGTATTTATATTATGGGCCTTGTGGCCTGAAAGAAAATGATTTATTATTATTATAATTAAAAAGTACAGGCACCATTTGAACAACGATTACTTTAAACTTTGTAAACTTTTTCTTTACGCTATTCCATAAAAAACTAATTAATTAAAGGACGGGTCCAAAATTTAGTTTGGTTCATGTAATAAAATTTCACTTTTACCGCGATGAATATGTTTTATCGATAAGGGTGTATCACAACACTAGCCCGAAGTTTGAACCGCAAACTTAGAGCAAGTGAAATGCTAACGAGACGCTAGTGGCGACGTTCGCTAGTTCCTCGGTCTGGGCATAGCTCTACATCACTACTCTGTGCCAGCGAGTGACATTCACTTCGCTATGAATATGTAAACGGCTCTTTGTTCATTATTTAATACTTGCTTTTACCCGCGACTTCATCCGCGTGGAATGTGTAATTTGGGCAGAATTTTTTATTTACTTTGCAAATAATACTGCTGTGGTTAGTACATTTTTATAACCTACCAAGTAAAGCTCCGTAAAATCTTCTCGACCCAAATACCACAGTGTATGAAGACGAAGACTTACGGTACGCAGACGTGGTCGGTAACTATGGGCCCTATGAGAAAGCTTGTGGTCGCTCAGAGGGCAATGGAGAGGTCTATGCTCGGAGTTTCACTGCGAGATTGAATCAGAAATGAGGAGATCCGTAGAGGATCCAAAGTTATCGACATAGCCCAAATGATTGCGAAACTGAAGCGGCAGTGGGCAGGGCACATACTTCGACGGACAGATGGCCGTTGGGGCAGTAAAGTCCTCGAATGGCAACCACGTACCGGAAAACGCAGTGTTGGTAGGCCCCCCACAAGATGGACCGACCATCGCCGGAATACGTTGGATGAGGACAGCGCAGGACCGATCGTCGTGGAAATCTTTGGGGAGGCCTTTATCTAACAGTGCACGTATTCCGGCCACTGCCATATACTGCCACTTCAGTTTCGCAATCACTTATTCAATCATCATTCATCATCAGGTCTTACCTATCTCTGTACTAAATTTTATTAAACTGGGTTCAGTGGTTTAGGCGTAAAAGCGTAACAAACAAACTTACATTCACATTTATAATATTAGTAGGGATTGTAAGGGAGTAAGAGTACCTACTTTTACTAATTATAATATTGCATTAAATTTTTTAGTTTGTCGTTATGAGGAGGTTGATATCAGCTCAACCCGTTCAACTTCTCGAAAAGTTCTTTCACTTCTTAAACAATTTAATTAATCCAAAATTATAATAATGTTTTAAAACTCTTGTTAATTAAATAGGTACTTCAATAACTTAAGAAACTTAACAGATTTTTTATCAAATAAAATGTCAAAAGTCATTTTACCATTTTCCATCAATTCCCGCTAAGGAAAAGACCCGCTCCATGCCGCCGCCACATGCTGTGACATTTTAAGCATAAGCATGACGAAGCCTGCTACAAAACTCAATAAAATAAGAATAAATAATGTATATCTACATATTACGTAACCAAACTTGGCGATTTTCATAGAAATTTGCATATAATTAAATATTAAAATAGTGTTTTACCAAAGAATAGCACGTAACCTTTAGAGTAAGCTGTAGTATACTAGCGTAAAAGACGAACCCTGTGTGAAAGTGAGATAACTATCCTCACACAAAAATCTAGGTGTGAGAAAGAGACGGAATAGATGAATGGTGAGACCGTTTTGAAACAATTTAGTGTCTATTAGTCTCCTGGCAAATTTGACCGCATTTTAATTTTAGTGTTTATCATCATAATTGTTGTGTTTTAACGGGTATTTTTTTAAATATAATGGTATCGTGTTGTGTTAGATTATCCAAATAAACAGTATCTAAACACTCAATTTTTTAAATATATATATAAATTAAAAAAATATGTGTTGGAAAATAAAATATTGTGTACGTGGATATGACTCCGTTTATCAATACTTGTAATAGGGATAGTCCAAAAGTAAAATACTACACATTTCAATAATTCACTAACATATCTGTAAAACTATCACACATGAACATTTTAAATTCTCGCCGTAATGAAGTGACTGTTTTTCTGTTACGCTTGTATTTTAAGTTTATGGTTTTTCTATAACTTTTCGTTTGATAGGTATAAGACCAATTCTTAATCTAAGTATAAGGACATTTAATTTATTGAGAGACATTTATACTAAACTTTGCAATTGATGATAAAAATAGTTCTAGCTTACTTACCCTTACCTTACCTAAAAGTGGGCATTTTCATTAGATATATATTAATATTATTCATTTTACCTTGAATTTACATTATTTCGGTTGTTATAATAGCGTTAATCAAATAAAATATTGTTATGTAACTGTAGAAAAGTTACACTTACAAGATTGAGACGTGTGTGTGTCTCAATCTTGTAAGTGTAACATTTAGCAATATTTTCCGAATACGGGCTAGCTCATAAACATTTGATTCAAAGCTATATCAAATCCAGTAATTAATAATTAAAGGTTTAGTGTAGGAACAGCCAATAGATAATGCTCCTCACACATAAGCCCGTAATGAATGCTTATCTCACTGATGAAGTGCTGTGGAGAGCCCTATTGTCGTCGCTCGCCTCTCGTTGCTGCCGCTCCGCTGACCTCCCGAAGGGCCCTTAGTGACTCACTCAACGTAATGCCCTCATCCGACCACTCGTTAGGTGACCCTTATGTATTACCGTACAAGGTTACGTCATACCTATTACTTCTTTATTGAATAACTGTAACTAAAAGATCTTATGAACTTTATAAGTCCTAAAATTCTTCAGTTAAAATTAAAAAAAACGCGTATAGAATTTTTAGTACTTTTAAGTTTCAATATTATACTATTATAATTTTGACAATTTCTAATGTACAACTTCTTACTTGGACTTATAATCCTTCAAGTATGTTTGGGCTTATTGGTATTGTCAAGAGATGCACTGTTAAAAAGTAAAATAAAATATTTGTAACCAAACCTGAGTCTAAATATAAGTATACAAATAAATAAAAAACTACCTTTAAAAACCGACTTCAAAAACTGAAATGTATCAAATAACTAAAAATTTAATTTAATACACCTCTTATGCAAACCTTTACCTTTAATATTAATAAAATATATTGATAGCTTTGAAATCGGTGCCAAGCCAAATGTAATAAAGGTAAACACACAATTAAATTTTTAGTTATTTGATACTTTTCAGTTTTTGAAGTCGGTTTTTTTAAACGTAGTTTTTTTTATTTTTTATGTTTTAGTGTCAGTTAATAATAATATATAATCAACTTGAATGAAAACTCCAAAAAAGCCACGTACACAGAAAACATTTATGTCATCCAGGTAGACGAAAGTTTTCATATAAATGTTCATAAAATGAAAACTACTGGGCCAAACTATGTAAAAATTTTATGGGACCAAATGGCATCTATTTCGCATCAAACAAAAGAAGAATTGCGTAAATCATAAATCTCAGAGTAATTGGTGATATCATATTGGTAACATCAATGATATTTAAAAGTATTGATAGGTTACGTAGACAACATTCGGTGTTTGAAAATGATACACTAACGCACACATGAATAATTTAACATTGCAATAGCACACTACATTACGATTACACTTCAAAGAAGTAAATACAATTATCCCAAGCGAAAAAGAAATAAATCTATTTTGCTAATTGCTTCGTATTTGTATAGGAAAAATACAGTTAATTCCTCAGAATATGATTTTTTATCGTACACCGTGATTTATGCCTAAATTACGATTCATTCATGAGTTTAATATAGTAAAAGCTATAAAGTAGAAAAACTGCATTGAAATTAGGTAGATAATGTGTCATTGATTTAATAAAAAATATTTTAATATTGATTATAAAATTTGGCCACATTGATGATATCAATTATTTATACATAAAATATTAAGAAACATACAGACACCAAAACAAAACCGAAAGGTTTCTACAGTAAGGGTCCCTTTTTACAATTTTACTAACGACGGCTCCCAAAAAGTTTTAAGATTACAATTAAGTATAATTTTTTGTACCTTATATTATTTATGAATTTATTTGTTTGGAAGTCTTTTTGTTGAAGGCTTATTACAATAAGGTAATGGTAGAAGAAGAAAATGATCCATTGATTCTTCTGTAGTTAGCAAGGGATATACTGAAAGGGATAGTGTTACTGAAAAACTCCTACGTAAACAAATAGCACTCACTGTCTACGTCCGCTACCTACCCTAAAACTTGTTTTAGTAGTTTGATAGTTCAGCTACCTATATACGCACTTGTTTATTAAAAATTATTACATTTCGTATTACATTCAGTGCAACAACGACTTTTTTACATCATTTCCTAAAATATTCTACCTTGATCATCCAGCAACAGACAGCATCAATATTTCGTCACTTCTGTACGTTAATCTATGACCGGCTTGGTGGCGATCGGCGTTGTCATGGCGACATATTTATTTTGTTAGATAGATAATGAAATCAAATAAAATGTTAAAAATCATGATTTCTTAACTGTGGTATGTATTTCTATGATTTTTTTACTTTCGTAATTAGTGCATCTTCCCATAACAAAAGACAGCATTTTAATGTTTTACCTATATCAACTTGTAAGCAATTTTGTCAATAACAAACGCGTGTGTACCGTTTTCGTATCGAGAGAGCGACTACGACCAAAGGAACCAATTGACTCAATTTAGGCGATTGATTTTGGGCGCGCTAGTGACATATCTACCTCTTTTAATACTATAATATCATTGGTGTACATACATAAAAAAAAATACCGATCGAATTGATAACCTCCTCCTTTTTAAAGTCGGTAATAAATCATAATTTTCGTTATCATTTTGAAGTTTAACTGCATTCTAATAAATATAATTCATGTTCACACAGTGATCTGTGTTCAGCGTTGAGAATTAAACCAGCCTTGCGAAATTCTCTAAGAAAAAAGCGATTCACTCGGTTGTATGAAACGTGCAGTCATTGATAGATTGACAGATGACGGCTATAATCTTGTTTACGGCTATAATCGCTTTCAAACATAGCTGGATTATTCTTCGCCGCCCAATTATAATAACTATTTCAAACTTATGTCAAATCACTGCACGTTTCATACTAAACTAAATTTCAATTTTTACTTACAGTCCGTTCACAGTTATTCTACCTCTGACAGAAGTCATTATATGTTTTCTTTATGTTGGTGTTCCTGTCGAGTCGTTCTGTGAAGTTCCTAGCGTTTTTCTTTCATATTTGTGATATTTCATGTGTTAGCATGCCGAAAAGAATTCAAAGTAGCGGAAGAAATATTATACCATCGGTGTGTGATTTTTGTGAAAGAGAAAAAGAAAATAATGCTCCATTAATTCCATTTGGAAATGTTCGTCAACGAGTTGCCGCCATGACGGGTATGTAAATTAGGGTTACCAATCTTTAGTATTTTTCCCAATTTTAGTGGAAACTTGATGTCCTAGCGTTACCGCAATCGGTACATAATTTATGTCGCGTCAACTTTGATTTTCTCTCACCATAAATGTTAGACTGCTTGTTGTTGTTCTTGCGAGTACAGTAACTATCTTGTGATGTTTTTTGTATGTTTATAGTAATATAATCAATCATTTGCTTCAATAAGATATACAAGTTCTATGTCCTTCATATTTGTCTTTTTAATATATTATATGATTTCATAATTTAATAGAGAAATCATTGTCAATTAGTATAAGTCGCCTTGAGTGGTTTTAATTTGAATAAATAAATAATATAAATGCCAAGCTGACCTCTATTTTTTTAAGTTAGAACTACAATTTTCGTTTGGTAGCATTTGATACGATTAGGTAAAAATGTAAATAGGAACATTATTGTGTGTAAATAATATGTAGACAGGTATTTCTTTTTAATTTAAAATAAAATAGGCTTTATAAAATAAAACTTTTTTCCTGTTTCAGGAATATCTGAAAAAACCGTAAGCACCATAACTAAAGAAGGCGAAGTTGCTTTATCCACTTTTAAAAAAATTTATACGCCCAGATGCATCCAAGAAATAAATTTATTTTGGATGATTTTGATCTGTGTGCAGCTCGAAATAAAATACTTGAAATGTATACCGTCAGAAAGGAGGTACCGACTTTGGGGAAACTCTAAACGCAGAGTTAAAAATTTATATAAATTTTCGTGGAGGTCCTACTACATTAAGGAAAATTATACCTACCTACGAAAAAATGCTGTGCGAAACTCTATTTCACTATTTCTTGTGAGAAAGTGAAATATCGTGAAAAACGTTTGATAGCTATGAATGACAGGTAGCCTAAAACGCAAATAGATTACTTTATTTCCGATTAAGATCATTATCCGGATAAATATATTGTGGTTATTACTGTGTAACTAACTAATACAATAACAAATGACAGCTTACAATTAATACAATAAACATGCTTTTTTAAGATACAAAGTACTCATAAATGGGTTAGTAATTCTTTTTTACTAGTTAAATACTTTTGATAAGCTTACACATATTTTTTGAGTTATTTTCATATTGTAATTATTATCATTTCATATCTTACTGAACAGTTGAAATTGGAATAACGAATTCCGCTCCTGACGAAAATCTCTCGGTCACTTAATTGTTTTTTTATTTTAAAATAATATTATTAGATAGGCATATTCTTAAAGATATATAAAGGTATAGTCTTACATTAAGTAACAAAGCAAACGGAAATTAATAAAATAAGATAGGTATAAATAATATTATAAGATAGGTATATTTTTTATCATCGGAATCCGAATAATAAAACTATTAAAATAACTTGTCGTATTATTACTATTCTTCTACCCGATACTATTCATTCACTGCATAAAAACCATTAGTCTGACTCCAAATATAAATTTAAATTCGTTCAACCGTCCCAATAACAAAAGATCTTATTACAAACTTTACGTTCAAATCATTATATTGTAAGAAAAAAAATATCATCAATACCGTAAAATTTAACTTGTTGTTTGAGGGTGTCATAGAAACTAAATATGGTAATATAACGCTCAGGTTAGGTAACCTAACGGCTAGAGGTAAAATAACTGTGAACGCACTGTAGGCACCTGCCTCTTATTACATAGTACGAGTATTTACATCCTCTTTGTATTAAATATTCAACTTATCGCTGATTTTCACAAGTATCAAAAAATTTAAAACTAATTTAAAATTGTCGAGGCCATGGAAAGGGGTGAGCTGGGATGGCTCGTGTCAACTATCACCGCACCCTCAGTTTACGAGACCTCGTTATCCCGTTTACGGACAGTTTCCCGGAGTGAGTGCTATATATGTACCCGGTTATAGTATTTCTGGACTTGTCGTCACATCATCGCTTTGGTACGGTGTGCAAAACAAGCAGTAGCTGATGTAAGAAGGAGTTACTTAGGCTACGTTTATTTCAGAACAATAAAGTAATGTTGCAATGTCCAAGAAACTGTCTAACTCTAAAAATAATTTATGTGACAAAACAACGTTTGCCGGGTCAGCTAGTCATTAATAAATAAACTACGATTTATTTTTTACGATTTTTTTCTGGGTTTTAGGTACAAAAAGTATTTATGTATATGACAGAACTATTATAGCGACACAGAACAACAGAATCGTAAGACTTACACGTACGTAAGTTACGACTTACACTTGTATAATGCCCTACGGAACATTATACAGGATTTAGGACGATACGACATGGGTACCTTCAAAAAAGCGCGTACACCTTCTTTAGAGGCCGGAAACGCTCCTGTGATTCCTCTGGTGTTGCAAGAGAATGTGGGCGGCGGTGATCACTTAACACCAGGTGACCAGTACGCTCGATTGTCCTCCTTTTCCATAGATACAGATGATGATAGCAAACTGCGATCCTTAGTGACGGGTAGTTCGAAAAAAACAAATTTTTAATAATATATACACAGTTTTGAAAAACTTTTCATAAAACCTATGATGGCACACGGTTTATATTCAGCTCGGCAACAGAATGCTGGTAGGCGGGTGAAACTCAATTTAAGTTTAAATGTGACCGCTTTCATTGGCAGTTTATGTCGTCCTCTCACCGAGGTACTCATGTTTATTACTAGCCCATCCTCACTCACTTTATGATCTGTTTTGTTATTTTATTACTTCCACTATTACATTACTGCTATACAGTAAGAAAAATACGCTTCTACAGGCATTAAAATAAATAGGCGTGGTCCCTGACTCATGGAAGTCAGCCCTTGTAGATGCGATCCAAAAAAAGGAAAACAGTTCGGATCCGGCAAACTACAGGCCTATTGCTATTACCTGCCTGCTCTCAAAAATCATGAAGTGCATAATTAACCGTCAGCTCTTGGTATAACTAGAAGGTCACCAGTTGTCAACGACCGGCAGTACGGCTTTCGCTATGGTCGGTCCGCAGGAGATCTTCTGGTATACCTAACACATAGATGGGCGGCGGCTATTGAAAGCAAGGGGGAAGTCCTGGCAGTTGGCCTGTATATAATAAAGGCCTTTGATCATGTATGGCACAAGGTGCCCCTCGCAAAACTTCCATCATTCAGGCTTCCCGAGAACTTGTACAAGTGGACCTCCAGCTTCCTCACTGGGCGCAGCATACAGGTCGTTGTTGACGGTTATTGCTCGAACCCAAAGCTCGTGAACGCTTGAGTGCCCCAAGGCCGTATGCTATCTCCCACATTCATTGCTATGCAGACGACAGCACTGGTGATGCCGTATACACGGGTCATGCAGGTCTCTCTCGGGAAATCGTCAACCAGTGCCGGGAGAAACTTGTGTCTTCTATCGAGTCCTCTCTTGAGGAGGTCGCCGAATGGGGTAAATTGAACCTTGTCCTATTAAAGACTCCCCCACAAGACTCAAGTTTGGGCGTTTACCACTAAAAAAAACCTCATTTGTCGTATCACCGCTCTTCGACAACACTTCCCTTAAAGCCTCGTCTAGTATCGGAATATTGGGTCTCGAAATCTCGAGCGATTGCCAATTCCGTGGCCATCTGGAGGGCAAAGCCAATTTGGTTTCGAAGAAGCTGGGCGTCATTAATAGAGTACGGCAATACTTCAAGCCGGCCCACATTCTAGCGCTCTACAAAGCGCAGGTCCGGCCACACATGGAGTATTGCTGTCATCTCTGGTCTGGCGCAACCCAGTATTAGCTTTATCCATTTTACCGCGTACAAAACAGAGCAGCTCGAATTGTCGGGTACCCAGTGCTCTGTGAACGGCTGGATTACTTGGCGTTGCGTAGAGACATTGCTTAATTGTGTATCCTCTACCGCATTTATCATGGGGAGTTTTCCTATGAGCTGTTTTACCTGATTCATCATATCATCCCCACCATCTGGATGTGTGGCCTTCCTCTACAGTGCGGTTTTCAAGGAGCTTTCTTCTACGTACCACAAAGATGTGGAATGAACTTCCTTGTGCGGTGTTTCCTGGACGATACGACATGGGTACCTTCAAAAATGTTCGTACACCTTCTTTAAAGGCCAGCAACGCTCCTGTGATTCCTCTGGTGTTGCAAGAGAATGTGGGCGGCGGTGATCACTTAACACCAGGTGACCCGTACGCTCGTCTGTCCTCCTATTCCATAAAAAAAGTGTATATGATATATGTGTGTATATAAAAGTGTATGTGTAGGTATGTATGCACGCAAGAAGTTATACTACGTTGGCCTAACGAAGCAAAAATCATTAAAATGATTTATTCCTCGTGCTATTCTACGTTTTTAGAAAGAATAACTTTGTAAAAATATTGCACTTTGACTATGAATTATAAAATAATTAATACGGCTGTATGGGCTTGAACCATTTGCCTGTCCTAATAATGGACGAAGTAACCAAAAAAAAATAACGAATGACGCAAACGTCAGTAAATTTTAGGAACCAACTTCAACCTGTTACTTTTGTGTAACAGTGATGCGCGCCCGTCTTAAATTTCCTAAGCGCCTAAATAAGTATAACTTCAAAAAGAACCGTTATTACTTCTTGTAAAAAAAAATATCTTATGTGCTAGTACATAATATTTTATGTGTATTTATCAGTTAACTTTACTTAAGTTTATATCAGTATTAGTAATCTACAATTATTAATCTACAAGAACCCCATAATGGGTGCAAGCCTCCTCAAATGTCCAGTTGTTTTTGTCCTGTCCTTTTCTTTGCGAATTGGGACCTGTTATTATTTTTATTTTATCGTCCCATCGTCACATGGAAAGCCCTTAAATTATTTATACGTCTCTTAAAAATCCGAATTTCTAAGTATCCTTAAACAAAATTTACGTCTGTTTATGCCGCCAAAACGTATATTTCGACTGTGTCAGGGGAATCTAAGTTAAAATGGTATTTTCCGTTGATCTTCAGCTATAATATTTATGCAAGTAAAATCGTCGTTTAGTAGATGTATAGGGAAAAATTTGAAAACTATTTAAGGAAAAGGTGGACAAATGAGCGTACGGGTCGCCTGGTGTTAAGTGATAACCACCGCCCACATTCTCTTGCAACACCAGCGGAATCACAAGAGCGTTGCTGGCCTTTAAGGAAGGTGTACGCGCTTTTTTTGAAGGTACCCATGTCGTATGGTCCCGGAAACACCGCACAAGGAAGCTCATTCCACAGCTTTGTAGTACGTGGAAAAAAGCTCCTTGAAAACCGCACTGTGGAGGACCGCCACACATCCAAATGGCGGGGATAATATCCTAACTTGTTTCGTGTCGTGCGAAGGTGGAATTCGGCGGCAGTACTAAAACTATACATTTGTAATAAAATTATAAAAAAAAAACTGAACGGAACCCTCGGTTTTCGACTGACCCGCACATGTCCCGTTTTTCCTTTTTTTAGCAAACCTAAAGTGTCAGAACTATTATAGGCATATTAACTTGTGTTATATTCAAATTTAAATAGTTCTAATTGAAAGTGAATATCCAGCACCCGTTCTGAAGAGATGTGCCTCAGACAAGAGATTAACTTATAAATTAATTTATTATTTTTTCTTTATTGTTTTGTTGTTGTTTGATTGGAATTAGCGTTCTCTTGTAACACGAAAGGTATCAGATAAATATTGCCTGCTCGTAAATTTTAAGGTAACATTTCTAGATAAGTTTTGTTGTACATAAATGTAGTTATTTGAGGACGTTACTGAGGATTATATTATTCAGTTGTAGCGGTTTGTACGTTGCTATAGAATGGCGCAAAAGTAAAACATAGCTTTATAATTATTATTATTATTTAATAAAGTCAAAAAAATATATGTTTACAGGATGCTTTGAGCCCTACCCTTTGCGGTAAAATATAGTTGTAGAGGCTAGATGCTTCTAAGTAAAATTGATATCCTAGTTCCACCTGCAGATAGGAAAAGAGTAATTCTATCAAGATTCAACTTTTCAACTCTGGCAGCTATCTCGGTCAACGGATTAGCCTAACTATCCAACGCGGAAATGCTACCAGTATTTTAGGTACGCTTCCACGTAATGATAGTTTTAATTTTATGTAGTATTGTTAGTATAGTTATAAGATTTGTTTTGTTTGAATAAATTATTGTAGTTAAGTATTTAAATACAATAACGCGATTGTAAATTGGAAATTAAATTCAATAATAGATTCAATTTAAAAAAAATCTCAATAGTATGATTGATAACGCATATAGTCCAGTGTTGGTGTGTTAGTTGGTGTGAGCATGCCATGCATGATAGATTTATACATCTCTAGATAGATTTATACATCTAGATAGAGTCTCTTGTTGTTAGACAACCGAGAAAAACAGGCCAGGAATATTAGTTTAGTGTGCGTGACAAGCTATGTCTTACACTTACGATTTGTTTGACACTTCGTGTTAGCGTGAGTGAATTGCTCTAAACAGAGGTTAGTTCTGAAGTCAATATTTATTATTTATCGACGTTTTAAAATCTGTCATAGTCTAACTAGACTTATAAATGATAAAAGTGTGTTAGTATATCAAAAAAGCCCAACGCGTCTAAACAAGTTTTCGCTGCAAAAATAGTAGGGTTGTTATTTAAAAGTTTCAGGTACTCGGGTTGGGGTCGTTGACCGAGTAGTCCTGGTGTAGGACAGATATAACACAGCTCATGTCGTGAGCCCCGAGCCGCCGGATGAGATATCAGATAAAATATCGCAGCATTTTCCTCAATCTTCTCGTATTTTTCGTTGTGACTCTCAGGGGATATCTCAAATCACGACTTAGCTCATATTATAAAAGGGTCATACGAAATCTTGTTTGTATTTTTACTTTTACAAATGTTACATTTATTCTTCCAAAATACGATATGAACTTGGTGATTATTTTGAACAATTAGTTACAATAGAGTCATGGTTCTTTTATAAGTAATCATGGAATTTGGTTATATAATCTATTAAAGTATATTTTTCAGAGACTTTCGGTCCAACAAAAAGGAAATAATAATATTGACACACTTTTTACACAAATTTTCTTGCCCCAAGTTAAGCATAATATATAGCGTGTGTTATGGTTTACGAGACAATGATATATTTAATACAATAAACTTACTTTAACATACATAAATTCATATGAACATACATATAAACATACATAAATACATTTAAATATCCATAACTCGGAAACAAACATGCATATTCATCATATAAATGCTTGCACCTACCGGGATACGAACCCGGGACCTCTAGCTTCAATGTAATAACTATTAACTAATACAAATGAAGTATTTGAAAAAAAAAGGATTTTATCTACCGTTATTTCAAAGTTGAACAAAATTTGTAACTAAGAAAGTTCATACCCTAAACCAAAACAAGCAAACAGTAGGGTTATAAAAAAAGGTACCCCACTTGTTCATGTACCGTACATTACTGGAAGTCAGCAGTTTTTTTACTTCTGTCTTGATGCCAGGCCACTCGCTTATGTCTTTGAGCCAAGACTCCTTTCTTCCTATATACATAAAATTAGTCAAAAAAGTATCAGGAATGCTTGATCTGCATAATGTTCCAAATTCAATTTATTGTTGTAACATTGGCACAACTGTTTTTTCATTTTGGCTTGGATTTTGATTTGCATCTGTCGTTTAAATAAATACAGGTCGACTAACGAGTCAATCCCGAGTCAAAATTCATGAAACGCATTGGACAACTTTGTGCGCGACCGTCCCACGGGGTGACAGACGGTGGCGGAGACGGGGTACTAAGTTGTCATTTTATTTTATTTATTAGGTTTATTTACAATCCCTTACAATAATACACACAATTTAAAAAGTAGAACTACAAACTAGGAACTAAATCTAGTGATTACTTACAAATAAACACAGCATGCACAGATTTTTTTTTTATATGATAGGGGGCAAATGGGCAAGAGGCTCACGGGATGGGGAGAGGTGAGGCAACCGCCCATGGACATCCGCAACAACAGGTGTGACACGAAATGCGTTGCCAGCCTTTAAGGTGGGAGTATGCTTTTTTCTTGAAGGTCCCTAAGTCGTATCTGTTCGGGAAGACCGCTGCCGGTAGTTGATTCCACAAAGTGGCTGTGCGAGGCAAGAAATTTCGAGCAAAACGCGCGGTTGTGGAATGCCAGACGTCTACGTGATGCGGATGGTACTTTGCACGTAATGTCCGGTGGTGGAATTCGGCCGCTGGAATCAACCCGAACAGCTCTTCTGAGCACTTCCCGTGATAAATGCGGTAGAAGATGTAGAAAGAACCCACATCTCTACGCAATGCTAGAGAATCAAGCCGATCGGAGATGACTTGATCGTCGATGATTCGAGCCGCTCGTTGTTGTATGCGGCAAATGGAAGAAGCTGGTACTGGGGAGCACCCGCCCAGAGGTGAGAACAGTACTCCATGTGAGGCCGAATTTGCGCCTTATAAAGTTGCAGGTGGTGGCTTTTAGTGAAGTACTGTCTCGCCTTACTGAGTACTCCAAGCTTTTTTGAGGCCAGTTTGGCCTTCTCTTCGAAGTGACCACGGAACTGAACGTCACTCGATATTTGCTGATTTGCAGCATCTTTAATATGCAGAAGAAACAGCGTAGGGTATAGCACGCAGCCTTGCGGGACCCCAGCGTTTATGGGTCTTAAGTCGGAGCATGCACCGTTGATAACAACCTTGATGCTCCGATCAGCCAAAAAGCTAGTGACCCATTTGCACAACTTCTCGGGAAGCCCATAGGATGGCAGTTTCGCTATAAGCGCTTTATGCCACACCCGATCGAAAGCCTTCGCTATGTCCAAACTCACCGCTAACGCCTCTCCCTTCGACTCAACCGCTTGCGCCCAGTTATGGGTGAGGTATGCAAGAAGATCACCAGCTGAGCGACCCTGACGGAAACCGTACTGGTAGTCACTGATCAGCTGATGCCCCTCTAGGTATCGCAATAGCTGGCGGTTGATGATCGACTCCATTACTTTGTAGAAAATGGAGGTAATGGCAACGGGGCGGTGGTTGGAAGGATCTGGGCGTACACCTTTCTTATGGATCGGGTGCACTAAAGCCGCCTTCCATAATTTCGGGACTACGCCTGATGAGTAGGAGAGCCGGAAAAGATGGGTAAGGACCAGCGTCAGTTCCGGAGCACATGTCCGCAGCACTATCGGGGGAATGCCATCGGGCCCGCTCGATTCGTGAATGACCAAGGTGAGAAGCGCCTTAAGCACAGCAACATGCCAGATTTTTACCTCCGGCATGTATGATTCGCACCGCGGAATATGCGGTGGTGGTGCACCTTGGTCATCCAGAGTGGAGGTGGACGCGAAGAGGGAGCCCAGGAGATCAGCTTTCTCTTTCGCGTCATGGGCCAGCGAGTCATCATCCCTGTGCAGTGGCGGAATGGCTGGCTGGCAGAAGTTTCCTTGGACAGCCTTGGCGAGTGACCAGAACGCACGAATTCCCGAGGGAAGGCGTGCAAGTCTCTCGCCAATTCTGCCAATGTGCTTCAACTTCGCGTCAGCAATGACTGTTTTGAAGGACCTGGAGGCATGATTAAAGTGTTTTTTAAGTCGCTGGAATTCACATCCTTAGATACCTCCGCATTGACCCAAGCCTGATAGCACTCCTGCTTTCGGCGAGAGGCCATTTTGCAGGAGCGGTCAAACCATGGTTGGGACCTGCCACCCATAGGCACAGAGGAGGATGGAATGAAGAGTTCCATACCTTGTAGTGCCACATTAGCAACAGCGTCACCAGCGGCATCTGGATCTACCAGCGAAAAACAGATCTGCCTCCACGGGTAGTATGCAAAAAAGCACCGCATCTCGTCCCACTCTGCTGACCTATAGTGCCACACGCGGCGACAGCCTAAGAAGCGGGGCCGTGTTAGGCGCGTGATCGGCACGGTGCTCCGGATCAGGCAGTGGTCCGACGATCCCAGAGGAGGGTCAACGGAAACATGTAGCCGTCCGGATGTGAGGTCAACAGAAGGTCCAACAGTGAAGGTGTATGGCCTTGCACATCTGGGATTCGCGTTGGCGCAATAACCAGATGCGACAGACCATATGTTAAGGCGAAGTCGTGAACAAATCTCCCTGCTTGATCGGTGGTACATGAGCCTAGCCATTCGGCGTGGTGGGCGTTAAAATCGTCAAGAAACACGATCTCTGCAGTGGGGTCTGCTCCAACACGGAATCTATAGCCATTTGGAAGTGTTCGAGGAGCCGGTCAGTCTCAGCGTTACCGCTATGGGACCTATACAGGCATGCGTAGATTCGCGTATGGTCATCGCAGTCTACACGCAGCCAGATGATGGATAGGTCCTGTCCTTCAAGAAAACTCAGGCGTCGAGAACAGACATCCTACCTGACGTAAACGCACGTGCCAGCCCGTGGTATAAAGGAGTGTTCCAAATTATACCCCGGGTATGAAAGGTAAGATGAATCAGCCAGGGAGGATATCTGTGTCTCGGTTAAAAAGAGCAAGGCCGGCTTCGCCGTCTCCAGGTGAAAGTGGACGGCATTTAAATTTAGAGCGAAGCCCCCTTATGTTGCAAAATTCCACAGCGAGTGTGGGGGAGGGGTTGTTTGAGCCTCCTGCTCTGTTTTCCTCGAGTCAGCGCAGATTTGCCCCCCCCCCCCCCCTCAGAATACGGAGGGCAGCCCGGGCAATCACTATTAGGTACAGGCCCTAATTGTGGACGCCCAGGGACGGATTCTCCAGGACTGCATAGCCTGTTACCGTCCTGAAGTAGTCTATTTTTAGTCCGTGCTGCCATTTCTATTTGGGAGGGGGGGTGTAGGCCGTCGGATACCCCACTCACTGGACGAAACACAGCGGCATAGCCGCTATTTCGAGTGGGGGAGTGGTATTTCTCCGGACGTGCCGGCCCAATTCGGTTGTGTTCGTGAGGACCCAACATGGAACTACCACTCCTAAATATTATAAGTAAAGTAAATATTATACAGAATCAATTAAGAAGTAAACAGTTTTTTTTTAAATGAATAAATCTTTACTTATTTATACACAGTTATATTAATTTATACATTACATATTACAATACGTAAAGATTACCAGTGCTGGTGCAAATGGTCTTGCGGAATTTGGCTAAGGAATCAGCACATATGTCAATATCAGCTACGCTATAAGAATTTAAAATTTTACATAACCGTGTGTTTGGGGAATTTGTATCTAGGATCGTTCGACGAAGTGGAGGACAAAGTGGAGTAATAGGCTTACGTGGAATTCCTACTGGTACTCTTAGGCTAAATTAATTTAGCAAAGCAGTTCAGTAGTTTATGAGTAAACAGAACATCCAGAAGTTCTCTACGTTCATCTAATGTGATCATTTTGAAGAAGGACTATAGTAGTAAGATTCAGATTTGATGGACAGCCCATCAAAGAGAATGATACACCTACATCACTTGAAATGGAAGAAGGTGACACAATAGAAGTATACCAGCAGCAGACGGTAGGAAGAGTAGTGTAATTGTTAATTTAAGTAACTGTCTAATTAAACCTTTACAATAAGTTTATTTTATCTGTAAGATGTGAACATTTGAACTAATCAGATTTGGACTGTTCAATGCAAAACTTGATTTGCATTGATAATATTCAGGTGAACCAAATGACATTTCTGTAAGAGTATAGGGCATTGTAAATGCTAAGGAATATACTTTGATGTTACTAAGTTGATTTGTCGTCAGTACCTTTCAAATAAAGTAAATTAATAGTCTAAAGACTAGGAGTGACGCCCTCCAACTAAACCGAAACAGAATAAACACGCCAAAATCATGTCAATGTCACCACTCAATGTTAAGTATTTTCTTCGACTACTGCAATGTGCACTCGGAATTCTAACCGGAAGGTCAAACGATAAATAAAGTATATTGTTCAAGAGTTATGCGGCCTTTTTACATAATTATTGTCTTTGTTCTAGTTATATCATCAATCAATATCCCTCATTTTTGATGACGCATCAAATGTAAAAAAAAGCATGTTCATTCATTTTTAGGGTTCCGTAGCCAAATGGCAAAAAAAGGAACCCGCTTTTTTTCGAAACTATAATAACTATACTGTTGTAACCTGGCAAATAGATATTGTATTCTGTGAACTCACACTCACACAAAAATAAAAAAAAAAACAATAAATTTCGGGGGTAAGTTACACTATACTTAGAACTGAAACTCAAATTTTGTTTTCATCAAACCCATACGTGACCAAACAAAACCAATCTATGGATAAGTCTTCAAAAATGATAGTGAGGTTTCTACAATAATTTTTATCTAAACTGAATAGTTTGCGCGAGAGATACTTCCAAAGTGGTAAATAGTGTGTCCCTCCACACTTCTAAAGTAAGGGAATGATAAAACTAAAAAAACTTGGTTTGAACGAGATCTAGTAAGTATTATAGATTTTTTTAATACGTCATAAATCGTAATCCGCAATTTACCTTTCATTCAATTAACTCAATGCATATGAAAAAAGGCATTTAATATCATAATTTACTTGCTGCCACGGAACCCTTCATGGGCGAGTCTGACTCGCACTTGGTTGCTTTTTTTTGTACTGAGTAACATATACTGGGAGGCTCCTTTGCACAAGATGCTGGCTAGATTATGGGTACCACAACGGCGCCTATTTCTGCCATGAAGCAGCAATGTGTAAAAATTACTGTCTTTCGCTCTGAAGGGCGCCGTAGCCAGTGAAATTACTAAGCAAATGAGACTTAACATCTTATGTCTCAAGGAGACGAGCGTAATCGTAGTGCCGCTCAAAATTTTTGGGTTTTTCAATAATCCTGATCGTCCTGCCCGTCTCGTCCCTTAATTTCATAAAAAAAACATACAGCGCGAGTTATATAAGCGTAACCTTAATCTTATATACTTATCAAGGCTATT
>CATIXQ010000023.1:459960-482703 GCA_949711755.1 Leptidea juvernica | reverse complement strand
AGCCATCATTGTTAATTAGGCAATAAATATGATAGCACGTACTATTTCCTGGTATCATAAAGATAACAGGAAATGACTTAGAATAAGCACTCCTTGTATTACAATAGCATATAAGGTTTTTGTCAATGAATAAAGTCAGTCTTAATCCGCTCTTCAAGCTGAACACTTGTCTTTTTAAAAAGCCTTTCGCCTCCGCCCACAACCTAACTCGCGTGGAGATAATCAAATCGCTGTCAACATGAGTAATTGATTCGTCACCAACAAACAGATATGCAAGGGCGGGTCAGGCTGTGAACCGCGATAATGCGATAATGAATATATTGGATTTACGGCGGGTGCGGTACTGACCCCCCCCCCCCTCCTCCCTCCTCCCCTGGTATCATCCGCACAGGCCCGCACTACGTCGCGCTCAGCCCGCACATGGCTTCGTGCGGCACAATGCGCACATTTACGTAATCACCGTCATATCTGCGGTGCAATCACTCTAATTGTGTTGCTGAAGGCTGTGTCGACCCGACTTGGCGCGAGATCTGTTTGAAGTTACATACGGAATTGTTTGGCAGAGGCCCGAGCGTTCTGATATAAATTTTATTGTACCAACTCTCGATAACATAACGTTTTGGAAGGCATCGAGTTAAAATGTTTTATAGACTAGGCAGACATTTTAGCACGATTTGACATAGAAAATATGTCCATACAAAACAAATATTGGAAATAAAAATAATTATGGGTCTCAAATCGAAATAAAACTATCCTATCCTCAAGTTGGACTAAACTGCATTCCATGAAATAATCACCATTAAAATCCGCTCTTCAGTTTAGCAGTTCAGTGGAAATAACCATCAGGAAACTGGATTTATATATATTAAAACTAGCTGACCCGGCAAACGTTGTTTTGCCATATAAATTATTTTTAGAGTAAGATCGTTTCGTGGATATTGCAACATCATCCAAATGCTTTTAGTTTTCTTTAGTGTTAATTCCGCCAATATTAAACACACCACACACAAGAACCAAAAACACTAAAGAAAACTCAAAACATTTGGATAATTATGGATATTCGCAAAGTAACGCCTACTTCAATAAATTGCAACATTACTTTATATTTCCAAAATCAAAGAATTTTTCTAAAACAAACGTAGCCAAAGTTACTCCTTATTACATCAGCTACCTGCCAATAAAAGTCCCGTCAAAATCGGTCCAGCCATTTCAGAGATTAGCCGGAACAAACAGACAGACAGACCAAAATAAGACAATTTTTTAAAAAATTGTAAAAATTGTTATTTTGTTGTAAGTACCCTGTATATATTAATATACATGATGCATATAGTAAAAAACGGTTATTTCAATATAACAAACAGACACTCCAATTTTATTTATATGTATAGATACTATTGTAGTCTGTCAGCGGTAACTTATTTCCCCGGGGGTAACACAAGCATTTCAATACTTTTAAGATAACAATATATCTGTTAAATGATATTTACCAGGTGATATATATTAATCTAGATTTCAGATGTCCTTAAGGTTGATAAGAATTGTTTAAAAATCGGCTAACAGGAAAACAAACACAATCAATCCTTATTATAAAAAACTTTAAGATCCATTTTTGTTGAATATCAAGCCTTTTCTATCTGGTGAGTATTTGTCATTAGAAAATAACAGTACAAAGAAAAAGCCTTTTATTACAAACATTTAAGTAAAACGTGAGTCACTCAAGTGAATTTACACTTAATTATAATACGACGTAATATTATCGAAGTAAAAGACCGTTTACTGGGTCAAAGCCTCCTCTGCTCCCTCTCACTTGAATATATCTTGAACTACCCATATCAGTCCGACCACCATCTTTTATTCATCGTCCCATTTAGCTCATAACTTTGTGGGGTAACAATCTATTGTATTATATTCCTCGATTTTTGTTGCTACACTTTGCACTTCTAACCATCAAAATACTTGAAAAAATTTTAGTTATATGTTAAAAATTAAAAAAATATATCATTAATATAATCATGATAAGTAATAATAATCCATATTCATCATATAAGTGCAAGCATTTATATGATGAATATGATGTTTCTTTCAGAATCATGGATGTTTAAATGTATTTATGTATGTTTAAGTAAGTATATTGTATTAAATATATCGCTGTCTTGTAACCCATAACACAGGCTATAAATGCTTAACTTGGGGTAAGATAATTTGTGTAAAAAGTGTGTCAATATTATATTATATTATTTATATTATGATACATTATATTATACTAGTGATCTCCCAGAGGTCTATTTTAGACCGTAATTCATTCAGTTTTAAGTTTGAAGTAAGTTCACTATTGTGTGAAATATTTATTTTAATTAATTTAATGCGCTTATAAGGCATTTTATATAAAAATAGCTTCTCCATATGAGCTTTAACACTATCCCAAATAGTGAGAATGGACAAATGAGACTTAACATCTTATGTCTCAAGGAGACGAGAGCAATTGTAGTGCCGCTCAAAATCATTGGGTTTTTTAAGAATCCGGAGCGGCACTGCATTTTAATGGGCATCGCGTATCAATTACCATCAGCTGAACGTCCTACTCGTCTAGTCCCTTATTTTCATTTAAACAAATCACAAATAGTGTTTGTCGGGAGGAATAGGTTCCGCTGTGGTGTCTAATCCTGAACTAAGGAGCCTCCCAGTTGATTAGTGTGTGTTAAAGCTGTAGCTACAGAAATTATTATATGTATATTCTTGTTATTGTAACGTTTGATATACATAATTACTTTGTATGGGTTCACAGCCGACCTTATGACACCGATCGTTGCCGGTCTATTCGGCGCGTGTGCGTTATATTATCTTAATATATATAAACTACGTGACTCGTTGTTTGTCCGCGATGGACTCCTAAACCAATGAACGGATTTTAATGTCCAACTTGAGAGATATGATTGTTTTTAATTCAATTTGGGACCTGTAATTATTTTTATTTCCAAAATTTGTTTTGTAGTGACATATTTTATATGAGAGAATTTTGTTGACGTATAGTTTGACAGTTCCACTGTAAAACAATTTCATTATAACAACAGGGATCATATATTTTACGAAGTAATTCTTGATGTTATGAAATATTATTGACGTATTCATTAAAAATCTAGTATTTTATTAATTATGTACAGAACAACGTCTGTCGGGTCAGCAAGTAGAATTATAACACTAACCAACTCACTTGTGTCTTTATTAACCCCCTTAATCATAATAGTCTGCTAACTTAAAGCATTGCTAATTCTCACTCTGTCTTCTTATATTGACCTAAGTCCAAATGAGGAAAAACACTCCTTAGCGGTTGTTTAAAGTAAGCGGACCATTATGAATAAGGGGGTAAGTGTTCACCGCTGACTATACTCCTTAACACCGAACGTCGCCGGTCTTTTGGGCGCGGTGTTTCAAGGACAATACTACATCTTGAAATAAGCGCGTACATCTTCCTTAACATGAATTGCGCTAGTAAGTTCGTCACCATCGTATTCCCACAATTCCACCTTCGCACGACACGCCACAAGTTACGATATCATCCCCACCATCTGAATGTGTGGCGGTCCTCCACAGTGCGGTTTTCAAGGAGCTTTCTTCCACGTACTACAAAGCTGTGGAACGAACTTCCTTGTGCGATGTTTCCGGGACGATACGACATGGGTTCCTTAAAAAAAAGCGAGTACACCTTTCTTAAAGGCCGGCAACGCTCCTGTGATTACCTGGTGTTGCAATAGTCGAACAGTCGCTTAACACCAGGTGACGCTCGTTTGTCCTCCTTTTCCATAAAAAAAATATTGCCATTGTTAAAATTGAATATTAAAATTGAAATATCAAATCAATTCAAATATTTGTTTGAAACTTTAGACAGGTCGAAATTAGCTATTCAACGTTAATAATAGCTTTACGGATGTTTTCAATAACGTATATCTAGTTACGTATATATTACTATCACCGTTTAATGACAAGATCTTATCTATCCATAGTTATGTCCAATATAGTTATAGTCCGATGCTTTATGTCGATAGGTTATTGAAATATCAGTAAGCGTAAAACGATAGATTTGTCTACCTCAAGTAAGTTAAACTAAGGATACTTAGGTTATTGAAAACGGCCGTTAACCGACAAAAATTGGACGGTTACAGTTAGAAGTTAAAGTTATATCTTCATCTAAAAATTCTCAAATGCAACACATTCTTTGCTTAACCGGTACTTTAACATGTTTGTTATTGCTAAAGTTAGTGCAACCCAGCCTTATTTATATTTTACGAAGACATGTCGGGAGCGACTAACGGCCGTTTGCAATAACCTATCAATCCTTAGTTCAACTTACTAGACGTAGACAAATCTATCCTTTTCGCTTAATTACATTTCAATAACCTATTGACAGAAAGCATTGGACTATTGGGTCATTAAACGGTGACAGCAATATATCCGTAAGTTAAACTAAGGGTAGATAGGTTATTGAAAACGGCCGTAAATGACGTACGACGTCAACAATCGGAGCAAAATACCACAAAGAACACATAATACTTCCGCTACGATGATGCAATATCAGCTAGCTCAGTAGGAGATCGTCAGTTAACCAGCGCAATACAAGATATCCAAGTGCAAAATCAGATACAGTGCTTAGCTTAGTCCTGTGTGTCGCGGCTTAATGGACTTGGCGGGTTTTACTGGCTTGAGTGTTGTATAAACCTTTTAACTTTTAGAGTTCTTAGCCTTTGAAAGGAAAAAGTAATTCTAGCAGAATCACTTTATTGGTCTTTTGTCCAGAAATTATTAGGATAAGAAATTTCTTTCCAC
Organism: Leptidea juvernica; assembly: GCA_949711755.1. NCBI lineage: Eukaryota > Metazoa > Arthropoda > Insecta > Lepidoptera > Pieridae > Leptidea > Leptidea juvernica. The sequence goes on along the minus strand of CATIXQ010000023.1, from coordinate 477,882 downwards.
GCACAGCCACTTTGTGGAAGCATTTACGGGCTGCTGTTTTCCCGAACCGATACGCCTCATGAACCTTCAAGAATAGTGCATACTCCCCACCTTGAAGGCCGGCAACGCATCTCTTGACAGCTGTTGTTGCGGATGTCCATGGGTGGTTGCTTCACCACTCCTATCCCGTGCCTCTTGCCCGTTTGCCTCTTCTTATATAAAGAAAAAAGTATATTAATAAATAACCAATCTTACGAATAAGCGATCGTTACCCACCATCTCTTTTCTATAATTTCTACCATATATCGCCTTATCCAAAAATAGTACGCAGCATACAAAAACACTACTTTCTCATCATTGAGCTTCATTCATTCATCACTGAGACATATTCATAATGACAATCTGTATTGATAATTCTGCAAAGGTTGGTTCTTATAAATATTTCCGTGATTATTTGAAATGTCATGAGTCTTTTTGAGTGTCAATTCCGCTAAGATTCGTCTTCAATCAATTCGACACGAGGCAGCCTCAGGAGATGTTGACTCGCCAAATTCTGGCACGCGACTGAATTGAATGAGCGGAACGGCTTCATTATACCCTTGCCCCTTGATTTGGCGCGTTGTGAATAGTCGGCTTTTGTGACGTATTACTCCCGGAAGTGATACGTAACAATGGTGAAGAGACCAAATTTCATTCATGATTTCATGCTCATTCACGTTATGATTCAGAAACCTTGTAGCATAAAAATTTACTCTCACTGTAGGGTTTCCATAGCGCGATACCGCGAATATTCAGTATTCGGGCGATAACAATTCGTTAGTTACAAACGCCCATTAAGCGTTTTATCGCGACAATAATCGTTTGCATTGCCACACTTCTCCACTTCAGTTGCAGTCCAAAATCGCACAGTGTCAAATAATTATTTACTGGCATATAATACAACGCCACTACTTCCTCTGTCTTACTTCAAATCAAATCAAAAATATTTTATTTCGTAAATAATCAAATTGCATGTAATTTTTTGTTCTACAGCTCATCCGGAAGGCAGGTTTCTCCTTCGAAATAATTACCGCCTACATCACCCACGAAACAAGTCATAGTGGCTGTTCATATAAACAACATCGAGAATACCCGACCACGATGTTTTATCGCGTCAGTGCGATACGAATATTCGCGTGGCAATATGGGCCCGTAATTGATGAAAGCAGGGATGTCCATAATAACGCCCGGTTTCCACCAAAACGGAGAGGAGAGGAGATGTATTTAGATAACCAATCAGATTTCGTTATTTCCACATCTCCTCTCCGCTCTGTTGGAAATAACCTAACAGCTTCGCGGCTTATCTCCTCTCGTCTCCTCTCCTCACCGCTTTTGCCAGGCCTACTAGACCCTAGGGATCATCAATCTTTGCTCAGAAGCTGTGTAGAAAGAAAGTATCGTAGTAGAAAGGACACGTAGCAACCAGCGTAGCTGCATACTACGAAACATGCCTACATCTTCCTCCGGCCTGTTGAGCCGTCAAGTAGCGCAGCTATGATCTATGTTCTATACGAATGCAAAAGATTACCAATTTATTAAAAACTTGTGCAAACAATTATTTCATTATTTAAAAAATTGGCTTTCTCTTATATTGTTAATAATTTCTCTTATATTCTTCCGACGATTTTAAGTAACTGAGTATTTTACAGTGGGAGGCTCCTTTACGCAGAATGCCGGCAAGATTTTTGGGTACCACAACGGCGTGTATGTCTGCCGTGAAGCAGTAATGTGTAAGCATTATTGTGTTTCGGTCAGTAGGGCGCCGCGCCGTAGCTAGTGAAATTACTGGACAAATGAGACTTAACATCTCATGTCTCAAGGTGACGAGCGCAATTGTAGTGTCGCTCAGAATTTTTCGGTATCTTAATCCTGAGCGGCACTGCATTGTTATAGGCAGGGCGTATCAATTAGCATCAGCTACACTACTACACAAACTCAAATGTCTTAAGCCTCACATTATCTTCATTTCAGTACATTTTGGCGTATCATGCTGCAGCCAATAGTCGTTGTTAGATTTTTGTTGTGAAGTCCGGAAGCTATTTGTTTCCACAGATCTAAATCGTTACGTCACTTAGAACGGTCTCCGCGTTGTTGAGACACGTCGAGATCCGGGTGATTTGTCGAGGCTAGGTCGGGGGGTACGGACAGACAGAATGATAAACATACATTTAACTCTGATTTATGAGAGGAATAACGCTCGCTCTCTTTGTAGTAATGCGGAGAATTGATCTCTTTCCATTATCATAAATATACAGGGTGTTTTTTTGAGAAGGGCGCTGGTGGCCAAGTCTGAAACTACGCGACTTAGAGAAAAGTCGTGCATTCGATTTTTTAAAAAACCAGGAACTTCATATTTAGTTTTTTTAAATTCATTGAACTTTTGGCAAAAAACAAACCGAATAATTTTTCAAAAAAATTATATCCTGTATTATCCAACCAAATGAACTCAGATCATTCTTTCCAAAGAAATGTATTGCTAAAAATAAAAGGAAATACCAAATTTTATTATATTTACACGGAAAAACCTACTCATCTCCTATTTAAACTTTTTGTTAGAACTCTTACAGAACAATGAATGAAACAATTCAATACAGGATGTAATTTTTTTGAAAAAGCATTCAGGCGGATTTCCGTCAAAATTTCAAGAATTTTTTTAAAAATCTAAATATGCAGTTATTGGTTTCTTTTAAATAGAGGGCGTGACTACTTTCACGACTTTTTCTATGGCTCGTAGTTTCCGACTTGGCCATCACCTACGTTCTCAAAAATCCACCCTGTATTTTGTGACATTTCAATATATTCGTTAGTTTTTTATTTATTACGTTTGCCAACTCATTTACATCTTAGTCACTTTAATGTCGTTTTCTTCTCCGAAATAGTTAAACTACTATATAATAGAGACCAATAATTTTTTGAACATTTGATAGGCTTAAAATAGTTCTAACTAATATAACTGAATACTTCCAAATGAGTTTCATTATGAATAAAGCAGCTATTGCTTAGGTATTATCGTCAGATTCATGTGCGCCGTGGTGTCAAAAAGTCAAAAGAGAAACGCCAATAAGAAGTCTATCGAGTAATGATATATCTCCACTTCACGAGGCATCAAATTCAAATTCAAATATTTTTATTCAAAATAGGATGTGACATCACTTATTTAAAGTCAAAAACTACCACCCATACCAAAGAGAATGTTTCAGACATAAGAAGAACGGGCGCAACAAATTCAGCGGGCTTTGTTTTCATAAAAAAATATGGTTGCAAAGTAATATTGTACAAATAAACTTATTATTTCATAGCCTGCGGGCGGTGGCTCCATTTCCAATCTGTGGTATCATTAAGAAAGTCATTACTGTTATAGTAACCTTTACCACACAAACGTTTTTTAACAATTCTTTTGGATATCGTAATACTTTTGTTTTGAACATTTTCTGGGATGTTGTTGTAAAAGCATATACAACTCCCCACAAGAGACTTACTAGCTCGAACATCATCAGGAAATGTTGACTCGCCAAATTTTCGCACGAGACTGAATTGAAACAGTCATGGATTTTCACTGCATAAAGTCTAATTAAATAAATTTTATAAGATGTTATCACAGAGTAGAGATAGATACTTACGTAATACAAAGCAATCTGATATTTATGCAAATTCCAGCCTTTAATAAAGACAAATCTACGAGCGTATCTGCATAAATATTAAAGTTTGTGTCCCATTAAATCCCATAAAGTATTTCGTTTAAAGCCATTGCCGAACTGCGAAGGTCGCAATATGAAGTAACTGGTGGATAGCGTGACTAGAGGTTTGCCAACAAACGATTTATCCACGGGTTTACCCGTGCTTTAGCCGGATAATTTGTTAATCTACAATCTATAGGGCTCACCTTTCACCCGTGTGTTTACAAACTTGGGTTTGCGGAAACAATTTACGGTTCATTAGTTCGCCATCGTTCACTGAAACAGCTCCATCATTCATTACTTCATTTCATTCGTTATTTAATCTATTTTCATTGAGTGCTTTTTCATTAGGTTTATTTTTTATAATTTATCTAAACAGTACATTTCATTTTGTGGGGGCTCCTAAGCACAGACCAGCTAGTTATTGGGTTACCACAACTGCGCCTATTTCTGCCGTGAAGCAGTTATGTGTAAGCATTACTGTGTGTCGGTAGCTAGTGAAATTACTTGGCAAATGAGACTTATGTCTCAAGTTGACGAGCCCAATTGTAGTGCCGCTCAGAATATTTGGGTTTTTCAATAATCCTGAGCGGCACTGCATTGTTATAGGCAGCGCGTATCAATTACCATCAGCTGAACGTCCTGCTCATCTTGTTCCTTATTTTCATTTAAAAAAAAAAACATTTTTTGTTAGATTGGTGTGTTGACACCGTTGTGACTGCTAATAGATGCTAATAAATGTGCTTAAATGGTTAGTGTGGGTGTTAGGCTTTATGAGCACTACGTGAATAGAATGAACGATAAATAAATTTAAATACATAATTTGCTGGTTCGTTGATAACTTACACAAAATATTTTTTCACCAATTTGTCTCACTTACTTTCAAGTTCAAATATTTTTATTCAAAATAGGATTCAAAATCACTTATTGAACGTCAAAAACTACCACCCATTCAAAATTGACCTGAATAGAACGGGCGCAAGAATCTCAGGCGGGTTTTTTTTTTTTTCATAAAAATATGGATTATCCATGTGATATCGTACAATAAACATTTATAATTAAAGAGCCTGAGGGTGTTCGCTTCATTCCCCAGTCTGTGGTAACATTAAGAAAATCATTTATGTTAGAATAACCTTTCCAACACAAACGTTTTTTAACAATTCTTTTAAACTACGTAAGACATGTGTAAATTTTCTGGGATCATATTGAAAAAGCATATACATCGCACCTAAAAGACTTACAAGTTTATGTTTGCTCCTCGTGTTAACATTATGATTCTCACAGTTTCTAGCAAATTCCTTAATGTGCTTTGTGCAGAGCAAACATACCAGGAAAAGGTAATGAGTATTCAAACATATTATTCAATATCTATTTTCGCTTAAAATATAATCTGTTGCTAACTGAAACCATATAAATGTTTACACAGTACTTAACATATAAACCAATCGTATATGTCTATGTTTTTTTCTTGTAGCCGAAACGGTCCAATGAAGGTCTAAATTATTGTGAACAAAATATTATTATTTTATGGCCAAAATTTTCAAGTTATCTAAATCTAGGCGAGGATGCGCTACCGTTCCTCTATAATAAAGTTACATTAAGTGAATCGAACTGAGTGTTTGTTACGCTTTTACGCCGGAGGTAATGAGCGGTTCATTTTGATGAAATTTGGTTCAGAGATAGACTAGAGCTTGGGAATAGTAGATTGTTAAACACTCTACTTTTCATTTCGAGTATGAGGAAAATAAAACTACTTGTTTATCTAAACTATTTGATTGATAATATTAGTAGTACCTATTTAAAATCAATTGTCAAATTAGGACAATTTATGTCGACTTTTTAAATTTTAAATATGGAACTCACCGCGTAATTGTTGCGGCTTATACCGCACAAAGAAGTTTGCTCTAAGTTCACACTGGCTGTTTAGAAAGTCACATGGCTGCAGTATTTTTATAATTTGTTACATATTTTACATAAAACTCTTCACAGCTGACAGCAGTTCTATTTTTAAAGTTCATTCCGGCCCTTAGGTGGGAAGTAATTTGTATGAGTTTTTGCCCGCCCTATTGAGGGAAGCAGCATTTTCCACCCACTAATCAGATCAAAAACAACATTACTTTCCGAGTATGAGAAATGAAAAGGATATTTTATCCCGGAAAATTCAATGGCTGCCACGGAATTTGTGATAAGCAGAAATTCATGTCGTTGGGCTACAACTATACCAATAGTAGGTTTAGTTTGCCATAGCAATCTTCCTCGAAATAAGATTCATATAATATGTTGAGAAGGGGAGCGAAAACGAAAACCGGAACTGGAATAGGACATGAGATAATCTTCAATTCCAAACTTGCTTATTATATTATAAACTCTTTAATATGTATAAGGAATAAGTCGCGGGCATCAGCTAGTATTAACATAAAACTATAATATTTATTGTGACAGTATCTAACTGTATAATAAGATAAATTCTTAAAAATCAATTGAAGAAAACTATATAATTAAGATAATGGCATAGAAATACCTACAAATAGATACGCAAGGCAAATTCTTGCATCGCTTTCATGTTGTCAATTATTATCAAGGAATATTGCAAGTTTCTTGTGGCGGGAGGCAGGACGTCGGCTCACGTGCGTTCGGTCACGATCGATAATGTAGACACGACAACTGTTGCGCTGCGCCATCTCGCTCGCACTTTAGAGACGCAACCGGCTAGAAAGAGTCAGCTGCAAGGATTCGTGTCCGAACGCGGCGCAGTCCACGCATTAGTTCCGTCGCGGTCGACTATAGACGCGATGGCTCAAGTGGGAAAGGGATGGGCGATGCGGCAACGGGCTCGTATCGAGAGGCAGCTTGGTGAATAACAATGCGGATTGCGGCGAAGGTGTCCTCACAGAATTACTACTGCGTGCGGGCGGACTTTAGTGAATTAAATCTGTACTTACGGAGTATGCGAAGTTACCAGTGGGAGGTATTTCGGTCTGAAGGGCCGTAGCCAGTGAAATTACTGGGCAAACTTAACATCTTATGTCTCAACGAGACGAACGCAATTGTTAGGTTATTATTAATTATAAATAGGTTTCAATTCATTCAATAATGTTTTGTGATTGCGATTCCACAAATAGTTTCTTACTTAGTTACATTCGTGCACTTTGGAATACTGTTAGTGTGGCTATGATTTTTATCAATGTGAATGAATCTTATTAACTACCTTCATATTTTATACGTCTAGATCAGCCTAGAGAAACACTCTAACAAAAAATCGATTCGCTCGATTGAATGAAACGTGCAGTCATTGACAGATTGACAGATGACGGTGTTAATCTTGTAAAAAAAGGAGATTCCGAAATCCACTACGTTTTAAGCAACTGTTCGCGTTCAAACTTAGTCGGATTCATGGCCAATCGCCATACTGTAATTGCAACTATTTCAAACTTATGTCAAATGACTGCACGTGTTATGCTAAACTAGATTTCAATTTTTATTGAGACAGTCCCGCCTCTTATTACATGGTACATATTTACATCCTCTTTGGTCTAAATAGACTAAGACAGCTGTGAAAATTTCGAAAAAAAATTGAGTTAAGAACTTCTATTTTGAGCAATTCACGCACACTAACACAAAGTGTCATACAAATCGCGAGTGTAAGACGTAGCTTGTCACGCACACTAAACTAATATTCTTGGCCTGTTTTTATAGGTTCTAACAGCAAGAGACTTTATCTAGGCGTATAATTATCTGAGCTTATTACTCTGGTACGTAATAGACATAGTAATAGCTGATAATCTCCCCAATTTCCATAAAGAAGTAAGAAAGGGGCGCTAAAGCGACGCCGCGGGCTAAATGGGTACTAAACAAAACCCACATAGAGTGGAATAATATGAAGGGTTATTCCGAAAAGGTCGATCAAAACGTTTTAACCTCGACAAAGAAGATGCCATTATTTCATATCTTCTTTTTGTAATAACTTACACACAACAAGGTATTACAACACTTATTACTTTACGATAAGTACAAAGATAAACCCATTCCTGTTTTATTGTGTACTGCTATCGTCAACCTTTAATTATAAATTTAAACTAATAATATTAAAATATAACTTACTTCTATATTAAATCTACATATTTATTATTTCTAAAATAATATTATAGAACAACTAGCTGACCCGGCAAAACGTTGTTTTGCCATAGAAATAATTTTTACAATCGACAGTTTACTCCGATTACTTTTTTTTTTAAATTAAATATAAATAAATTAATGTTAATACTTTAAACGATTTATTTATACTTACTTTTTAAATCCGACTACCACGAAAAGGTCTTTTCATTTTTCGGGTTGATTAGTATGTACTATTGGTAACAGAATTTTCAAAATCGGTTCAGTAGATGCAGAGATTATCATCTAGAAAGTATGCTATGTAATGATAGAAACTATTTTATTTTTCGTAAATATTTCAATTTTTTTATATTATTTTGCTATTCGGGACGGAGACAAATCCCACAAATTAAAAATTATGAAGATCCGTCCATACGTTCTCCAGTTATAAGTGTCCGAAGAACGATATTGTGTAATGCATGTAAATTGAAACGTAAGGTGAAATGAAATTATTTTTTATGATGATCTCACTAATAAGTATTATAAACGCTAGAGTTGGTGAAGATAGATAAGTACAAATGTATATGATTTATATATTCCCCTGGCACATTCCCTATTTGGGGTGTGCCCTCCCGATACAAGATCGCCACTGTTTGCGATCTTGGGTCATTACTGGCGTTAGGCATTGCTTCGTCATGTCTTTGTTAACAGTTCTAGTCCAGGTAGTTGGCGGGCGGCCTCTGCCTCTCTTCGCCTCATACATATCCATGACTCGTCTCCTCATATAGTGTTCGTGCCACATGCCCATACCAGCGTAATCGGTCTTCCTGCATTTTATAATGTATAGCTGCAATTTTAAAGGTGCCTCGGATATACTCATTACGAATTTTGTCTGACCGTGTAACACCCCCAGACCAACACAACATTTTCATTTCGGTGACATGCATTTTTTGTTCGTCACACTTTCTCATTCCCCAGCATTCGGATCCACAGAGCAAAGCTGGTCTCACTGCTCGTTTGTACACGGTGCTCTTAATTTAATTGGCATTTTTGCGTCACATAGAACACCGGTAAGAGATCTCCAATTCAGCCATCCTGTTTTTATTCTGTTTTGAATATCAGTTTCGATATTGGCTTTAGTGTTAATAACTTTAGTACGAATGTATATGATGATTCATGATAATGCAAAAGTGATAGGTTGGTACTGCAATATACTCTTATAAACTATATTAATAAACTACTCGTATTTACTTCGGTCAACATATCCAGATTTTAAGATTTAAAAACGCGTGAGCAAGCCACGTATAGCTGGCCGTAGGAAAAACATGGCTTGCCCAAATATATGTCTGCTACCTTTAAGGTTTTACTCTGCGATTTGTTGATAGTAATTGAAAATGCAACTTTTAATAACTCCCCGACCCGCAGTCATCCGACTGCCCACGCGTCCGTCCCATTCGCCCGGCACCGGATTACAACATAATATCACGCACTCGGTTGTTTATCGTCATCGTCAAACTATTCAAGTATTTGTCCATTTGGTCACCTGGTGTTAAGCGATCACCGCTACCCACATTCTCTTGCAACACCAGAGGAATCACAGGAGTGTTAACGGCCCTTAAGAAAGGTGTACGGGCTTTTTTTGAAGCTACCGGTGTCGTATCGTCCCGGAAACACCGCACAAGGAAGTTCATTCCACAGCTTTGTAGTACGTGGGAGAAAGCTCCTTGAAAACCGCACTGTGGAGGACCGCCACACATCCAGATGGTGGGGTGATATCCTAACTTGTAATCCTATTACTTTTTTGACTTACTCGTGTAAGGCTTTACTGTTAAGGATGGATGAACATTTTTGTTGCGTCACTTTCAATGACGTTCTTACACAACGTCACTGCGTCACTTTACATAATATATAGTTGAAATGATTTCTAAAACGATAAAGCTGTAAATGTTGATTTCAAAGAGTGGCAATGAGTTTCTTGCCACGGCGGTAAACGTAAAAAGAAAAGAAAACGTGACATTAGTGAAAACAAAAAAAAAACAAAACTGCAGCTCGTTAATTTCACTATGGCAAACACACTGTACAAATGAGACTTAACATCTTTTGTCTCAAGGGGACGAGCGCAGTTGTAGTGCCGCTCAGAATTTTTGGTTTATTCAATAATCGTCAGCGGCACTGCATTGTAATGGGTAGGACGTATCAATTACCATCAGCTGTACTTCCTGCTCGTCTTGTCCCTTATTTTCATAAAAAAAAATCGTCAAAAAATGTCATTTCCTTGACCTTCTACTACCTTGATGTCATTTCTAATATACTAGATACTACTACCGCTTCCGAAACAAATGGCTCTCTGAGAGAGAAAAAGCGGCGCATGCAACTCTCCCAGCATTCTTTTTTTTGCGCTCTTTTCAATAAAAATATACAATATTGTACAGTCATTTCTATCGCTATAAAACAATCTTAATCTAGTCCCAGGCTGTCCGATCAGTCCGATCAGATATTCAGCTGTGGAGTAGTAGGATTTACGACAGAGCCATTTTTTAATAAAACATTTAAATTTATTTATAGATGCCTGAACAGTGGCTGGGACTTTATTATAAAAGTGTATACATTTACCCTTAAAGCTATTATGTATCTTATGAAGCCTACTAGAATAAGTTACAAGCAATCCCTTATTTCTTGTGTTATAAAAATGAAAATCACTATTAAGAGCAAAAAGGTGACGATTTTTGTGGACGTATATTAAATTTTCATCATCATCCATTAATTATTTTCCATAAGTAAGGATCAAACAGCGCCTCTATTAGACTTAATGTATATTTTATTCATGAAACTTGTCTCGCTTGAATAATTAATATCAGTTTGATCTCTGATTTAGAAGTATGTTATAGTAACATTAACATTGCGCCTTTGCACTGTAATATTTACCTAATTGTCTTAATCAATACAAATTACAAGCCATTCTGCGATGGTTTGTTACAGTGTAATAATTAATAAGGTTTAACATGTCAGCTTGATGTGTTAACAAGCACTACAAACGTCATGAACTGCCATAAGATATTCCAATTAATAATAACATTTATTTAACTACTGTTAATATTTAAATACTATTTAATATAATTATCACTATGATTAGAAATAACTGTAATATTATATAATATTTGGATCTTTAGTTAACTTGATTCGTGTAAGTTAGTTGGCACAACAGTAGTGCCAACTTACAGTTGTTAGCCTCATCACGGTAGACGGTCGTGCTCTATATAAGCCAGAGCGCTAAGTTCGAGTAGAAAATCTCAGCGGATACTCCAAAGGGAGTGCCGCTCGCGCCTCTCTCTCCCCAAGAGAAGGTCGCCTTCGATGAAGGCTTAGACGGCACCTGCCCAAAGCCAACCTCAGGTGGTGTTTTGTGGGTAGGCACCTAGGTTTTACGTGAGTCCCACATAACCAAAGCAGCCTAAGTCTGCGTTGGTATGCATGAGCATACACCACCTCCCTCCCGTCGTTATCCCGGAGAGTAGCCCTTTGTTTGGGCGCAAAAAAAAAATTACTTTTGTGTGCGTGACAAGCTACGTCTTACACTTGCGTTTTGTATCACTTTTTGTTAGTGTGCGTGTATTGCTCAAAACAGAGGTTAATTGTCAGTTTTTCGACGTTTTCACAGCTGTCACAGTCTATCTAGATGTATAAATGATTTAAGAAATAATTTTTGTATCTTACTAGCTGACCCGATAGACGTTGTTCTGAATATAATAAATAAAATAATGTTTTTATATGAATTTGTCAAAAATATATCATAACATAAAAAATTACTTCGTAAAATATGCACGCTGCTGTTGTAATGAAATTGTTTCACAGCAGAACTGTCAAACCGTGCGTCAATAAATTCTCTCATAGAAATTATGTATGGACACATCAAAGGAAAAACAAATTTGTTGTTTTTATTTAATTTCGCAGCATTTTCCTATTTATTCACATTTTAAACCTTCTCTGGACTTCCACAAATAATTCAAGACCAAAATTAGCCAAATCGGTCCAGCCGTTCCCCAGTTTTAGCGAGACTAACGAACAGCAATTTATTTTTATATATATAGATTTGAATAAAAATATTTGCATTATGAGCATGCATTTCCGTTATTTAAACCAAATTTACAGCTTCAAGCCAAAGAACTAATAACCAAAGAATAGAGCAGATAGCTAATTATTGGAAACTAGCTGATGCCCGCGACTTTATCCGCGTAGATTTAGGGTCTTTAAAAATAATAAGCAGTTTGGAATTGAATATTATCTCATATGCTATTCCTGTTACGGTTCCCGCTTTCGCTCCCGATCCCAACATATTATATGAATCTTATTTCGAGGAAGATTGCAATGGCAAACTAAACCAAAATAAACAATTGGTATAGTTAAAGCTCATCGACGTGAAATTTGACAGTTTTTCACAAATCCCACATGGAATCTTGTATACTTAGTCTATCGCTGTACCAAATTTCATCAAAATCGGTACAGTAGCTCCAGCGTAAAAGCACACACACACATACTCACGCCTTGTTTCCATCGGGGTAGGCAGAGACAATAGAACGCCACCTTCTTCTATCCTTACAAACCTCACGCGCTTCCTCTGCATTAATTACTCTGTTCATACACACTCGCCGGTTCCGGGTGCTTCGGACCTTTCCTTTTCTCAAAACGTCCCCAATTTGTTCGACGAATATTCTACGAGGTCTCCCGCGACCGACTTGCCCACCCACACTTGCCTTTATTCGATAAGTCATTCTTTCGTCACTCAGCTTAAAAGCATAACAAACATATTTACAAATATTAGTAGGGATATCCTCGAAAAAGACACAGCATGTCTACCCAGTTTGGGTAAGAAGCCCGTTACAACATTGATGTCCACACCAAGTCCTTACAAAGATCGATACTTATATAGAGCGGCGTGCCACACTCTACCTGTACAGTTTATAACACGCTCAACCAAGACGAGCAACTCTATAACTCTACGAAAATTTTATTGAATTATTCGTTATTAATCCGTAATTATCCAAATGATAACCAGTGGGAGGCTCCTTTGCCCAGGATGCCGGCTAGATTATGGGTACCACAACGGCGCCTATGTCTGCCGTGAAACAGTAATGTGTAAGCATTATTAAACATCTTATATCTCCAGGTAAGGAGTGCAATTGTAGTGCCGCTCAGAATTTTTGGGTTTTTCAAGAATCCTGAGCAGCACTGCATTGTAATGGGCAGGGCGTAGCAATTACCATCAGCTGAACATCCTGCTCGTCTCATTCCTTATAAAAATAAAAAAGAAAAGAGTTTTCTTGAGTGTAATTTCGCCAAATTATGACACGAGACTGTAAAAGGCTTTCTTCTCATGCCATAATCTTGCAGTCTCATGCCATAACTTGGCGAGTCAACATCTCCTGAAGGATGTCTCGTGTAGAGGCGAAACACGTGTCTTTCGACTTCTTTTTCTCTCTTTTCTTCTTTCTTTCTTTTCTTCTTTGAAGACAAATCTAAACGGAATTTACACTCAAGAAAACTCACAACATTTGAATAATTATGGATTTCCGTAAAATAACACCTGATTCAATTAAAAGACGACAGAACTGACCAGTCACCTTAAGTAGCGATATATAATTTTTACAGTCAGTCCATAAGTTTTTTATTACAAACTAAAATTTTTGCACGCGACTGTGTATAGTATTTTAAAATTATTTCACATATTGTCACAGTAATAATAATATTGACACACTCTTACACAAATTATCTTGCCCCAAACTAGGCATAGGCTATACTGTACTATGGCTAAAAGACAACGATATTATATTTAATACAATATACTTATCCATGTCTCGGAAACAAACATTCATATAAATGATTACACCTTTCGGGATTCGAACCCGGGACCTCTAGCTCAGTAGGCAGGGTCACTAACCACTAGACTAATAGGTATCGTAAGATTATTATTCACAATATTCTCATAGTACCTTTATATTTTTACAGTGATGAGTTGTTCATAACTCTTTTGAGATTGTGTTATATTTTGCGAAATGGCGAAGCTGTAAACATTGATTTCGAAAAGAGGCATGAATTCCTTGCCACTTCTCATTAAATCTCAACTTATCCGGAACTACGAAAATTTGCTTTCTTAAAGTCATAAAAACATTAACAAAAAAACAACCGACTTTAAAAACACTATTCCAAAACAATATAACAAACGATATAATATGCACTAAAAATATAAAAATAATTGCGTATTTTTATACAATCTAATTCTAGTTACGATTATTGTAATTTTTGGAATCGGTGTCCTTCCGCTGCAACCCGCTCTCTCCTCTCGCCTCCTCACGACTCAAGCACATCTCACCTATAACTATGTATGTGGTTACAAACCTATCTTGGATGACACCGACTTATCAAATCGAAATCAAAGAATTATCAAAATCGGTTCACCCAGTCGAAAGTTTTGAGGTAACAAACATAAAAAAAATACCGACTACACTTTTTTGAAGTCGGTTAAAAAAGCGATGCAGTGTACATTATTTCAAAAACTTACATACAGTCCAGGGGCGTTCATATGATATTGGCAATTAGGCAATGCCTACCTCGTTATGAACCTAAATAAATATAGTACTAGTGTTAAAGTCAATTTAGCTTAATTTGGTACCGTCATTTTAGTACCAAACTTCTATTGAACACCCACGGATAAAATTTGTCCTACCAGTGGGAGGCTCCTTTGCATAGGAGGCCGGCTAGATTATAGGTACCACAACGGCGCCTATTTCTGCCGTGAAGCAGTAATGTGTAATCATTACTGCTTCGGTCTGAAGGGCGCCGCAGCTACTGAAAATTACTTGGCAAATGAGACTTAACATCTTACGTCTCAAGGTGACGAACGCAATTGTAGTGCCGCTCAGAATTTTTGGGTTTTTCAAGAATACTAACGGCACTGCGTTGTAATGGGCAGGGCGTATCAATTACTATCAGCTGCACGTGCTGCTCGTCTCGTCACTTATTTTCATTAAAAAAAAGCTACGGTAAGCAATCTTTGCTTATTCCAAAGTCAACTACGACTAGTTAGATCTACAGTGCCTACCTTACTAGAAAACCAATGCACGCCCCTGATACACATACTTATCTTGAGTTATCGTCTATCTTTTGACGTGAGAGACGTGAGATGAGCTACTTGAATAGGACTTGGAATAGCTTGGATGATGGTGTACGTATCTTTGGGGGAGTCTTTTGTCCAGCAGTGGACGTCTTCCGACTGATGATCATAGTGGGCTTGTTGCTCCTCCTCTCTTTTTTTTTCTTCTTGTATTCTGCGTCTTGGCAATCTGTCTTTCAACAATGATCCATTAAGCTGTCTGAAAATGATTGTATTTTGGCGATGTGTTTAGGAGAGGCTTTTCCGGTGAGATGTCTCTCAATTCTTGTCCACAAATCTTGCTGCTAGTCCCTGAATACAGTGGCGCTTCAGCCTGGTGAATTTAAGGCTGCCAGGACCCTGAAGTTGAAAAGCAAGTTTGTTTCTATGACTGTTAAGTCTAAACTGGTAGCTCTTACTATACTTTTCTATTTCTTGCTTAATGGTTTCCAGTTTTATGTCTGCGTACATCAGTTTGTTGTTGCCAAGGAATATTAAGCATGTTTCTGATTGTTTTGCTTTGGAACCTCTCCAGTATTACTATGTTACTTGTGTTTGCCGATCCCCAGCTCCTCCTCTCTAAAATTATATAAATAATCTAAAACTTAGAAAAACCGCGTCATATTTTCAAAGATAAAGTTACGATGTGCTAAAAATCACCGTGGAAATAAATATACTAATCACAAACCATGACTTAAACTACCAATTTTTGCCAAGGTCGTGACCGACAAGCAAACCTGATAGCATTGTTTAATTTTAATATTACAAGTTCTACTTAAGCTCCATGAATAATCACTTTAAATACATCTTAATACCAAACGGGATTCATGTTAATCCCGACGAACAAAGATTTAATTCAGTGAAATCTGTGTTAAGTTGAAAAACTGTCAGAACGTTCATAAGTAGCTTAGCCCAGATCTGGGGCACGGCTCCCCCCCTAACCACTGCTTTTCCCCGCAGTACTCACCTCACCAAGGGAGCATTACGGCTCCCTCGCGCTGCTCAAGAGAGCTAACCTGCTCATTGACAGTGAGTTTATTTGTTTATTTATTTGTATAAAGAAACTTACAGCTATTTATATTACATAAAGGTATGATAATCTATAAATATTACACTAGCCAAAATTGCTCCTAACGATGCTTATTACATAGTGAAGTTTTAAGACTTATTAAAAATAATTACAAAAAAAAATACAAAAGTTTAAAGAGCCAATAAATTCACTGATACAAATATAACCTTTAGGTACCATTTTTTTTAACAAAAGATACAAAATCGTACTTATTACATCGAAATATGTCTATGTGGTTATAACAGTCATTGTGGGTTCTGCAAGCTCTGATAAGAAATCTATTCTTACAATAATTAGTCCTAAAGAATGGCACTAAAATTATTTGATCGGTGGAGCGATGACCCATTATTGGACATTTGAAGCAAATACGACTAAGTAGGAGTGGAGAGTCAACAAAGTTGTTAATTATTGTGTACAAGAACGTCTGATCTCTGTGTTCACGCCTTAATTCTAAAGTATGTAACTCCGACACTGAGTCACCAAATTTGTACCTTAGTCTCCTTAAAAAATTTTGTTGGATTTTTTCAATCTGATTAATAAAGGTAGAATATAAGGGATTCCATGCCTAAGAAGCATACTCCAAATGGCTTCATAATGTTTTTTTTTTCTAATTTATATAAACAATATGTTCTGTTTTTTAAAGTGATAACACTCACTTCTAGGATTAATACACAAATAAAATTTTATGAACGTTCGAGTACCGCCTCGTTACAAAATTCTGTTTGCTTTGTTCAACTCGAACGGTTAGCTCAGTTGGTTAGAGCACCGGCACGGAACGCCGGAGGTCGTGGGTTCGAATCCCGCATCGTTCATAAAATTTTGTTTTTCATATTTTATTTGTGTAATTTATATAACATAATCTAAATATCATTTAATCATTCGTTCAATTTCACAATGAGTCATACATCTTTATGCCGTTTGGTGACGAGACACTTGGCCCGTGGGGCCCACAGGAGCGGAGAATGTACAAAGTACTATTTTCGCGCCTCAATAAGGCTACTGGAATTGTCGTGAACCAACGCCGGCGGGACTCTATTTTTGTATTTATATTTGTAATATTGATTTTTTATAAATATGTTACATATATAAATGTATAAAATAAGATGAAATTGTAATAAAGAGTATAATAATAATAACAATGAAGCTTTATTTGATTCCATGCAAAAAATTATGATTATTTAATCTTACTTCTAATTTACTATCCCTGGATTTGTATGGACCCCTTTTGGGAAAAAGCCTCCTTCAAAGAATTCTATTTAGTTTTGGTTTTTGCAGTCTCTATCCAAGTTTGCCCCGCCAAGGCCTACCTCTCTTTCTAATATAACATACTACTGATCCATATTTTAATTCTGTTTCAGATTATTTTCGCTGCAAATCAGCGTTTGCTGTCCCATCCCAGACGCGCGGAGAATGTTAAAAATACTATCTTCGCGCCTCAATAAGGCTACTGGAAACCCAAGCGCTCGCAGCTATTTCGGTCAACGGATCAGCCTAGCTATCCAACGCGGTAATACTGCCAGTATTCTTGGTACGCTTCCACGTAATGATAGTTTTAATTTTATGTAGTCGTAGTATTTATATTCTGAAATACAATATGTTCCAATATAATGTATGTAATTGTTAAGACACGTTTATGTGATAGCGGTAATCATTCAAATTTTAGACTATTATCCACGCTAAGATAACTCCCCAAAGAGACAGTAGCCTCCAAAATAATTTTATATGTACATTATTCCCGAATTATTTTGACAAACGCAGGATATAATCACTAATTTATTAAATTGCCTTTAGTTTAATCATTTTAACTAAATGTTAGTAAATTTTCTATATGTTGGAAGCAAATAACTATTGAATGATGAAAAAATAATTTACAATCCAAATTAAATCTGTCCTAAGATAAATCCTTCATGCATAATTAA
>CATIXQ010000023.1:448597-459950 GCA_949711755.1 Leptidea juvernica | reverse complement strand
AATCCAAATTAAATCTGTCCTAAGATAAATCCTTCATGCATAATTAATCTCATTACAAATAATCTTTTTTTCTTACCAATCTAAAACTCTTTGTTTTCTCAACATAATTATTTTACAAAGATCTCGTCTGTATATAAAAGTTTCCGAGAGATTGGTAGTCACAGATGTTTCTGGTAAGCCACTTAGCTTTCATAGTAAACTTATCGTATCGCCAGAAGCGACTACGAACAATACATCTAATTGAATGACGATACTTTTATGCAATTAATAATGAACTGCATAAGAGATCTGAATAAATGAATACTTAATAGATTTAACTACGCATTATACTACTAAGCGAATACATCAACCAATTATCAAAAATACATAGGTATTAAAAAAAAACAAAATTCAAACTTGCTAAAGTATCAAATTCATTTGATTTCCGCAATTAACTTTAAGAACGTGTATGTGTTCACGTTCTATTCTATTTGATAATTAATCAGTGTAGTGGTGCGATTCAATACCTCTCTGTTTTGAGAACACGTACTTAACGAGTTAGCTTAGCTCGCGGTAATATCAATGCACATTATTATAATAGAAAGTCCTCCGCCGCGTCTGTTTGTCCGTCTGTTCGCGATAAACTCAAAAACTATTAGACCAATTTTCATGCTCTTTTCACGAATGGATAGCATGGTTCTAGAGGTAGGGTTAAGTATATTATTTGTTTTAATAATAATCTAATATATAAAATTCTCAGGTCGCGGTGTTTGTAGTTAAACTCCTTCGAAACGGTTTGACCGATTCTCATGAACTTTGAGTGCATATTGGGTAGGTCTGAGAATCGGACAACATCTTTTTTTCATCCCCCTAAATGTTAAGCGTAGTCCACGCCAATTTTTTTGACATTTTTTTTTTAAATTTGTTTGATTATGAGTCAGCATTAAAAAATACATACAACTTCAAATTTTAACCCATCTACGATCAACAGTTACTTTTATATCGCGATTTTAATATCGGCAATACAACGTTTGCTGGGTCAGCTATGATGTTGTCCGATTCTCAGACCTACCCCATATGCATTCAAAATTTCATGAGAATCAGTCAAGCCGTTTCGAAGGAGTTTAACTACAAACACCGCGACATGAGAATTTTATATATTAGATTAACTTTAAATTACATATTTCCAATGGCTTTAGACTATATTATTCCCGAATACATACAGAACTTTTTTCTATTGACAGAACAGCGTCTGTCGGGTCAGCTAGTATAATATCCCTATTCCTACCAATATTATAAATGTGAATGTTAGTTTGTTTGTTACGCTTTCACGCCTAAGCCATCGAACCGATTTTGCTAAAATTTGGTACAGAGATAGACTAGAGCTTCAAAAAGGATATAGGCGTTTTATTGCAATAAAATAAATGGAGGGGTTGAAATAGGGGATGGCAGTTTGTATGAAAATTCGTCATTATCGAAGATAAAACCATGAAGCATTGTCAAAAAAAAATTGTATTTATGCAGTTGATTAGAAATAATTTATAAACATTTTTTCGAGCACTATTGAAACTTAATGACATAATTGTTTTATAAAAAAATGGCTCGGTCGTAAATCCTATTACACCACTGCTGCATATCTAAATGATCGGACAGCCTGGGACTAGATTGTGATTATTTTATAGCGATAGAAATGACGTTACAATATTGTATATTTTTATTGAAAAGAGCGCAAAAAAGAATGCTGGGAAAGTTTCTTCTCTCTCAGAGCGCCATTCGTTTCCGAAGCGGTAGTAGTATCTAGTAATTATTAGAAATGACATCAAAAAGAATTCTAAAGGAATCCATTTTGAGAAAATAAATGCCTTTTATGCCTTTGATTAAAATACATGGAGATGAAATAGGAGATTAAAGTTCACTGGGAAATATATTAAAAACTCTGTCCGCAATGACAAGGGATAGCGCTGTATCATAGAAGAGCGCTGCGGAAAGAGCAGTTCGTATGTGAATTATTTGAAAAGTATCCAAAATGATAAAAAAAAAACCAAAGTAATTATTCAACGCGGACGAAGTCGCGAAGTAAAAGTTAGTATATAATAAGTGTCAAATTCAATGTAGTTTGCTATACGACACGACAGTATACTCCTTTTATATTTACCAAACATTAAATTTAATTTATGTAGATTGGAATGACTTATACAAGTACTTATATTTGCGTCGTTAATCAGCTTCAAGTTTTCCGCTTTCACGAGGAGAGACGGCCATGCTTGAGTTGTATTTTATAAAACATCAGCGCGGCCCGCGAAGACATCGTTGACCCACTTGCAAACGCTATGAGCAGCATAAACAGAATCTGTACCGCGGCAAGTATTAAATAATGACACGAGAGTGGGTCAGGGATTGGAAATAATAACTCTGCTTAAAGGAACGACTCTTTATTTTCGTTCATTTATCTGAACTTGCACTTCGCCGGTCTGCCGCTGTTCCTTTTGCCGGTGGTGGTGCCTTCAGCAGATCACACCGCACCGAACTCTAGTTCTCTTCTATCTTCCTCTTCTTGTTTCATATTAATCACGTTTCACTACTTCTTCTTTTCCTTCTTTTCCCTTTTGAGTCTGAACCAGACTGGCGCAAATCTAATAAACTCGAAAATGTATGACATTGTACTATAAATAATGGCGGTCTGCTGTCTCGCTCTAACATATATTCGACTCTTTTGTTTGTTTTTGTTTGAGTGTCATGTGACATGTCAATTGTCATCCATTCAAAATAAAAGTAACTGTTAACAATTTTTGTTACGGTTTATCCGGAAAATTTTGTGTAAAATAATTATGTGGTTTAAAATCTGGCGGGTAAGAGAATTTTCATGGCTAGATTATATTTGGATAAAGAAAGGTGAGCAGTAAAGAACAAATAATAAACTAATAAAGGATGCTTAAAGTGATTAAAAGTGATAAAGTATTGGTTTAATTCATCTAGAATAAAAATTATAATATTATAATCTATCTGTAGTGTTTGACACTTTTTTAACGATTGTTGATATTTTATTTTAAATTATTTTTAAATTTATTTTTATTTATTTAATTTTTATGGTATTTATATTTTTTTATTAAGATTATTGTGCTTAAAATAGTTTATAAGTTTATTAACATTTAGAATCCTTTTTTTATATTATAGTGTGGTTATGACGTGGAAAAAAATTTTTTATAGCCTAAAAATTAGGGTTAACTTACTTGTGTTAATATGTATTCTGTTCTAATTTCAGATTCAGGACCCACACCTACGACTTCAAAAACATTTATTAGAACATCTGAAAAACGAATACCAAAGACTGTCTAAACCGAAACTACTACACAACACAAAACAAAACTATTAATAAAATATGAATTATGTTGATTGTTTTTTTCTTTGAGATAAATAAACGTATCCCTTAGTTAAAACTAGTTTGACTTTGCTTAGGTCCATCTTAAAATTAACAAAAGAGAACCTTGAAATTAGACATTATTTATGATTAGACATTATTATATATATATATATTACCTATTATTAGTTAATTATCGATAAAAACTATGGATTGATTCGAACCCTATATATTTATTATATTGGCAGCTCTGATATTACGTCATTAGTTAATTTAGTACAATACAATACAAGCGACATTTGCGTTTGCTTCGAATCTTCGAAACGGTTGCTTCTTAATAAAGATAAATTAAGTAAGAACATAAAAATCTACTCAGATCAAACACCAGCGCAACAAAAATACTTGAAAGATTTGAAGACTGAACTAGCGCAGCGTAAAGCTAATGGGGAAAACAACATCACAATAAAGTATCTCAAGGGTTTACCAAAAATTATTAAAATCAATGATTCAATGAACTAAATATGACAACCAAACTCAATACCCGCAATGCAAACTCAAACAGTGAAGACACAATGACATATCAAGTAGGTGACACATACCAAAATGTACTTACCTGTAAATCAAGTCTTAACTTTTTCTACGCCAACGTAGAAAAGAAGCATATGTAGTCCAGGTAAATTTGAGGAACTCATCTGTATCCTACATTCCTTTAAAAAATGTATACACATAGTCCTACTAACTGAAACCTGGATAAGGTCGGATACACAAGTACAACAATTTCGAATTCAAAACTATACTCATTATTATAATATCAGACCAGATATCATCGGAGGCGGTGTATCCATATATGTGCATAACAACTTAAAACACGAC
Source organism: Leptidea juvernica (assembly GCA_949711755.1). Classification (NCBI taxonomy): domain Eukaryota; kingdom Metazoa; phylum Arthropoda; class Insecta; order Lepidoptera; family Pieridae; genus Leptidea; species Leptidea juvernica. Next base: position 455,740 of record CATIXQ010000023.1, on the reverse strand, counting down.
ATAACTACATCATTATATGTCGGTGGAAATAACTACCTATCCATATATCTCCACAAATATGCACTCACAGTTGGGGTTGTGTATAAGCCTGGACACACAAATTTTAATGACTTTCTTTGTGACTATCAGGAACAACTTCTTAAACAAAAGAGAACTATCATCTTTGGAGACACAAACATGGACTTGTTAAGTTCTGACAGTACAACTAGACGTTACAGTACTATGATAATGGAATCCGGCTATAAACTGATCAACAAAATTGATCCAAACTACTGTACACGTGAGACTGAAACCACTAGAACAATCATAGACCACATTTCTACAAATCTAAAGAAAGACAATTTTCATACAGCTATCATTGAGTCATCCTTATCAGACCATAAGAATATCGATACCGAACTAAAACGAATACGACAAAACAACAAACAAATAGTTCAATACGAGTCTATAGATTTTTCGAAATTGTATAAAACGGTTGAATCGACAATTTTAGAAGTCAATACTCCTGATTACACAGTATTTGATGAGTACATTAAAAAGATGATCTCTGAAAATAAAATATACAAACACAAAACACTTAATCAGCCACAAAATGAATGGATCAACAGACAGACATTAGCAGCAATTAATGAAAGAAATAAATTATGTTGTAGACTAAAACAACACCCTAACAACAGTCAACTAGAAAAAGAATTTAAAACAAAAAGAGACAACCTAGCAAAAATAATCAGGAAGACAAAAGAAAAATATTATTACAGAGAATTCTCAAAATTCACAAATAACCCGAAAAAAATGTGGAAATTAATCAATAGCCTTTCTAATAACAAAACTGTTAATGAAAACGGCATTGTTACTACGGACCCAATAGAGGTATGCGAAATTCTTAACAATTTCTTTGCAAATATAGGGACAAACTTGGCCAACAAAATACCTTAACAGTTTCATAATAGTAACACATACACACTACCCATAGTTAACCACATCACCAAACATCATAATTTGTCTCAATTTACACCGAGTACTATAAATGAGATTTCCAAAATTATAGACAGCTTAGATCCCAACACGAGTACAGGACTGGATGGTATAAGTACCAAAGCCATAAAGTGTATCAAAAATCTTATAATAAATAAATTAACAAAATGTTTAAATCAACTTTTGGCTGAAGGTATCTTTCCGGACAGTCTAAAAGTTGCTAGAGTTACCCCACTGTACAAAGCAGGCAATAAATCTAACCCTGGAAACTATCGACCAGTTTCGGTTTTACCAACATTCTCAAAAATTTTAGAAAAAATCATATTTAACAGATTAGAGAAATACCTAACTGAGATAAACTTTATATATGACTAGCTGACCCGGCAAACGTTGTTTTGCCATATAAAGTATAATTCACGCGATAGTTTTATAAGTTATAAAATATTGCCTATATTATAGCCTGTACATCATTTTGTACTATTGTCAATAGTTTTTGCAGCGCACGCAAAAATAGGTTTTCGATTTTACACCTTGTGTTACAAAATAGCAATTTTATTACGGATCCCTAATTTTGAAAAAAAAAATATAGCCTATAGCCTTCCTCGATAAATGGACTACCCAACACTGAAAGAATCATTCAAATCGGACCAGTAGTACCAGAGATTAGCGCGTTCAAACAAACAAACACTGCAGCTTTATAATATTAGTATAGATAAACAGTATGGTTTCCGGCCAAAATCAAATACAGTTGGTGCAACAATTGATCTAGTAACCACAATAAAAACCAAAATAGATCAGAGGCAAGTGGCAATAGGAGTCTTTATTGATCTCAAAAAGGCTTTTGATACAGTCAGCCATACCCTGCTCCTAGAAAAACTGCAACACATCGGTATAATAGAAACCGCACACAAAATCCTAGAGTCATACTTAAAAAGTCGGTATCAGATTGAAAAAATGTGAGCTCACCAAAGCAAATCCAAGCTGCTGACATGCAGGGTTCATCAGGGATCCCTTCTAGCACCTTTATTATTCCTGGTGTACGTAAATAACATACATCAAGCAGGTTTGCGGGGTCATCTTACCCATTATGCAGACGATACATGTCTGTTTTACTTCGGAAAAAACTTAGAAGAACTAATGGGAAATGTACAAGATGATTTAAATATACTATAAAAGTGGTTTCAATGTAACCTTTTAACTATCAATGCCTCCAAAACATCATATATGATATTTAGTGCCAAAAATAAAAACCTTCCTAATCTTACCATTAACGGAGAAGTATTGCAAAAGACTTATGAAGAAAAATACCTAAGATTGACACTCAATAAACACCTAACATGGAAATCACACCTAATAAATATAAAAAACAAGATTTCATCTCTAGTAGGCTCTCTACACAAAATAGTTCGGTGTATTCCAAAACAAGCTCGACTATTGATATATAATGCCCTAGTTAAGCCACATTTACTTTGCCTCATTGAAATAGCGGGTAATGCAGGTAAGACCAATATAAAACCAATCCAAACCCTACAAAACCGAATAATAAAAATTTTACATAATTATGACTACTTGTAAATAAAAAAAAAGTAATAAAATAAAATAAAAGTAAATAGTTTCTGTAGGAGTTACCTACAGAAACTATTTACAAAGAAACGAAACTATTGAACATTACTCAACTTTACAACTACTACACATGCATACTTATATATAAGATAACTCATAGACTCATTCACTCAAATACAACATTCACAACAAAACACAATACCAACAAATATGTTATTACGTCGCGCCAGACACCTTGTATTACCTAGTATTAGAACCAACTATGGTAAAAATAATATAACATTTGCAGGAGCACAGCTATACAATAAGCTTCCGAAAACTGTTAGAGAAGCGACTTCGCTCAACATCTTCAAAAAAAGGCTGCTATATCATTTACAAAGCAATTAATAAAAACATCTTATCATAATAACAATAAACTATATCTTGTAATGAGCAAATTCGCCTCTCACTCACTGATTTATGTTCTCATGTAGGTGACGACAGTAATGAGAAATTAAAGTTCTTTAAACCGACATGTCTCATTATTTTCTACAGCACTCCCGTCTCTTGAACGTAGTGTTTAAATTCTCTTTGGTCTGAACTAGAACTGCCGTAGGTACGGCTTATATAACCCCGGATCTGTTCTATTTTCAAAATGATTCTCTACCATTCCATCTTTAAATTTAAATTGTACTAGAAATTTAACTATTTTTAACTAATTTTATTCTGCTTACACATTTTCCATCCTTTTTTTCTCTGTTCGATTTGATCCTGAACTTACTAGAAATTTCCATTGACTTTACAAAACCAAAAAATATTCCATACACTGGTAAGGTGTCGAACCCGGGTCTACACCGTCTGAAGTAAACACTTTGCCGCTGAGCTACGAGTATTGTTGTCGGAGCAGGTGAAATTATCAATGCGTTCAAGTTGGACAACTCTCGTCATGTGCGTTGTTGCACGACATGACGTTTGACAACTCTCGTCATGTATATTGCTACGCGATATGAAGTTTGACAACTCTCGTCATGTGCGTTGCTACACGATATGAAGTTTGACAACTCTCGTCATGTACGTCGAAGCGTCGCTACGCGACAATAATACAACATCTCGAAGGTCTACTATCCATTTCATTTTTGTTCGAGACAAACTCAAGTTTGTCTGAATAAAACTTCATGGAATGGTTTTCCGGATGCTTGTTCCCTCTATCCGTCGAATACTAACATTACACAACAAACGACATAAATTACTTTCTCAAAATTGATTCCTTTAGAATTCTTTTTGATGTCATTTCTAATCTACTAGATACTACTATCGCTTCTGAAGCACTTGGCGCTCTGAGAGAGAAGAAGCAAGAAAATATTTAAATTTATTTATAGATAATGCCTAAACAGTGGCTGGGGCTTAATAATAAAATTGTATACATTTACCTTCAAAGCTATTATGTATCTCATGAACACAAACCATACACTCAAATCAAAATAATTTTATTCCTTACATAATTTATACATCTAGATAGACTGTACCAGCTGTGAAAATGTCGAAATAAATTGAGGTTGATAGTAAACCTCTATTTTGAACAATGCAAGGCGAAGGATCCTCAGAGGGTCCAGACAGGGCACGTCCTCTGCTTTAAGTGAAGGTATTTGAAGACACCCCAGCCTGATTCTGGCAATGGCTCGCATTCCAGAAGGATGTGTATGGGGTTTTCAGCGGCTTTGCAGTAGAATCTGCACAGGTTTGATTCACTGAGACCCATTCTGGCTAGGTGCCCAATCAGCTCGCAATGGCCGGATAGGAACCCCGTGAGGCCTCCCAGTTGATAATGATGTAAGTAATACCAGATTATGATAATGATCTGTTTTGTCTGACATATTAATATATTATGTAACAAATATACTATTATCTCTCGCCGTCGCCATTTATTGTAGCTATCTAATCATTATTATATCTATTGTTAAGCTAACATAAGTCTGCACTGATAAAACTATTGTTTATTATTGAAGTAGGCTTACAAAGAATATATGAAAATAAAACTAAAATATTAAAACACATACTAGCAAAGAACTATAGTCCCGTAGTCCCAGCGACGTATATCTACGTCTCTCGCTTTCATCACACCACCAAGGCCTCCGACATTGTTTAGTACTTGGTGGAGAAGACATGGTTCCGGTTGGGGGTCGAAAAGTTGGTGACGCGTCACGCAGTAGACTTTAACTCTTTTGTTGTTCGCGTCCCGACAGAACATATATCGACCTTCTTGGACGTGAAGCTGTGGCCGAAGCGGGTCGTGTTCCGCAAGTATCGTGGACGTCGCCGACCGCCGGAAGTTACCGAACCAGCGCCTCACATCGCCATGAAAATGTGACGTAGATTTAAGTTTTAAAAATATGTATGTTAGATTATAAGGTATTTATTTTATGGGCCTTGTAGCCTGAAATAAAATGATTTATTTATTATTATTATTATAGCATTATTTTCTTATGCTCGGTAGTGAAGCCACGATAGATAAAGATATATCTATGCATGATTTTAAAAAATATTTTTTTTACGTCCTTAAACTTATCAAACACATATTGATAAAAACATTCTTATTGAATTAAAAATAGATTAAATAAATTTTGTTTAATTACCAATATTAAGATACACATAAACCCCCCAATGACGTTAAGGAGTGTTTTTTCTCATTCTGACTTAGATCAATAGAAGAAGCCAGAGTAAGAATTAGGAATGCTTTAAGTTAGCAGACTATTATGAATAAGGGGGAAAGTAATTAAAGTTAACACAATACAATTAATATTAATTGTGAATATTTGAGTACATTGTAGGTTATTTGTACTGAGTGATGGCTCTGCACTAAGCAAGGTGCTTATTAATAAATTAGTTACTACTATTTGACTAGCGGAACATAGCATGGAGATAGTAGAAAAATAATAGTAAATGAGTAAAATAAATGAAATATAAATAAAAACTTCTTAACAAACAATAATATGAGTGTGTGTGTAATGTGTCAGTGATTGGGTGCGAGAGTTTTAATCTTGTTTATTAAATTGTCTGAATGATGTTTTCAGTTTCTTGATAATCTAGTCTCATTCAAGTATATTTCAATTTTTCGTTTTAAATCGCGGGTGGTAAGTTATGTCAGATTTAAAATACGGCAAAGTTTATTGTATATTATATGTAATAACTATTATTTTCCGTTATTCAAACGCGCCATTTTGCACGAGGCTGTGACGTCAGAGTCTATCAAGTCGCGGCACTGTTTATGTCAGTAAACGGGCGCGCATCACAGCTTTTTGTCGCGAAAACATTCGCCTGCATTGCTACATATCGCCGCTACATATAATTCACGCCGTTAGCGCGGTAGGCGATGTAGTTAAGGCGAAGAGTAAGCAGAAAACACGCAAACATGATGTTTTTAGACAAGTTTTGTAGTGAAAGTATAGCATTTTGAGCTATGAACACTATTTAATCCTGTTACACATATCCTAAAGTCTTATTTGTAGGTTGCTAATGCTTGCTGTTGGTTATAGTTAACACTGCCGAGCTTTTTTGAACTACCACTTTTCTTTGAAGTTAAACAAGCTGTTTGGCATGGCGTGACGCATTTTTTTGGTACTTCTCTCAGAAAAGTTATTCGTGTAGCTTGTACTTTTTTGTGTAGGTTCATTTATTCAGATTAGTAGTGAATAACGAGGATTGTAAGCATATAAACTGTTTTCCACGCAAGAATTTTGAAAATATTGGCTTTGTTACATAGGTGGTGGGCCGGCAGCCGTGGCTCATATCGCTCAAGGTCGCTGGCATTTAGTGTCGCCTTAAGGCTGGGGACCGAGCCAATGGCCTTGAGGAAACGAACGGAGCTATGTTACCTCTCTCGCACAAGATCGCCATGTTAAGAAGAACTAGTTGGTTGTCGTTGGGTTGAATGAACCTTTTGACATTGCTCTGTGATTTAATGTGGTTTTCACGCCACGACCTTAGATAATTGACACGTCTAGATAGAGCCTCTTGCTGATAGAAAACCGATGAAAACAGGCCCGGTTTATTAGTGTGCGTGACAAACTACGTCTGACACTCGCGATTGGTATGTCACTTTGTGTTAGTGTGCGTGCATTGCTCAAGATAGAGGTTAACTGTCATCCTCAATTTTTTCTATGTTTTCACAGAGGTCACAGTTTATCGAGATGTATAATGGTCTAAGGCTACCACTTTGAAATTTCGTGCGAGTGGACTGATGCGAGAACATGTTGCTTGCTGAAGAAAAATCTTTCCATATAATATTGATGACCTATATAGCCCAGTGGTTAGTGACCCTGCCTACTGGGCTAGAGGTCCCGGGTTCGAATCCCGTTATGTGCAAACATTTATATGGTGAATATGGACGTTTATTTGTATTTATGTATGTTTAACAAAGTGTATTATTTTAAATCGTTGTGTTGTACTTATAGTACAAGTTATGTCTAGTTTGGGGCAAGATAAATTGTGTAAGAGTGTGTCAATATTATACAATACCGTAATGATATACTGCAATAGTCTGATGTCTGAAAATTTATTGAATTAGGCGTTACTTTGCGGAAATCCATAATTATACAAATGATTTAAGTTTTCTTTAGTGTTAATTCC
>CATIXQ010000023.1:425958-447264 GCA_949711755.1 Leptidea juvernica | reverse complement strand
TACTTAATGCTGGTTGCTCAAATTTTTGCAGCGACGTAGAGCCTTGGAAGCTTGGGGGATGAATAAACAAGCTGCGTAGTTTGGTGGTCTGCGTAGGTGCGTACATCAGCCCTGATAATTGCTACAGAGAACACACTTGTTAAGGTATATGCATGGGGTTACTTGGTGCTAAGTGTTTTCCCACCCTGTCTGTGGCCATACACAACTCTAATTCGTAGTTGCCTTAATAAAATATATATTTTAAAGATGTTTTGCACAATTGGGAGTTAAACTAGACTCTAGAGGAACCCGATTTAACGTTATGTATTCTTTTTGAACTTCCGTTATCGAAAACCTGTTTTTAGAACACTAGAATCAATAGCAGCTGTAGGGTTCATATTAATTAGTGGATATTATACTGGCGTAGTTTAGATCTCTATTAGAATTAAAACTCCTAGCACACCATACAAGCCCGAATTAAATAGTGCACGTCAATAGTTATTTTTTAGTAATTTTTATTAACTTATTATGAAAAAGATTATATTATGTCATAACCAATTAATTTGTTATACTGACGTTAAATCCTGTAATGGCCATAGATATTAATATTATGTTAACCTTAAAATAGTATAAAATTCAAATTCAGCATCACAATAAGTAATCTTCTGACCTCTGGGCGTGGGCTTGATCCACTGTACCAATGTTGTGTAGATGACACTTCCAATCGACATACATTGAAAAAACCCTCGAATTATCATAAATCAAGGCAACTCCGATGAACTTAGCCTTCCGTGTCAAATGGATTTTCAGGTTGCACCAGCAGCCGAATTTGTACACAGGACATAACGTCACAATGTGAAAAATCAATATATGGCATTCAAAAATACTTTGAATCTCAGAGCATTCTCTCACTTTTATAGTCGGCAATGTATTTCTTGACCTCTGGCATTTTATATGTCCATGGGCTGCAGTTATAACTTACTATGAGGTGAAACAATTACCCGTTTTCCAACTCTAATACTTATTAAACAAAAAAAAGTGTGTGTGTCTCCTTATATGTACGCATGCAAGAACTTATTCTTCTTTGTCGTCAATAACGTTCTAATATGTATATATAACGTCTTTATTTGGCGTAATAAAACAATAATCCTTAAATTTATTGCTCCTGCTATTTTACGTTTGTCGAGAAAACAATATTGTAATAAAGAAGTCACCGCTTTAATAAAAGTCATGCTGGCAGGAAAAAATAGAATAGCAATCTCTTCGACTTTTAGATGCACCAATTTTGAAAGAGTCTTTCTCAGCATATATGAATGAACAAAATTCAAAATTTGAACAATCACCGCTTACTATGCATACATCCCACATGGCCTATCATATAATTCGGTTTTATCTTTTTGTCCCCAAGCTAAGCTATGTTCTCCAATGTTGCCCTCTTTGGAATTATGAGATACTTTTGTCAAGTTTGGACGATTCACGTGATGAAGGTAAGAGGCCTGAGGGCATGACGTTGATTCCTTGGAGTCGTGAAACTCCACTGGTGTGGGATGCGACTCGTGTGGACACGCTAGCCCCCTCTCATATTGAACATTCATCTAGAGGGGCAGTGGCGGAAACTGCCGATAACCTAACGCGGAGGATATATGCATCACTCGGTGATGGATACATTTCTTCCCTTTGGGGTGGAGACGATGGGTCCTTGGGGTTCATCGGCACAAAAACGTGTAAGTAAATATCATTATTATTTAAAAAAAATTGTATAAATAAATTGAAAATATATATTAACATCTATTCAATTCTCGTCGATTGGTTGTGGTTCAGTAGACATAATATGAGTTACAAGAGGCTTGGTAGCTGAAGTATGATACAAATGGTCTAGTTGACCAGCTTACGTCAGGGTGTCGAATCTGCTTATAAATTCATTCTGATAATTTTTCCCTCGCCAAAAGTAGTATAACTTCCAAAATAATGATGTATGTTACATAAGAATACGAAGAATGTTAGGAAGCCTCACAGGATCTCTGGCGAGGCGACGACCTCGAACCGATCAGGCAGCTAACTCGCAGGTACCGCCCTTTTTTTTTATGGAATAGGAGGACAAACGAGCGTACAGGTCACCTGTTGTTAAGTGATCACCGCCGCCCACAATCTCTTGCAACACCGGAGGAATCACAGGAGCGTTGCCGGCCTTTAAGGAAGGTGTACGCGCTTTTTTTGAAGGTACCCATGTCATATCATCCCTGAAACACCACACAAGGAAGCTCATTCCACAGCTTTGTAGTACGTGGAAGAAAGCTCCTTGAAAACCGCACTGTGGAGGACCGCCACACATCCAGATGGTGAGGATGATATCCTAACTTGTGGCGTGTCGTGCGAAGGTGGAATTCGGCGGCAGGAATCAGGTTAAACAGCTCTTCGGAACACTCCCCGTGATAAATGCGGTAGAAGACACACAATGAAGCGACGTCTCTACGCAACGCCAAGTGATCCAGCCGTTCACAGAGCACTGGGTCCCCGACAATTCGAGCTGCTCTGCGTTGCACGCGGTCAAATGGATCGAGCTGATACTGGGGTGCGCCAGACCAGAGATGACAGCAATACTCCATGTGTGGCCGGACCTGCGCTTTGTAGAGCGCTAGTATGTGGGCCGGCTTGAAGTATTGCCGTGCTCTATTAATGACGCCCAGTTTCTTTGAAGCCAATTTGGCTTTGCCTTCCAGATGAACACGAAATTGGCAATCGCTCGAGATTTCAAGACCCAGTATTCCGATACTAGGCGCGGCTTTAAGAGAAGTGTTCTCGAAGAGCGGTGATACGACAAATGGGGTTTTTTTAGTGGTAAACCCGCAAACTTGAGTCTTCTGGGGATAAAATTGGACAAGGTTCAATTTACCCCATTCCGCGACCTTCTCAAGAGAGGACTCGATAGAAGACACAAGTTTCTCCCGGCACTGGTCGACGATTTCCCGAGAGAGACCTGCATGTCCAGTGTATACGGCATCACCAGTGCTATCGTCTGCATAGCAATGAATGTTGGAGGTGTCCAACATATCATTGATATGCAGAAGAAACAGCGTGGGAGACAGCACATAGCCTTGGGGCACTCCAGCATTTACGGGCTTCGGGTTCGAGCAATATCCGTCGACAACGACCTGTATGCTGCGCCCAGTGAGGAAGCTGGAGGTCCACTTGCACAAGCTCTCGGGAAGCCCAAATGATGGAAGTTTGGATAGGAGCGCCTTGTGCCATACACGATCAAAGGCCTTCGCTATATCCAGGCTAACTGCCAGGCCTTCCCCCTTGCTTTCAATAGCCGCTGCCCATCTATGTGTTAAGTATACCAGAAGATCACCTGCCGACCGACCATGGCGAAACCCGTATTGTCGGTCGTTGATCAACTGGTGACCCTCTAGATATACCAAGAGCTGACGGCTAATTATGCTCTCCATGATTTTGGAGAGCAGGGAGGTAATAGCAATAGGCCTGTAGTTTGCCGGATCCGAACTGTCTCCTTTTTTTTGATCGGATGGACAAGGGCTGACTTCCATGAGTGAGGGACTACGCCTTTAGAATAAGAGTGCCGGAATAAACGCGTTAGCACCGGCGTCAACTCAGGGGCACACGTTCTAAGCACGATTGGAGAAATGCCATCCGGCCCGCTCGACTTCCTGACGTCCAACGAAAACAGAGCTCGCCTAACAGTTTTCTGTCTGAACTGTACTTCAGGCATAGAGCTCTGACACCACGGGATGGTCGGCGGTGTTTTTCCGTTGTCGTCAAGAGTCGAGTTGGAGGCGAAAAGAGTGCACAAGAGATCGGCTTTCTCTATTGCCGTATGGGCCAGGGTGTCATTCCTCATGTGCAACGGCGGCATGGACGGCTGGCTGAAGTTACCAAGAGCAGCTTTCGACAACGACCAGAACTTGCGTGTTCCGGTCGGGTAACTGGAAAGCTGCTCGCCGATTTTGACGACGTGTTTTGACTTTGCACGGGCGATTTGCCGCTTAAAAAATCTGGAGGCACGGTTGTATTTCCTCTTAAGAACTGTGCAGTTCGGATCCTTTGTGCCCAGCGCCGCAACCCAAGTTACGCCTGTTTTTTGCAGTCAGATGCTGCTTTAACAGACGCATCGAACCAGGGCTGTGATCTGCCACCGATGGGTACTACAGAGTTTGGTATAAAAATATCCATACCCTGTAGTATCACATCGTCTACTGCAACGGCGCAGGCACTAGGATCATCCGAAGGGAAACAAACCCTGCCCCAAGGGTAGGATGCAAAAAAGGAACGCATCCTATCCCAATCTGCTGACTTGTAGTGCCAAACGCGGCGGGTCGCTGGTGGTCTGCGACGTTGGCGTCGGATAGGCACTACACTCCTGACCAGGCAATGGTCGGACGTTCCGAAAGGGGCGTCGACAAAGACCTGGTAACCATCGGGATGTGTAGTCAGCAGAAGATCCAATAAGGACGGCATGTGGCTATCCACATCCGGGAGCCGCGTTGGCGACTCAACCAATTGGGACAGACCATACGCCAATGCAAAATTATGCACAGATCGCCCTGCGTAGTCTGTGGTACGTGATCCAAGCCATTCGGCATTGTGCCCGTTGAAATCACCCAAGACTACGATTTCAGCGGAGGGGATCTGTGCAAGTACGTCGTCAATTGCCGCTTGAACGCAGCCCATGAGATGATCGGTTTCTGCGTTACCACTATGGGACCTGTAGACACACGCATAGATGCGGACGCGGTCCTCTAAATCTACGCGGAGCCAGAGAGTGGACAGGTCCCTACCCTCAAAATTGCCGAGACGGCGACAGCAGATATCCTCCCTAACGTACACACATACCCCGGCATGAGGCAAAAAATTGTGTTCAATTTTGTACCCGGGGTACGTTAAATATGACGTATCGCTAGGTCGAGATATCTGCGTCTCAGTAAGGAAACACAAGGCCGGCTGCGCCGTCTCAAGGTGGTGGTGGACGGCGTTTAAATTGGAGTGAATTCCCCTGATATTGCAAAAGTCCACGTTGAGTGTGGAGCGGGGTGCCGTGGTGATACTGCCTCGTTTGTCCTTGGTCATGCGCGGTTCTGTGCCCTCCCCAGAATACGAAGGGCAGCCCGAGTGCCCGGGGAGGGATTCTCCAACTCTGGTAGAGCCGGTACCCTCCTGGGGTAAAATCTTTTTGAGTACCGCTGTCATATTCGGGTGGAGGGGTGGGGGGGGGAATGGCCACCTGTCCTCGACACTAACCTATGCGAAACATATCGGCACTAGGCCGCTACTTCACGCCGGTATTCTGTGCGAGTGTGGTAATTAACCCGGACGAGTCTGGCCCGATTGTGCTGACGTCAAAAGACGGCAGCGTGACTCTCCCACTTCTTAAAAGCCCTTAGTCGCCTCTTACGACACCCATGGGCCTGGAACTCCCCTATTCTTTTTACGCCCCGGGAAAAGTGCAGGGCCCCTTAGCTGTGACGTCATCAGCTAACTACCTATATTGTGACTCAACTAGGTGTGTGTTCTTATTGTAAAATACGCGAATAATTTAATAATAATACACACTGCCGTAACTAATTAAAATTGTGTCATGGTTTTCAAACTTAAACACAATAGTTTTGTACCTTTTATAGGTCGAGAAAATGATATTCATAATTATTATGAACGTTACCATTTGCAGCTTGTTTGCAACTTCGTCGTTTTCAACAACAATATTTGAAAAGTGATGCAAGAAGATACTCAAAAGATGCAAAAAGAAATAGTGGATACATCAGTTCACATATAGATACTGTAAATAGATAATAATAATAATTATAAAATATTTTATTTGCAGCTAAGGAATGTGTAATTAACAAAAGTAAACTTATTAAAACAAAATATATTACAGCTTAAAATTAAAATGAAACTTAAACATAATAAAAATAAAAGAAGCTCAAACATCAGCTGCAAATAGGCACAAGCTCGGCATATGCTGACAAACATCATGTATGCATCTTGACCCCTTTTCTCTCAACAAGCGCGCGTGTGCCGCCGAAGTTTTTACGTCTATTTAATTTTAAAAGTTCATTATTTACAATAATAACGTTTGTTAAATAAAATTATAATATTGATTATCTTGTACAAGTATTATCAAAGTGAAAGAAAATATAATTTGATTAAATTCAGTGCAAAGAAGTTCATACGTATTTAAAATATTTTTTTTCTACCCTCATTAAATAAACTAGATTTTTTTCTTTTAGTGTTGTTGAGGCATATGATAATGCTTCAATAATTGCTATACATCCTGTTAACTGACCAGTTATATTCCTTTCGTGTTTCTCAAATTTGTTTGTGCTGGTGCAGTAGTTGTATCAATGTCTATTGATTCACTTCAAAAATCGTTGGTCGATATGACCACAGCTTTTGCCACAAGATTCGAGCAGTTCGAGAATAACCTCCAAAACATTAAAAACACAGCAGCTGCTTCAAATAATAATTCAAATGTCAACGACGTAGCCGGGGACTTTTACGCTTTTCGGTCATTTGTAATTGCGTCACTGTCGACGCTTCACAGGCAAGTAGAATTACTTCAGAAAATATCTGACCAAGCGGAGATGAGGTCCAGACGTAAAATACTACTGGTGCACGGAATACCAGAGCATAGTAAAGAGGAAACATCGGCAGCTGTCGTTAAGAACCTAACCCAACATCTTAAAACCCCCAAGCTGGATGTGACTTCCATTAGTAGATCACACCGTGTTGGTAAAAATAAAAGTGATTAGCCTCGGCCCATACTTGTAAAATTTGAAGACGTGGATTTAAAAAAATCAATATGGTTTAGTAAAACTGCCCTAAAAGGGTCTGGAATTACTCTCTCTGAGTTTCTTACCAAATCCAGACATGAGACTTTTATGACTGCCCGTCGAAAATTTGGGGTGAACAAAACCTGGACAAGTAATGGTACTATTTTCATACTTGATTCAAAGGGATTGAAACACAGTGTGAATTCTATCGCTGAATTAAATGCTATTACCACCGACACAACGCACGAACAATTGAGAGCTGGAGAGTGTGGTGCTGATCAGAGGCAGGAGGCTGCAGGTAACACCAGGCCAAAGAGAACTAACAGGAATAAGTAAATAAGCATAAACTAAACTTAAGTAATAATTACACAAATCAAATCCTAAGTTCTTTTTCATTTAAATTACTGAATTAAACTCCTTGATCTAGTGTTTCTATAATGATTTGCAGTATGTATGGCTAGGAATTTATTAAATCTAAGTATTAATCTCCATCTAATTCTATTTTGTTTAATGTCTCCCTACTCCTCAACTTGTATGTCTACTTTATAAGGCTAGCAACATTTTGTAACAAATTATTTGATATTATTAAACACTGGGCTCTTGTTTATAATACTAATCTCAATTTATTCAATGTTAAATTGATATCTAATTTCTAACTTAGACTTCACTTATTTGATAGAACTGAAACTGAAACTGTGAATCTTGAAATAAGTTTGTACTTTAAAGTAGTATATGATAAATGTTGAACAATATGTAAGCATTACTTGATTATATGTGCCTAGTCAACATAATATAATATTAGGTAATATTGTTTACATTTTTGTGTCACTATTTACCTACAAGAAATTTAATTAACTATATATTTAATAAACTTAAAATCAAATATTAAGTTTAGAGTTAAACTGTATACTTACTTTATACTACTTTTTGGTGAACAATAAACTGCATTTAAACTTTATTTATAGTTTCTAATTGTTTGGTTCATAATATAATATATCTGTTAATCCAATTTAATAACTTCTATTCATAAAACATATGCATAAATTGACAATGTTTGTAAGTCTGTTCTGTAAGTATCTTCATTTATATTTACTATACATTTCATTGTAAAATAATATAAATTTGATATTCTAATACTCTTGGTGTAACATTGTAATAATAAAACATAATAATACTAATACATAAATTGACAATGTTTGTAAGTCGGTTCTGTAACTGTATCATCATTTTACTATACATTTCATTGTAAAATAATATCAATTTGATATTCTAAATGCTCTTGGTGTAACATTGCATATCATTATATAGCAACATAATCTATAAATTTTATAATGTTATTGTTAATTTGATTAGTTGTAATAATTTGCGCTAATAATTTCTGTTCAATTAATTCATGTGAGACTGGCGTTAACAGGATACAGTTTTTTGAATAAAACCACTAATATTATATTAATTTCAAACACATTAATATAACTTGAAAACGCAATATAATATATACATATATTTTTCGTTGGATTTAGATACATAACATTAGTTATAATTAATCTAAGTATTATTGTTTAGTTAGTTAGTTTAGTTATAATTGATCTAAGTATTATTGTAACATAGGTACCTACTTATTAATTATTATTTATTTGTTCTGTACTTTTTAATCTTGATAAATTGTAGCTGGTAATGGCAGATACTAGTGATAGCAGTGAAGTTGATTTTTTGTCCTTGAATTCCTCAAGCAGCCAAAGCTCCGCTGATGAAAGCTACTACAGCATCTCACCTACCTTCTCTCTTCGTAGTGAACTTGAGAAAGCTTTTATAGATTGTGTTAATAATTTCAATGTTTTACATATAAATGCTCAGAGTGTGCCTTCTAGCTACACTGATATGCTTGCTTCATTTGATTGTAATAATATTCATGCAATTCTAGTGTCTGAGAGCTGGCTCAAACCTTGTCTTCCTTCCACTTCCTACTCCTTACCGGGTTTTCAGCTTGTCCGCAATGACCGAACCGGCCGAGTCGGCGGCGGTGTTGCAATATATATTCGTGAACGATTCTCATATTCTATAATAAGTGTATCTCCTCAGCCACCCCCCGGTGACTCTGCGGAACATCTTGTACCTGAAGTCAGCATATCACACTCCAAAGTACTATTGGGTGTGTTTTACAGTCCTTCCATTCTTGACTGTCTTACTCCACTATACGAGCATGTGATCATAATGGGAGATTTCAATACCTGCATGTGCAAAGTTAATCATCGCAGCAGAAAGCTCCAATCAATAATTGACTCTTTCAACTTGCAGTTACTTCCTTTAATGCCTACTCATAACCTACCTAATTGTGAATCATCGTTACTTGATCTAATAATTGTATCAAAAAATAATCTTGTACATAAGCATGGTCAGTTCACCTCAGTGCCTTTTTCATATCACGATCTGGTATTCTTGTCATATAAAGTTCGTTTACCTAAATTAAAACCTCAAACAGTCTGGCTACGTAACTTCAACAATCTTAACATGGATCGTCTCAACTATGATGCTAGCAATATCGATTGGACTGTCGTATATAATACTGACTCAATTGATACCAAAATCAGTTTTTTCAACTCTCTAATTTTACAGCTTTATGACATGCATGCGCCTCTTAGACCTGTTAAAAAGAAACATCTCCCCGCTCCTTGGCTCACAGATGAAATTAGAACATTAATAAATGCAAAAACTCGGGCATTAACAAAGTACAAAATTAGCAATTCTAGCTCCGATCGAGTTAAATATAAAAGTATCCGAAACCGATGCAACAGAATATGTAGGGATGCTCAACAACGTCACATATTTAAATCAGTCGATAATCCCGATCCTGCTAAAGTTTGGAAATTTTTAAGATCACTTGGTGTTGGGAAACAGCAACAAACAGTTCTTCCTGCTTCACTTAACGTCGATTCTCTTAATAGGCACTTTTCAAGGTCTCCTGTTCTTGATCACAATACAAAGCAAACTACACTTAATACTCTCTCTAATTTCATGAAACAAGCTCCTGAACCTTTCTCTTTCGTACCTTTTACTGAAAGTGATGTCAGGAATAACTTACTATCTATTTCCTCAAGAGCCATAGGAAGCGACTGTGTAGGCCGAAACATGATTATTCCAATTATTGACATTCTTCTTCCTATAATAACCCACATCCTTAATTTTTCGATTAAATCTAATACTTTCCCAGAAACATGGAAAGAAGCTCACTTAATTCCTTTACCAAAAATTTCAAACCCTCTGACTTTTAGCGACTATCGCCCAATATCTATACTTCCTTTCCTTTCTAAATTACTGGAACGGTTAGTTTATAAACAACTTAGTTATTTCCTTAATAAATACTGTCTTCTAAGCCCCGTGCAGTCAGGTTTTCGTCCTGGACACAGCACCGAGACCGCTTTGGTCAAAGTTACGGACGATATTCGTCTCGCTATGGATAACCAACAGCTTACTATCTTAACCTTACTTGATTTTAGTAACGCATTTGGTTCTGTCGATTTCGACATCTTAGTGAAATCATTATCTTCTTTAAATTTATCAGCAGATGCCGAGAGTTGGTTCCATAGCTATTTGATAGGGCGACGACAGCGTATTAAAGTTGCGGATATACAATCATCCTGGGTTCATGTTTCTGCCGGTGTTCCACAGGGAGGTGTCCTTTCTCCCTTGCTTTTTTCAATATTTATAAACTCCATCACTAGCAATCTAAATTCTTCTTTCCACTTATATGCTGATGATGTTCAAATTTATAGGCACTCCACGTTATCTGATTTACAATCTACAGTTCATAGTCTTAATAAGGATCTCGCTACCATATGCGAGTGGTGTAAAAATTATGGTGTAATGATAAATCCAGGAAAAACGCAGGCAATTATCATAGGCAGGCAACATCTGATCTCTAAAATTGACTGGGATGTACTGCCTAGACCTCGTGTCAATGATGTTTTAATCCCTTTTAGTAGTAATGTCAAAAATCTAGGCTTACATATAGATTCAAATTTTTCTTGGCAGACGCAACTGAATGAATTAAGTAAAAAAGTTTTCTCCGCACATGGATCCCTGCGCCGGTTACGTAATCTTCTCCCAGTACCTAGTAAAATATGTCTTGCGCAGACTTGCCTGCTCTCCATTCTTGATTATGCAGACATTTGCTGTCCCGACCTTACCGAGGTTCAGCTGGACAAACTCGAACGCCTACAAAATTTATGTATTCGCTTCATTTTTAACCTACGTAAATACGATCATGTCTCCTCCTACCGAAAAAAACTCAACTGGCTTCCTATACGTCTACGTCGCAATTCCCACATTCTACACCTTCTTTACTCCATAATTTTTCACCAAATTAATAAATAATTAAAAAAATAATTTTTTTGAGCTACTAGGGTCTCAGCATGAGCTTTCGTTGCGCTCTGCTGCGAAACAAATATTAAATGTTCCTTTCCATAAATCTGATAGCTATCACTCTTCTTTCACTATTAATGCCATCACTCTTTGGAATCAACTGCCGCTTACTATCCGTCAAGCACAATCATTAGCATCCTTTAAAAATCAACTAAAAAAACATTATCTGTCCTCTATTTGATAGAATCTATCTGTATGTATCCACCAACATAATTCAACAATTCTGAAATGTTAATTATTGTTCCTACTTTTTAAATATTTTACTTTCTTATAAATTTATCTATATTTTAGTATAGTATATATTATGTGTGTCTATATTTTTGACACTTCTTACCCTTTTAATGTACTGCCTTTCTCTTTTATTGTATTACAAATGGTTGCCTGGAAGAGATCACTATATAGTGATAAGGCCGCCATTTGCACCATATCATGTAATTATGTATGTTAGTAATTAAGTTATATTTTGTTAATGTGGTGTCAAAAAAGTGTAATAAATAAATAAATAAATATGTCCAGCGCCGATCTTCCGCTTGAGCCATTCTGTGACCTTGAAGCTGTCCCAATACGTATGTACGCTATGATTTTTATAATTTTTTAAATTTTTAGTGAATTATACGTTTTGATTTGCGACTTTCTCGGTGTAACCAGTATCGAACCCATGGTTGCTTGCTCTGTGGTACTCAAGCGTCAACCAACTGTCACCTATACACTGTCAACTGTTATAATAATTACAGGACTTCTAGAGCCACATTATATCAACAAACAATTGTCAACTAATATTTATGTTATTCATTTTATATTGTGCATTAGGCTTACAATTTATATGATATTATAGGAACATTTTATACAGATTTGAATTATTTATATCTTTAATATATTATATTTATAACAAAAGCCGGGTTCTCGCTCACAGAATGACGCACGGACCAGCCATCGCTATCCTCCATCATATTTCAACACTATTAACAGATAGTGAATATAACTCAAATATTGGTAAATGTCCACTTATAAATTATGCTGAAACTGGAAAACATCTTAATAAATACTAGCATAAAGCAATACTAGCTTATACACAAACGACGCATGCAAGAAAATAGTATATCTCTAACGGAGATAAAACAAATTTTGATTGACAAGTTGTCAAAAGTCAAAAAAGCATTAGCTTCTTAGTAGGCAAATCATAATTGTTAATGCATCTCTCAGGTAGCATACCCGTTCTATGGATAGAACTGTAACAGGTTTTCCTACAGTGTCATCAACAAAAACAACCCGACGTTCGTAATTTTTCGTTCAGTTCGAATCAGTCTTACAAAATTTTTTACTCGGTGCACTTCAAGAACACGCCAGTTTTCCGTGTTGCTTACGGAACCTAACATGATGTGTGTCCATACATACAAATATATCAAATCGCATAAAAACCAATCCAAAATATGGAACATGTCACAAATTACACCATAATAAGTTTCGACTGCTATGTGGCTGTTTGATATTCGCCATTTTGGCGCTGTTGGCCGTGTAGCGAGAGTCTGCGGTACTAAAACTATTGAAGACAACCTCAGCAAACAACGATACATGGTGGGAAATTATTTACAAAACAAATTGTGTACTTTATTACGTTGATTCTTTAAGTATAAATAACAAAGAAAACAAACGAAATTAATTCATTATGTAAAAATACTTCAGAGTATTGTACGTTCCTTCGCAGCCATTTGTATTATACGTCAAAATTAGTTCTCTGGACGCTCGCAAGTGGCGCTTCAAATAGGCATTGAAAATTGCTGTCAAACATATGGAAGAGCCTGTCCAGTGGTATTTATACAGGTCAGTGCTTTAAGCAGACTTTTGCCGTTTCATTATCAGACTGCGAATGGTATGACCTCAGATATGTAGAACGTCATTGAAGAATATAAATCACTCGATTGGATCTCGTCACACATACATACATATTTTATGCTTTCCTGGTGATCCTGACTAATATGATAAACCGAAGCTATGAAAACATTTTAACATGCGTTATTTCACGTCACCGGTGACATCCACTGGCTACGAGCTAATTCACGGAATCAATGGTGGCGCGACCAATGATTAATTGGTTATTTTTGTATTAAAATTTAAATATTTTTATTCAAAATAGGATATGACATCACTTATTGAAAGTCAAAAACTACCACCCATTCCAAAGAGAAAGCCTCTGACCTGAGAAGAATGGGCCCAACAAACTCAGCAAGACAAATATTGGCGGAATTAACACTAAAGAAAACTTAAATAATTTGTATACCTAATATTGTACAATTAAACTTATTATTTAATAGCCCGAGGGCGGTCGTCATTTATGTTATAGTAACCTTTACTTTACAAACGCTTTAACAATTCTTTTGAATATGGTAATACTTTAGTTTCGAACATTTTCTGGGATCTTGTTGTAAAAGCGTATACATCGCCACACAAAAGACTTACTTGAGTCCCGCATCGCATAAAATTTTGTTTTCAAATTTTATTTGTGTGTTTAAAAGAATTGTTAAAAACCGTGGGAAAGGTTACTATAACATAAACGATTTTCTTGATGATACCACAGACTGGGAATGAAGCGTACACCCTCAGGCTCTTTAATTATAAATGTTTATTGTACGATATTACATTGTAATCCATATTTTTTATTAAAAAAAAGCCCGCAATGAGTTTCTTGCGCCCGTTCTTCTCAGGTCTGAGGCAGTCTATTTTGAATGGGTGGTAGTTTTTTGAATATAAATATTTGAATTAGATAGGCGTAAAATCATCAATCTTTAATAATTAGAGATGTGACGTTTTGATATGGGTGTAAATCACGTTCAAATTTTCCTTTATAAACATACCTACATATAATTTTTTTTATGTTTTATTTTAAATTAAATAAGTATCTACACTTTTAACTTATTGATATGTCTTGCCAAACTTTAACAGTTTGTTGGAAAGTTAATGCGCTTAAAAAACATTTAATTATGTGTACATACTTAACTACTACTTACTTTAAACTAAACTCGTAGGACTTACAACTAAACATTATTAGAATTATTAATATTAGACAAAAGAAAAGATTTACCAAATCTATATACTAAATTAGCATATAGCATTGTTGAATAACATTGAACAACATTTAGTGAGAGTTGTTAATTAAAGATAGATGGAACCAGATTACAGCAAAAGATAGAATACAAAGCGTATTAAAAGTATAGCATGCTTCCAGCTAGTGTGGAGTACTAAAGGTTCCCCGCGAGGGTTGTTGAGTAATTATCGGGAAAATTAACAAACAAGGCAACGAGTGTTTTAATCCAACAATATGGGGTAATTTGATAATGGCTGAGTGTGTCGTGTCGACCTGCCGCTTCGGACCGAGCCCGCTGCACGCAAATGACCAGTGCCGGATTTTTTTCAAGTTATACTTCTTAAGGCGTGTTGTGAAAAAATTATGAGAATGAAATATTAAGCTGCGCGCGCATCACTGTAACACGGGTGAAGTTGGTTCCTAAAATTGTCTGCGTTTGCGACAATCGTTATTTTTATTTCGTCCATTATTAAGATAGGCAAAGGGTTCAAGCCCGTACAGCCGTATAAAAAGTCAACGTTGCAAGATTTTGACAATATTGTTCTGTCAGCAAACGTAGAATAGGACGAGGGATAAATAATTTTAAGGACTTTTGCTTTGTAGTGTATTGTACTGAAAATAAGGGACGAGACGAGCAGGATGTTCGGCTGATGGTAATTGATACGCCCTGCCCATTACAATGCAGTGCCGCTAAGGATTCTCGATAAACCCAAAACCTCTGAGCGGCACTACTATTGCGCTCGTCACCTTGAGACATAAGATGTCAAGTCTCATTTGTCCAGTAATTGCACTAGCTACGGCGCCCTTCAGACCGAAACACAGGAATACTTACACATTACTGAACCACGAGGCTCTTGATCAAATTCTTAAGCACTTGCTCTATCTTGGAAATAGTCGGTTACCGAGTGTCTGGCATGGATTGTCTTAGTAGGAAAAGTTGTATCGTTTAACGTTTTTGGGTGACATCAAGTAAATCCCTACTAATATTATAAAAGTGAATGTTTGTTTGTTACGATTTTACGGCGGAGCTACCGAACCGATTTAGATGAAATGTGGTACAGCGATAGACTAGAGCTTGGGAAAGGACATAGGCTTATTTTATTAAAATATTCGACTTTTTGTTCCTCCTATACAAAACGCCAATTTCATATGTAAGGACCTAATATTATATGTTGGGAACGGGAGTAAAAACGGGAACCGGGGCTGGTATAGTACATGAGATAATAATTCTCAATTCCAAATTTCATTTTTTTTTCAAAAACCCTTTATCTCGCGGACGCGGACGAAGTCGCGGGCATCAGCTAGTTGAATATAAGTACCATATCTTAATCAGTTCCACTCGAAAATTTCGCTCAGTTAGAGATTAGTGGGCTTAAATTTGCAGGGCCCCTCTTTCACTCGGGGCCCGTAGCAATTGCTACACTTGCTACGCGTGTAATCCGGCACTGCTAATGACTAGTTACTGTTACTTGTAGTTTCAGTTAGTTCTACTCTTTGTTACCTGCTCAGAATTTGCATAGCTACTCTATGTATCTATACTAATAATGAAGACTTTTTCCTTTGGTTATACTGCGAAAACTACTGAACTGATCAGTTTTTTTTTATGACAATAAGGGACGAGACGAGCAGGACGTTCAGCTGATGGTAATTGATACTTCCTGCTACCTTTTAAAACCTTCCTTCCTTAAACTTAGTTGCATAATGCATATATTCGATAGATATTGTTATTTTATACATAGTTTAATAAATTTAGATATTATAATAGATGGAGGGGTTGAAGTAGGGTATGGAAGTTTGTCATTAAAGAAGATGACACCATGAAACTTTGTATTTATGATAATGAAAATTCGTATGTATGCCTTTTACGCTTTCATGCCTAACTCCGAATACGATTTGATTATATTTGGTACAAAAATAGATTTGACCTTGAGAAAGGACATACGCTACCATTTTTTACCATAAAAAGGTTCATAAACTGAAATAAGAGATGAAAGTTTTCATGGGAATTCGTCATCAATTTATAAACATTTATTAGAGCATTTTTGGAACTTAGACCGACATGGGGATGAAATAGGAGATAATGTTAACACAAGGAACAAACATAAACTTGCTTTGCCTACTACTGGGTTAAGTCGAGTTAGTAAGTCTTTTATTTTGCCATGTATATGTTTCTACAATATGATCCCAGAAAATGTACAAAACAAACGTGTTACGAAATTTAAAAGGATTGTTAAAAAATGTTTGTGTGGGAAAGGTTACTATAGCATAAACGATTTTACGATATACAACATATATGATACCACAAACTGAGAATGAAATGAAAACACTCAGGCACTTTAATTATAATTGTTAATAGTACGATATTACATTGTAATCCATGTTATTATATATAAAAAAAAGGAAAAGCCCGCTGAGTTTCTTGCGTCCGTTCTTCTCAGGTCTGAGGCAGAATGGGTGGTAGTTTTTGACGTTCAACAAATGATTTTGAATCGTATTTTGAATAAAAATATTTTCATTTGAATTAATGTTCGCAGGGACATGATAAAGAAGACTGACCCACACTGCCAAAAATGCTGCCCAAAGTAACGATTCCATGCGGACGAAGTCGCGGGTAAAATGTAGTATATTATATTATGACTCACAAGAATAAGTCTCAGTATTACTTTTACATGTTGCATGCACTTGGAAACAAAGCAATGTAAATGAATCACCAGTAATTTCCAGGTGATGCCTTCAACAATAGCACCATGCACGCCATAACTACAACGCCATACAGTGTGCGTGTTGCTGTGCCATTATTTATTTACAATATACAATTTCACGCGATTTTATAATTATACTAAACTAAATAGTATGCGTTTTAATGCAAGTTGTTGTTTGATTAATTATTTAAAATCACGATGTTATGTGTAACATTGGTATTAGTTATCCCCGGACATAATCAGACACCAGTGGTTTACCAGTGGGAGGCTCCTTTGCATAGATGCCGGCTAAATTATGGGTACCACAACGGCGCCTATTTCTGCCGTGAAGCAGTAATATGTAAGCATTATTGTGTTTCGTTCTGAAGGGCGCCATAGCTAGTGAGATTACTGGACAAATGGGCAATCTTATGTTAACACCATAATGTTAACACCAGGAACAAACATAAACTTATAATGCCTACTGTCTTTTGTGGGGCGATGTATATGCTTTTACAACAAGATCCCAGAAAATGTTCAAAATAAAAGTATTATGTTATTCATAAGAATTGTTAAAAGCGTTTGTGTGGTAAAGGTTGCTATAACATAAATGACTTTCTTAATGATACCACAGATTGGGAATGGAGCGACCGCCCTCAGGCTATTAAATAATAAGTAATTAATTGTACGATACTACTTTGTAAACATATATTTTCGATGAAAAAAAAAGCCCGCTGAGTTTGTTGCGTCCGTTCTTCTCAGGTCTGAGGCATTCATTTTAGAATGGGTGGTAGTTTTTGACTTTCAATAAGTGATGTATGTGACATCACTTATTGAAAGTCTTCACGTATTTTGAATAAAAATATTTGAATCTGAATATGTCTCAAAGTGACGAGCGCAGTTGTGGTGCCCCTCAGAATTTTTGGGTTTTTCAAGAATCGTGAGCAACACTCCATTGTAATGGGCAGGGCGTTACAACTTTTTTTTTTATGGAATAGGAGGACAAACGAGCGTACGGGTCACCTGTTGTTAAGTGATCACCGCCGCCCATACTCTCTTGCAACACCAGAGGAATCACAGGAGCGTTGCCGGCCTTTAAGGAAGGTGTACGCGCTTTTTTTGAAGGTACCCATGTCGTATCGTCCCGGAAACACCGCACAAGGAAGTTCATTCCACAGCTTTGTAGTACGTGGAAGAAAGCTCCTTGTAAACCGCACTGTGGAGGACCGCCACACATCCAGATGGTGAGGATGATATCCTAACTTGTGGCGTGTCGTGCGAAGGTGGAATTCGGCGGCAGGAATTAGGTAAAACAGCTCTTCGGAACACTCCCCGTGATAAATGCGGTAGAAGACACACAATGAAGCGACGTCTCTACGCAACGCCAAGTGATCCAGCCGTTCACAGAGTACTGGGTCCCCGACAATTCGCGCTGCTCTGCGTTGCACGCGGTCAAATGGATCGAGCTGATACTGGGGTGCGCCAGACCAGAGATGACAGCAATACTCCATGTGTTGCCGGACCTGCGCTTTGTACAGCGCTAGAATGTGGGCCGGCTTGAAGTATTGCCGTGCTCTATTAATGACGCCCAGTTTCTTTGAAGCCAATTTGGCTTTGCCCTCCAGATGGCCACGGAATTGGCAATCGCTCGAGATTTCGAGACCCAGTATTCCGATACTAGGCGAGGCTTTTAGGGAAGTGTTGTCGAAGAGCGGTGATGCGACAAATGGGGTTTTTTTAGTGGTAAACGCGCAAACTTGAGTCTTCTGGGGGTTAAATTGGACAAGGTTTATTTACCCCATTCCGCGACCTTCTCAAGAGAGGACTCGATAGAAGACACAAGTTTCTCCCGGCACTGGTCGACGATTTCCCGAGAGAGACGTGCATGGCCCGTGTATACGGCATCACCAGTGCTGTCATCTGCATAGCAATGAATGTTGGAGGTGTCCAACATATCATTGATATGCAGAAGAAACAGCGTAGGAGATAGCACACAGCCTTGGGGCACTCCAACATTCACGGGCTTCGGGTTCGAGCAATGTCCGTCGACAACGACCTGTATGCTGCGCCCAGTGAGGAAGCTGGAGGTCCACTTGCACAAGCTCTCGGGAAGCCCAAATGATGGAAGTTTAGAGAGGAGCGCCTTATGCCATACACGATCAAAGGCCTTCGCTATATCCAGGCTAACTGCCAGGCCTTCCCTCTTGCTTTCAATAGCCGCAGCCCATCTATGTGTCAGGTATACCAGAAGATCACCTGCCGACCGACCACGGCGAAACCCGTATTATCGGTCGTTGATCAACTGGTGACCCTCTAGATATACCAAGAGGTGACGGCTAATTATGCTCTCCATGATTTTGGAGAGCAGGGAGGTAATAGCAATAGGCCTGTAGTTTGCCGGATCCGAACTGTCTCCTTTTTTTTGGATCGGATGGACAAGGGCTGACTTCCATTAGTCAGGGACTACGCCTTTGGAATAAGAGTGCCGGAATAAACGCGTTAGCACCGGCGTCAACTCAGGGGCACACGTTCTAAGCACGATTGGAGAAATGCCATCCGGCCCGCTCGACTTCCTGACGTCCAACGAAAACAGAGCTCGCCTAACAGTTTTCTGTCTGAACTGTACTTCAGGCATAGAGCTCTGACACCGCGGGATGGTCGGCGGTGTTTTTCCGTTGTCGTCAAGAGTCGAGTTGGAGGCGAAAAGAGCGCACAAGAGATCGGCTTTCTCTTTTGCCGTATGGGCCAGGGTGTCATTCCTCATGTGCAACGGCAGCATGGACGGCTGGCTGAAGTTACCACTATCATCATCTGAATGTCCTCCTTTTTTTGTATTTATGGTCATAAAAAAAGACACCACTCTTGCGGCTCTTTGTCATATCCCTTCGATTTCACATCACTCCTCTAACTAATTTTAATAATTTTTTTTAAAGGTCATTCACCATAAGCTTAAAATTTAATACAATGGATACTGTACATAATCACTTTAAGACAATTATTTACATAGACTAATTACGTCTTTTTAAAATATTTAGATATAAAACAATATAAACTTAATAAACAAGATAATGAAATAGGTTGGTATTAAAATACAAAAATATCTCGCTGACTTTATGGTCATACAAGTTTTAGATTATGTACCTACTTAATTTATTACTCCTCTGCCTCAGCCTGTATCGGCATACTCGTTATATCGAGCGACGTTCAGGACCGGGCCTTTAAACAGTTTGGTGTACTTATTAAGGCAAGACAGACGACAGTACTAAATTACAAGCCACCGCCTGCAACTATATAAGGCGCAAATTCGACCTCACATGGAGTAAATACTGTTCTCACCTTTTGGCAGGTGCTCCACAGTACCTTCTTCCATTTGAACGCATACAACGAAGAGCGGTGATCGATGATCAATTATCTCCGAGCAGTCTCTATCCATCACCTGATTCCTGCCGCCGATTTCCACCTTCTCTTGACACGCCACAAATAAGGCTATCATCCCCACCATCTGGATGTGTGGCTGTCTTGTTCTTTCACGTACTACAAAGCTACTTCAAAAAAGCTCGTACACCTACTACCGTAAAGGCCGGCAACACTCCTGTGATTCCTCTGGTGTTGCAAGAGAATGTAGGTGGCGGTGATCACTTAACGCTCGTATTTCCTCCTTTTTCATAAGAAAAAAAAATCACTCCGTGAAGAGATGGAGATACTCTCTGTATCATATACTGCATTTATCACGGAAAGTGCTTGCAGGAGTTGTTCGGGTTAATACTAGCAGTTAAATCCCACAAGCGGACCTTAAATTTCTCGCCCCTAATTTTGAAATTGCAAGTTTGTTGGAATGTTAAAGGGAACCTCTAACGCCTGAAATAAATCGATAGCAAGCGTGCAAGTCTGCGACATTAGTTATTGTTGTAGTAAGGAACTAAGTATCCGTTTATTCGCT
The DNA here is from genome assembly GCA_949711755.1 of Leptidea juvernica. Taxonomy (NCBI): domain Eukaryota; kingdom Metazoa; phylum Arthropoda; class Insecta; order Lepidoptera; family Pieridae; genus Leptidea; species Leptidea juvernica. The sequence continues at coordinate 426,378 of CATIXQ010000023.1, read as the reverse complement.
TGTCTAACTCGAACTTGTTTTTTTATGTGGACGCTTTCTATAGTCTTTGGTCAGTCTTATTCATAGTACATTACAATTATTACGAGTAAGGAATTGCAAAGGAACCTAAGGTGTCTAAATTGAACTTTTACGTGGACATACGTAATACGCATGTAAGAACGGCAATCGTGCTTGATACGTAGATAAACAATAAGTGGTTCATTCCTTGGTTCCTCACAAAAAGCAAGTTTCCTACTTGAGGATCACAATAATTTTACATTGTTTTTACAAATAAGTAGGTACTTTATACCAAAGCGGATGTAAATACTACGTAGTAAGAGGCGGGACTGCCTTAGTAAAGATTGAAAACACGTTTAGTATGAAACGTGCAGTCATTTGACATAAGTTTGAAATAGTAGTAATTACAGTAAGGCGATTGGC
>CATIXQ010000023.1:316943-420958 GCA_949711755.1 Leptidea juvernica | reverse complement strand
TGTTTAATTGGAATCATTTCATATATTATTTGCACGGGTGGTGATTTTATAGGATCTGAGGTCACCGGGCGAGGCGGCATGAACTGGGGCAGCGGGCCTAGCGCGCGGTGCGGCGTGGCGCAACGAGCTTGGCCATCCTGTAGTAGCAGCAGCCTGTTCGCGCGCGCGCCGCAGTGACGCATTGCAGGTGTAGGACGTCCAATCGGCGCGCGCCGCTAACCGCTCTACGCCGTCGTAACCGCCCGATATAAAAACGACTATCCTTCTCGGATCCGCTCTAATCCCTTCCCGTGCGTCCCGAGACATGGACTTGGATGACAAAACATTGCAATTCGAAACATTGTTGTGTACGCGTCAAAATCGAGATCGGTCATGATAGTGCGACGATTCGATTGAACGATTACGAACGATTCGCAAGGCGCACAGAGCGTATCTCGGTGTTGAGTTTCCCGTTGCGACCGCTCGCGCGATTGAGGGCGGCAGTATCGTTTCAACCGTCGCTCTGTGTGGTCGCTTAAGCGGCGCTGTCTGTGATTTTTAGTGTAGCTCCTGTTAATCCAAGTTAATCGACTATGGTGAGTGTTTTTATTTCAAAAAAAGCACAAAAGTGATTTACAGGGAATGTGAAGGATAAGTTCCAGGGTATATTTTGAAGCTACGGTGAATCGGTGTTTTAAATAGTGATGACGGCCTCCATTATTATTGTGATGGCTGTTTCTTACTGCATTGCGGACGATAAATTTGTAAAAGATACCAAACGATCCCGCTTAGAAATAAATACAATGTTAATTTTTCTTATAAATAAAGCCGTTGACCGTTACGAATGCTCGAGAAACGTCTGTCGCCCTATTTTGCAAGGTTTGCCGACTTCAAATGACGTTTGTGCGAAAAGTGCCGGTGGTTCGATATGTCTTTTGTAAGGTTTCCGTTGCATTGTAACTTGCTTGGCTTGATGTAAGTCATTTAGGGTTTCCGAATCCGTAGCGCGACCCGCTAGAGAACAATTATTTTATGGATCGATAGCCGGCCGCACCTGTCAAGCGCCCGTTGACTCATCACTATAAAGTTTTTATACGCAATTTGATGTACTTGGTCCGTTAGCTTTCTTTCGTACCCAATTGAGCTTCAAGCCAACTATCTAGATTCTAGAGCTATCTGTCACTGTTAACTTTTAAACCATAAGTCTATATCCTCATAAGTAATGGTGACTTGATTTTATTGCAATAGTTCTGTTGGAATTGAATTGAATGACACCACGTAATAATGGTATTTTACCTACTTCTTATCACCATTTGAAAACAATGATGTAATGGCTAAGTGTAGCTGTAACACATCTTATCACCAGTAAATTAGCTTGGGATAATGTAGTTTAAAAATGACATCATTTTCATTGACTCGAAATTCATTTTAATTATGTCAGTGTTAATCAGTCCTTTTTTGTGAAAGGATGTTAATAGCCTTGAATGTTAAACAAAACTTGGATATGGTCAATAAGGTGTAACAGAGCTTATCATCAAATGTCTGAGTAAATATCTTCATACTCATTTTCACTTTTGGAGGACAGACACACCCTATCATCAGACAGATATCAGAGGTTCAATATAATAACAATATTTTTTACACTATGGTGTAAAGTTAATATTCTATTGCACTATTTCTACAGGGTTAATGTACTATACTAACGACAATTAATAAAGTATTCTCCTTTTAAATGTCTTATCTACAAAGGCATTCATTGAGTATCAAGTATTTTATTCATTGAAAAACTCAACCCACTATATTATTGCAGTGGAATACTTTTCAAAATGTTTATCATTAAATAATTTTCAGAAAAGTAATATACAATTTTGAGTTATCATTAAAAAGCTTAGAATATAGCTGGTTGACCTTAAAATATAACCCACACTGGTAGCTTGTACAGTCATGTCAAGAATTAAATAAATGTTTATTCTCTAGCAATAAAAAGCAATGATTTAAATTCATTAATTATAACAAATATGCAATATAGCACATAGCAGAAGTTATCAAGATATAATTTTTCCTTTTTTTTTATATTAACTGGCTCCATCGACTGAATGTCGATGATTCGGCCAAAGTAAAGGTGGAGAGATTTTTTATTTAAATTTAGCTGATTGAAGTATATAAAGAGCTGATTTAAAAGGAAATGATCGGTTGATATAGCTGTGGTTTTTTTTTGTGAACTGAAGAATAGGCAACAAGAGTTAGTACGGTTAGTAATAAACACTCATAATATTAACTACCTTGTTAGTATCTAAGTTTAAGGCAGAAATGTGTGAACATAACTAATTTTTCTGGTTAGTGATTAGTTATGGTAGCGTTAGTATTGGTGAACGCAGTTCCAGTACTAGTATACAAGTGTCACAATAACACTCCTTAGTAATGTATCAAGCCTGTCATTCGTTGGCTCATGTTTTATTTACGGACTCTCAACTTGGGAGTGTTACATTATTATGTTAATGCATCATTTAGCATTTATATGAGCTGGCTTATCAGTTTTGTCACAGTATCGTAATTCAGTAGTTGACAAGCAAATTAAAAGTTTTTTATAAATAATTTTGATTTATTATTTTATCAGTTTTTTTTAACATTTGTATGATTAATCTTACTAATGTTATAAATGCAAAAGTTTCTATGGATGTATGTTTGTAACTCTAGTTAACTTTGGCCCTTGAATGCGAGTCCTAGTTAAATGTATTTCATATTTCTTGCCCATCTGTGTTTATGGCCTGATTGCTGTGCCTTTAAGCAACATATTTTTTCTTTAACTCATATTTTAAAAAATTCTATTGGGTTGCCTTTGTTTCTATTCTATTCTGAGTTAGAGTATGTCTCTTACCTCAGTGTGCTGTTTGGCAAAGGTCTCCTGTAGCTCTATCCATTGGAGTCTGTTGTGGGTCACTCTTCTCCAGTCCGGGCCTGCTGTGATTTCATCCTCCCATCTTGTTTGAGGTCTCCTCTGGCTCTGTTACCTTTTTTGCTTTTGTTACTTGAAGCTAATAAGATTAGTAGCGGTAAATATAAAATGTGTGACATTATGTCATACATGAATTTTTATTATTAATAAAACATTTAATGTACATAATATATTAAGCTGAAGTAGAAAAACAATATTGTTTCTGGTTCATTGTATATCAAAATATAATACAGTGCTGAGAGCATAGAAGAGAGATAGAATAGAGACGCGCCACACTTCTATAGTAGTACATTTTTACAAAATAGGAGTGTATAATAGAGTAATATTTAATGTTATACTAATATGGATTATATTGGTCTGAAGCAGTACAAGCAATTTTTCAAAAGGTGGTAGGGATAATTATTTTTAAGTGTTCTTTGAATTTTATTGTTGAGTTCCATTCCTTGAGAATTTGCTGATGTCTTAAGCAATGACAAAAGATGGACTGTATTGATAATGTGGGGGCACTTAGTATTAATGAGGCTAGTTGAGTAATGTCACTGTTCACATTATCAGAACTACAAGTTTGTGACTACCTGGACAGTTTTGATAAATGGGTACCTTCAAAAAAAGTGCATACACCTTCCTTAAAGGCTGGCAACACTCTTGTGATTCCTCTGGCTTTGCAAGAGAATGTGGGTGGCGGTGATCACTTAACACCAGGTGACCTGTACGCTCGTTTGTCCTCCTATTCCATAAAAAAAAAATGAGTCCTATATTCATCAATTCCGTTATCTTGATGTATAATATATCCTCTTTAGAAAATATATATTGATCTATGGTAGTGAAGCAATGGAGATCAAATGTTGGCAAACAAAAAATACACAACTTGAGTTTTCAACTCTTCGTTTATGTAATGTTTGTTAATAATGATAAAAAACAATATTTTTATATAACTCGACTTCTGTAAATCTTCTATATATATATATAAAAATGAATTGCTGTTTGTTAGTCTCACTAAAACTCGAGAACGGCTAGACCGATTTGGCTAATTTTGGTCTTGAATTATTTGTGGAAGTCCAGAGAAGGTTTAAAGGGTGAATAAATAGGAAAATGCTGCTAAATTAAATAAAAACAACAAATTTGTTTTTCCTTTGATGTGTCCATACATAGTTTCTATGAGAGAATTTATTAACACATGGTTTGACAGTTCTGCTGTGAAACAATTTCATTACGACAACAGGGTGCATATTTTACGAAGTAATATTTGATGTTATGATATTATATTATTGACAAATTCATATAAAAACATTATTTTATTTATTATATACAGAAGAACGTCTGTCGGGTCAGCTATTGACATATACAAATAAACAATTATGTGTAGAATTAGAGTGGAAATGTTTGCATTCAAAATCTCTTATCTTTGGCTAAACCAGATCCAGTCCAACAACAACTAATTTTTTTTATAATATTATGATTTGGGGGTTAAAATACACTTTAGTCCTAATATCTATTATGCTTCCTGCTTGTGCTACTGCACCCTTCCTTCAACTCCCTTTATGATGTTGAAAAATCGAGGCTAATAGCTAGGAGACTCATCTCTTCAATGACAACTCATAATTCAAGACTTTAACAAACAACATATTCTGTGCAGTAACAAAACACAATCCACATTCTTATTTTGTATCATTTGCTGTGGACACAATTTAAACTAATTGGTCTTTCTTTCAAAATGGAGCAAACTGTGAACAGTAAAGCCATTTTTTATCATTTTAACTGAGTATGAATGCATTCTTTGTTTTAGATTCGGCAATACCAAAGAGAATATGGATTTGAACTAGTAATGACTGTATAAGTCTCATTGATTGGTTACACAGAAATAATTCAAATATATGACTAATACAGAATACTTGTTAATCATTGGTCATCCCTCGATTTAAATATATAAATTTAAAACATTTCAGTTTGCAACAATAGATTGATGTGGTGTGTTTTCCTCAAAATTATTTATATTTAAAACTTTAAGATGGAATAAGTTTGCTTTATAAGATTTTATTTTATTATTATCTTTATTTTCATTGTGTTGTTAATTTATGTATGATAAAAATCAGCATTATTTGCATATTTGTCTTGAGAATTAGTGAAGAACTGATAGGGTTTTTTATCAAAACAAAGCAAAGTAAATCATCATAGTTGCAATATTTGTTGAGCAGTTTGTGATAAAGTTGGTTTAAGTGATAAGGTGGTAGTAAGTATTGCAATTGTTTGCCTAGTTAAGGTTTTTAATACATACATCTAATTTTGTAATAACACACGTGCAAAGGTACGCGAAGCTCATTATGAACTATTCAAATCATTATAAATTTCACAGTACAGAAATATATACGCGGGAAATGCCCGCGTTATATGGGACTTGTGCGTGTTATAGGGCATATTTAAAACGCGTAATATGAAAATGTTTTATTTATATAAAACAGTCGTTGGCTGACAGCACGCGCGGTCGGTCAGAGGTTCCGAGACCTCTTGCGAGATGGATACCTTATCTTGTGACAAGTGCCGGTTGGTCGTGAATGAGTGCCTGAGTTTTTGTGTTAACACCCTAGATTCAATTGATAATGTCAGTTTAGCACTTCTTTGTAGGCAATCATTCGACGAAGAGGAAATTTTCAAGGCGAAACGCTTGCTGTTTGAGACGATTCCACAGAGACTCGTCAAAAGAAAGGGTGAGGATCGAAAACAGAAAAATATAGAGGATATCATTAGTGTTTTACGAAGTACAGAGCCCGATGATATTCCAACTTTTGTGGCTAAAGACCTACACAAGCTGCCGCCCGTTACTTTCGATCATATTGATGTGACACGCCTTTTGAAGGATATTGTTACCCTGCAGAGTCAGGTGCGGGCTCTTCAAGAGAAGCAGGAGGAGTATATGACAAAAAAAGATTTTGAAATTTCCGTTAGAGACTACGAAAAGAAGAAAATTGTGTCTGAGGCTGAAGCAGGAGAGACTGAACCTTATGTCAATACCAAGAGAGGCGGTTTTTGCTTGCAAGATAGCTACGACTCAACAAGTGGCCCGATGGGGTTAATGACCGGCCTTTCAAATGGCACACCGCCGAACGTGACAATGCAAAAACGAGTTCCCGCGCAACCGTCACCGTCTTACGCGTGTGTGGCAGCGGTGCCGACCAGTAAACCTATCTCTGTCACGCCCGTTCAACGAGTGAATCAAGTAGAAGCGCACGCGTCACCGCCAGCTGATGCGATGATGTCATGTAATGCAATGAATTGCGAACCGAGTGGCGCGGAAACGCAAAATAACAACGAAGGAGAGTGGGTTCGTGTCGTAAGGCGTAAGTCATCGCGATTTAAAGGAACGAGAGGTACAGCGACGGTAGACTCCTCAACAAAACTAAAAGCAGCGGACTTACAAATCCCGTTATATATTTATAATGTTTCGAAGGAAAACACGGAGCGTGATGTCGCGGAATATGTATATGGAAAGACGCAGATAAATATTGTGCCTGAAAAGGTACCTATGAAATCGTCTAGAGATTACAATTCTTTTAAATTTTATATACCTAGAAGTAAATTATTATTATTTACGGACAGTAAATTATGGCCAGAAGGTATATACTTTAGAAGATATATATTATTTAGACATGGAAAAAAGGCCATAGTAAATCCAGAAAAAGTGGACATTAATAATGGATCTAAACAAAATTAGAGGGAACAAACATACACTAAAGCTAGTTAGCTATAACTGTAAGTCCTTGAAGCGGTCGGTGGACAGCGTGAGGAGCCTATGCGGATCTGCGGATGTAGTCGCACTCCAGGAGACCTGGCTGCTGCCGTTTGAACTTACCTACCTTAGCACCATTCACGACGAGTTTGAGTCTACGGGTACATCGGCTGTGGATACGGGAGCCGGCATTCTACGTGGCCGTCCCCACGGAGGAGTCGCGCTGTTATGGCGTAAGAATGTGTTTTCGTCCGTGTCTATAGTGAAGTGCGACAGCGTTAGGTTGTGCGCCCTCAAATGTCAGGTACGTGAGCACTCGATGCTATTTTTTTCTGTGTATATGCCTACAGACTGCCCGGATAATTTAGCGGAATTTACAGAGTGCTTGAGTGAAATTAATGCAATTATTGAAGACTGCGGTATTAGTATGGTTTTTATGTTAGGCGACTTTAACGCACACCCTGGGGAATTATTTTTTAATGAATTGATACAGTTTTGTGGCGAGCAATCATGGGTGTGTGCCGACTACGAACTGTTGTCAAATAAAAGCGATGTATTTACATATACTAGTGATATTCACGGCTGCTCGCGATGGCTAGACCACTGCCTTGTAACGAGTATGGCTAGAAAATACGTTGATCGTATAAACATAGTGAACAATGTGTCGTGGTCTGATCATTATCCTGTAGAGGTTTATTGTAAACTCAATTTATTTCACACTCGTCTAGAAAGCGCGCAATCGACGGCTTTTAATAAAATAAGTTGGGGACGTAGGGACACTGATCAGATTAGTCTGTATACTGAGTTTTGTAACAATAGGTTGAAGATGGTAGACTTTCCCGTAGAGATGGTAGATTGCTGTAATGAACTATGTAACGACCCGGAACATAAACGGATCTTAGACCAATGGTACGAGGATATTACAAGCATACTACAGGATGCGGCAATATATAGTCATAGAGCTACCCAGCGACATAAAAAAAGATATATCACTGGGTGGAACAAGCATGTGAGACCGGCTCATGCGAAGGCTCGTCTCTGTTTTCAGTCATGGGTGTGGGCTGGGAGGCCGTCTTGTGGAGTCTTGTACGACGAGATGCGGGAATCTCGCAAGGTATTTAAAAATAAACTTAAATGGTGCCAGAACAACGAGGAGCAAATCAAAATGGACATGTTAGCCACATCGTACGAGACTAAGCACTTCGGCAAGTTCTGGCAGCACACCAATAGACTGAATGCAAGGGCGAATCTTCCGAGTGAAGTAGGTGGAGTGAGCGGATCTCAAAAGATTGCTAATATGTTTAGGGAGCAATTTAAAGTGGAGCCTCTTAAAATACCCTTTACGAACAACGATGCTGAGGACATCGTGGTTAACAGGGAAGTCTTGGTGCGTTTTACGCTTACTGAAGTCAAGGGAGCACTAAAGAGTATGAAACATGGAAAGTCACCGGGACACGATGGCCTGAGCATCGAGCACTTAAGGTATGCGGGTTCGCACCTTCCCAGAGTCCTCAAATTGCTCTACAACCTATGTATTAACCACAGTTACCTGCCAGAAGCCATGATGAAGACAGTAGTAGTGCCCATTATCAAAAACAGAACAGGTGATGCGGCGGATAGATCCAACTACAGGCCGATATCGCTGGCGACGATAGTGGCTAAGGTGCTGGACAGTTTGCTGGATGCACAGCTAAGTAAATCAATTAAAATACACGACGCTCAGTTCGGCTTTCAGCCTGAACTCTCTACGGAAAGCGCAATCCTGTGCCTCAAGCAAACTGTGCGGTACTATACCGACAGGAAAACTCCTGTTTATGCCTGTTTTTTGGATCTATCCAAAGCTTTTGACCTAGTAGCTTACGACGTCTTGTGGCATAAGCTCGAAAAGGAATCAGCTTTGAGACCCGAACTGATTTCATTGTTTAAATACTGGTATGGTAACCAAACTAATGTGGTTAGGTGGGGTAATGAACTTAGTGACCCATATAAAATGGAGTGTGGAGTGAGACAGGGAGGGCTGACGTCCCCTAGGCTGTTTAATTTGTATGTGAACCAGCTGATTGAGGGGCTCGGTGGAGCTGGTGTCGGGTGTTCAATAGATGGCATACGCATGAATAACCTTAGCTACGCCGACGACATGGTTCTACTGAGCCCCTCAGTTGGGGGTCTTAAAAGGTTGCTGCAACTCTGTGAGGAGTATGCCGGGATGAATGGACTCAGTTACAACGCCAAAAAAAGCGAGTTCCTTGTTTTCAGGGGAAAGAACAAACTATCCAGCTTTAAACCAAAGATACAATTATGTGGTAATCCCCTGAAGCAAGTGACTGAGTTCAAGTATCTCGGTCATGTAGTAACCGACAGCCTGAGGGATGATAGTGACATGGAACGAGAGCGCCGGGCTCTGTCGGTCCGAGGCAATATGTTAGCCCGCAGATTTGCGCGCTGTACTGGGCAAGTAAAGCTGACCTTATTCAGGGCTTACTGCCAGTCATTTTACACGTGCAGTCTGTGGACGGACTACAGGCAGCGGACCTATAGTGCCTTGCGTGTTCAATATAACAATGTGCTGAGAGCGGTGTTGAGGAAGCCTCGACACTGCAGTGCGTCGGCAATGTTTGCGGATGCTCGCGTGGATGATTTCTACGCGATCATGCGCAAGCGTGCCGCGTCCATGATGCGCAGGCTAATGAGTAGTACCAACACTCTTCTCAGCGCATTGGCCAGGAAACTAGATAGTCCTCTCTGGAGGTGCTGGGGGGGTGCGCACATAGGCGCCAAGAGGCTCCCTCGGGTTTTTTAGTTATAGTTTTTAGTTATAGAATTAGTTGTTAAGCTAGAAATAAGTACCTACTAACATAGTTTTAAGTTATTTGTCATACTAACACAGTTATGGGTCTAATGGCCTGAAATAAAAGTTTATTTATTTATTTTATTTATTTATAAAGGTATCGCGTTTTAGGAACAATTGCTGTTATGGTTGATATTAAATATTCTGAAATTGAAGCAAGGGCTTGCATATTGGCCAGTAACAGTAAAGTCATACCAAGATTATGTGTATGAGTATGTTAAATTATTATGTGATTGATATGATAATGCTATCAAGAAATAATTTAGATTACAATATAAATTCTCAGAAGTAATTATGATAATTGATAACCATTTTTATGATGGTACTCAAGTAATGTAATAACACATTGAGATTCCTTCATAAACATAATTATTGATTAAAATACTGAATAATAAATTCATAACAAAATAAAAAGCTCGACTCAAGTCGTATTATATTATTTTGTTATGAAAAATAAGTTCTAATTGCACAAGGGAGAAGGTAGTTTATTTTTATTTTTAAAAATAAATCAAATTTCTCATTAAATTACCACCACCCGCATTACATTGATGTCTGCAATTCCACAACCGCATGTTTCTTTTGAAATTTCTTGCTTCTTACAGCCACTTTTTGGAATCAATCTGCTGTTTTCCAGAACCAATATGACTTAGGGACCTTCAAGAAAAGAGCATACTCTCACCTTAAAGGCCGGCAATGCATCTCTTCTGCATAGAATTTGCGGATGTCCATGGGCGGCGACCTTAACAATGCCCATTACATGATGTACTTGCCTGTTGACCCCCTCTTATACAAAAAAATAATTAAATTACTGTTAGATTAGATAACAAGAAGACTACAGTTGTAATGTCAGACTGCATTGTTTATACTGACTGCAGCAAAATAGGCAATGAGATGCAGATATCCAAATGTATGAAACATGTTGCCGACTAATATAACATTTTGAATGTATGAGGAAGTGGGGCAGTCTGTCTGTGTGTGCTAGGGTGTAATTAAATGATAAGTATTTATTGTAATGCAGCATTAGATACCGCGATATACCGCAGTGTGACGTAGCGCCTCTTATCAAATGAAACTATTATCTTATCCATTCTGTACTTAGTCATTTGCCATTCTAAGCACTGCACACAATGGTTGTCACTGTGGTATGTATTTATGTGGACTGTATTGGGCATAAAAATATTCCGTTTCACTTAACTCTTAGATAATTTGGACGTCTAGATAGTCTCTTGCTGTCAGACAAGCGATAAAAACAGACCGGGAATATTAGTTTAGTGTGCGTGACAAGCTACGTCTTACACTCGCGATTTGTTTGACACTTGGTGTTAGTGTGCGTGAATTGCTCAAAATAGAGGGTAGTTCGAAAATAAATTTTTTAAGACTTAATTCTATACTGACACGTGACTTTTTTAGGTTCTTTATTACATTTAAAATATGGGACAGAGAAGGGTATATGAATTTCTAACAACGTTAAGAAAATTAATAGGGCGGTCGTACACTAGTGGTATTGTTATACGTATTGTGTATTCCAGGCGGATCAACTAACAGAGGAACAAATCGCCGAATTCAAAGAGGCGTTCTCATTGTTCGACAAGGATGGCGACGGCACCATCACCACCAAGGAGCTGGGCACCGTGATGCGCTCGCTGGGACAGAACCCCACCGAGGCTGAGCTGCAGGACATGATCAACGAAGTGGACGCCGACGGTGAGTGCCCTCATTCATAGACTTTGATTGGTGCTGTGAAGGATTGTCCGAAAGCAACCAAAAATTAACATTTACCGATGATATAAACATAACAATATATGCTTAGGATATTTATACGTATAGATACTGTGACAGCTGTGAAAATATCTGAAAAAAAAAATTGAGGTTGACTGTTAGCCTCTATTTCGAGCAATGCACGCACACAAACACAAAGTGGCATACAAATCGCGAGTGAAAGACGTAGCTTATCACGCACCTATGGTTAAATGGCTTGTTTTGATCGATTGTCTAGCAGCAAGCTCCATCTAGATGTATAAATTATCTATGAGTAAAAGTCAGCTGTCTGTTCGTTGAGTATTAAATATTAAAATGGCAATATCACACACGTCGTCACTAGCACCGCCATATTATTTGGTCATCACATGTACTCACTCCTTTAGTTGAAGCGGTTAAGCGTGCCGCATTTATCATAGGTTATTATTTCTGGGCGATAAGATACCAATGTGTACAGTGTGAGGTACCTCAGGTGCTAAAAAGTGGATTAATACACACATAGTACCCGGCTACATTATGTCTCATGGACCTCGCTGGCACCAAAGAATATATAATAGTACTAGCTGACCCAGCAAACGTTGTATTGCCGATATTAAAATCGCGATACAAAAGTAACTGTTGATCGTAGATGGGTGAAAATTTGAAGTTGTACGTATTTTTTTGTTTTTAATGCTGACTCAAACTAATTTCAAAAAATGTCAAAAAAATAAAATTTCATGAGAATCGGTCAAGCCGTTTCGGAGGAGTTCGGTCCCGCACACCGTGACACGAGAATTTTATATATTAGACAAGTACAGATGTCTGACTCTGTAGAATCAAAGAAATAGGAACTCTCGCGGCCACACAATAAGGTATAATTCAGATCGCACAGCGCTATTAACCTACGTTTTTATTTACTTAGAAATTGCCTCTCTTTCTATCGCGTGACTATTACCTATTCTGTCGACAATAGGATTGTCTTCTTTACTCAAAACTACCTATCTAGTATAAGGTCATCTTTTAAAAATCGCTTAGGTTTTTCTATAATATAAATAGGTATGTAATCGTAATTTTAAAACAATATTATTTCGTTGTCAGTTGCAGATAGTAATGTATGCGTTATAAGACCACAACATACTAATACCAACTTAGCATAGGAAATGATTAGCTATCATGAATGGTAATCTAACATATAAAATTCTCATGTCGCTGTGTTTGTAGTAGTTAAACTCCTTCGAAACGGCTTGACCAATTCTCATGAAATTTTGAGTGCATATTGGGTAGGTCTGAGAATCGGACATCTATTTTTCATCCCCCTAAATGTTAAGGGTGGTCCAACGCCAATTTTTTTTTTATTTTTTTTGACATTTTTATTAAATTTGTTTGATTATGAGTTATAAGTTATAATGATTAAAAAATACATACAACTTAAAATTTTCACCCATCTACGATCAACAGTTACTTTTGTATCGCGATTTTAATATCGGCAATACAACGTTTGCTGGGTCAGCTAGTTTCATTATAATAATAATCACTATAAATTAGATTGTTGCAGCGTCTTTAGGAGGCTTAAATAATTTAAATATGGATCGCAATGACCCTTGACATGCTTTGCTTTTTTTTTCCATTTTTAAAAGATGTCTCGGACCGGTGAAGTAGGTCATCTGCCAATCTATCAATGACTCTTCGTTTCATACAATCAAGTGAATGCAGTGCGCTTTTTTTTAAGTATTGACACACTATTCACACAAATTATCTTGCCCCAAGTTAAGCATATATAGCCTGTGTTATGGGTTACAAGATAATGATATATTTAATACAATATACTTACTTAAACATACATTTAAACATCCATGACTCGGAAACAAACATCCATATTCATCATATAAATGCTTGCACCTACCGGGATTCGAACCCGGGACCTCTAGCTTAGTAGGTAGGATCGCTTACCACTCGGCTATATAGGTCGTCGCTTTAGTTTTTCTAGGCTGGTTTAGCAATGATTTCATAGCGTGGTATAGTTTGTGTGACATGCGAGCGGCCTCTCGGATATGATTTAACATGTCGCTATGCAGTCTCGTACCGGCTTTTCCTTATTCTTATTGTGTGTATCTCAGTTACATTGATGACGCAATGTCTGCGCGAACTTAAGGTGACACTAAATGCCAGCGACCTGGAGCGATATAAGTACACGGCAAAAACGTAACATTTTAACAGGTGCAAACAGTTTATATGGCCTACAGTCCTCGTTATTCATGACTTATCTGAATAAATTTACCTACAGAAGAAAGTACAAGCTATATGAATAACTTTTCTGAGAGTAGTACTAAACAAATGCGTCATGGCGTGCCAAAAAACTTGTTTAACTGCAAAGAAAAGTAGTAGTTCAAAATGGCTCTCGAGTTCTAACTATAACCAACAGCAACCTACAAATAAGACTTAAGGGTATTTATAACAGGATTAAGTAGTGGTCATAGCTCCAAATGTATATTATCAGTCAACTCACGCTGCCCTTGTTGTGGATGTGGGTAGATCAATAATAGTGTTATGATCAATCCATCATTCAAACTACACCATCAATGGTCAAGTTTATGGGCCGTTTGAACATATTTATTATAGATCTTAGATCATTTATAGACAGACTGTGAGAGCTGTGAAAACGTCGAAAAGAATTGAAGTTGACAGTTGACCTCTATATTGACACAATATTGTACAGTGACAAATCGCGAGTGTAAGACGTAGCTTGTTGTCAGTTACCCCGCACGCTAAAGTAATAAACCTGGCCTGTTTTCATCGGTTGTCTAACACAAGGTACTCCTAGATTCTAGACGTATAAAATATTATCTAAATATTTCCAGTGGGATATTTCCTTTGCTTAGGATGCCGGCTAGATTATGGGTACCACAACGGCGCCTATTTCTGCCGTGAAGCAGTAATGTGTAAGCATAACTGTGTTTCGGTCTGAAGGGCGGCGTAGCTAGTGAAATTACTGGGCAAATAAGACTTAACATCATATTATGTCTCAAAGTGAATGCAATTGTGGGGCCGCTCAAAATTTTTGAGCTTCTCAAGAATCCTGAGCGGCCCTGCATTGTAATGGGAGGCTTACCATCAGCTGAACGTCCTCCTCGTCTCGTCCCTTATTTTCTTAAAAAAAAAACTAGTTATAAATGTTAATAATGTAGGCCTTTCCCTCTAGTCTTGGAAAACCCTTCTATAGAATCACCTCAATGCTTGAAGTATGAGTTAATCCGATGGGAAAGTAGCATCGAGTGAGGCTCGTTCTGTCATTCCACTAATACACCACCACTTACTTAGATAATTTATACTCTCCTTAAAAGTCTCTTGCTGCTAGACAACCGATAAAAACAGGCCAGGAATATTGTATATTTTATCAAAAACAGCGCAAAAAAAAATGCTGGGAGAGTTTCTTGCGCCGCTTCTTCTCTCTCAGAGCGCAATTGGTTTCCGAAGCGGTAGTAGTATCCAGTATATTAGAAATTGCATCAAAAAGGAATAAATGCATTTTATGCCTATTTAGTTTAGTGTGCGTGACATGCTGCGTCTTACACTCGTCAGTTACACTTTGTGTTAGTGTGCGTGCATTGCATAATATACAAGTAAACTCTAAATTCTATTATTTTCGACGTTTTCACAGCTGTCATAGTCTATTTAGACTTCTCCTAGCAAGCTCATAATTATTTTCGAGGATGTTTACCCGTTGGCCAACCCCTGTACATTCCAGTAAGACTGACTGTAACCGCATCGCTCTGACGGTCTCTGTACTTGGGACTGATACTTTACGCGGATTGTAAATATGAGCTTACTTATTGGTGAGTGCCCACTGCCCACTGCCCGTCAGTTTCATTCCTCCAATCAGTCTAATAGCTTGTTGGACTCGGCTCATATTGAGCAAAGTAATAATTTGATTAACACTGCTTCTATTGAGCAGTCTTATAGTTTAGTTTCTGGTTTGAAATATGTTCCAAATTATTTAAATTAGTCAATAAGACAATAAGGGACTCCTCTAGCCAATATAAATACACAATGTACAAGTACTATTAAAAATAATAATTGTAAAGTTATAAACCTGATGCACCAAAATATGCAAGGATTGTTCGGTAAAAAACTGGAACTGGAGTTAATTAATATCATATGTCTTACTGAACACTGGCTTAGAAAATATGAGCTCATTTTTAACTCCAGTGGTCATCGGGTGGCAAAAGTGTTTAGCAGAGAAAAGGCAACACGTGGCGGCTCTCTTATACTTAATCGTGCTTTGAACGTGTGCCCCTGAGTTGACGCCGATGCTAAAGCGTTCCTTACAGCACTCATGTTCAAAAGGCGCGGTCTGCCTGACTCATGGAAGTCAGCCCTTGTCCATCTGATCCAAAAAAAAAGGAGACGGTTCGGATCCGGCAAACTACAGACCTATTGCTATTACCTCCCTGCTCTCCAAAATCATGGAGAGCATAATTAACCGCCAGCTCTTGGTATACCATAATGATGAAAGACCACATACAATACATCGTGGTTTCTGTTGCAACTACTAGACTGGTGGTATAATGAGGAATTGTGCAGGATTTCAAGTTCATTAATTTAATTCAATTAATGTTAAGTTAGTGAAAATCATTTTGTTTTAAATTGTATTCTTGTAATTAAAGTCATTGCAAGTTGTAAGATCCGATGTTAAGGCCAATCAAACCGCGCACGAATTAATGCCGCAGAGTTTTTCTCAAATTTAGTTTTTGTGATACTGTCGTAATGCCACGTTTACAGGCTTTAGGTTAGGTGTGGCCTCAAGGTGATTGATTGCCAAGGTCTAAGCAAAACATATGCTTATAATTATTATGACGTTCCCAAATTCCCTGCCAATTTAAAGAATTGCTGCGTTATTACAAAAAAGTTAAACATGTGTTTTATGATTATAAGGGACGAGACGAGCAGGACGTTCAGCTTATAGTAACTGATACGTTAATATACTGATGCAGTGACGCTCAGGAATCTTGAAAGAATCAAAAATTCTGAATGGAACTACAATTGCGCTCGTCACCTTGAGACATAAGATTTTAAGTCTCATTTGCCTAGTAATTTCAGTAGCTACGGCGCCCTTCAGACCGAAACACAGTAGAGTTTACACATTACTGCTTCACGGCAGTAATAGGCGGCGTTGTGGTACCCATAATCTAGCCGGCATCCTGTGCAACGGAGCCTCCCACTGGTGAAACACTTGTTTAAAAAAAGTTCTATTACAAATCTGTGTCGTTCTATAGTTTAGCGTCCAACAATATTTAGACATTGCTTATACTTAAACACGAGTCGAAGCTTGTTTAAGGTGTGTCTAACGGATAGATCACATTCATATGGAAGATTTAAATTATATGATGACAGATATAAGACAGCTGACAAAAATTGCGTTCCGTTCTTTTGTTCCTTCACACTTCAGTTTATGTTGTGCTTAACGATTTTAGTTGAACACAAGCTAAACACTGTTTTGTAATAGAAAATCATATACTCAGTGGGTTCAGTAATTTAAGTTATATATTTATAATGTCGAATCCCAAGCGCTTAGTTTAAGCCTATTTGACTTTGGGCTCTGTAGCAGGATGTCGTCTTAAAGTCGCCTATCATTTTCCAAGTGTCATTGTGTGACTGAATTTTGGTGTTAAAAATTAGCTAAGATGCTACTACAGTCTGACAACAACGTGCCTGAAATTCCCACGGGGCGACAGACGGTGGCGAGGACAGGGTATTAAAGATGTCAGCGGGAAGCGGTTGGTGTTGCGGGGAAGGGCAAGTGCCGGCATCTTATTAACCCCTCCCCGCCACCGTCTAACCCCGTGGGACGGTCGCGCACGAAGTTATCGGACTATACTCCTCTTAAGTTGTCGGACTATAATATTATACTCCTATTGTGGTATTCGTAATACTGTCATATCCGGAATGGTTTATTCAGTCCATACTTTTTTTTGAAGTAGGCGTTACTTTGCGGAAATCCATAATTATACAAATGATTTGAGTTTTCTTTAGTGTTAATTCCGACAATATTTGTCTTTAAACAATCCGACACGTGTTTCGCCTCTACACGAGGCATCTTCAGGACGTGTTGTCTCGCCAAAATCTGGCACGAGACATGTCTGACGGCGAAACACGTGTCGAATTGTTTAAAGACAAATATTGGCGGAATTAACACTAAAGAAAACTCAAATCATTTGTACAGTCCATACCTGATCAACCTACAATATTACAAATGGAATTTAAATAACAGACCTTAAAATTATTTTGGCAAACGAAACCTACGCTGGTGTTTGGATTTCAGCAGCTCTTCGTGTTCGTACAATGCTCGTCACCATATTTTGGTGATAATTCTATCAATAACTTCGCACGACACGCCGCAAGTCAGGATATCATCCCCACCATCTGGATGTGTGTCGGTCCTCCACAGTGCGGTTTTCAAGGAGCTGGAAAGTTGTGGAATGAGCTTCCTTGTGCGGTGTTTCCGGAACGCTACGACATGGGTACCTTCAAAAAAAGCACGTACACCTCCCTTAAAGGCCGGCAACGCTCTTGTTATTCCTCTGGTGTTTCCTCTGGTGTTGCAAGAGAATGTGGGCGGCGGTGATCACTTAACACCAGGTGACCCGTACGCTCGTTTGTCCTCCTATTCCATAAAAAAAAAACTTAGCAATTCAGTCCCCTTTGAACAGTTGCGATATATAAGTACGATGTTACGCAGTAACCGAGTATTGGACGAAAGCGACACGTCACTGGGGTTTGTATAACCTTTCAAGTGAAGCCCTATTCGCGCCTGTCACGCCTGACTTACAAAATTACGCATCTAGAACAATCATCTGATTCCAGTGTACTAATGGGGCTTCTGTGCTCGATAAATTTAGTAACTAAATAGTCCCTGTTGTGCTAAAAAGCTGTTAATTTTTTAAAATTATTATAATAAAAAGCGCATCCACTAAAAAGTCCGGCAATTCTTCTGTGATCACTTAGTTCCAGGTCAACCAGGCCGGACACTCGTTTATGCTCTTCATCTAAAAAAAATTGGCAGTTGTAAAGAGTAGAGACTGCCAATAAAGTGACAATTTAGAAATTTAATACTTCAAGATTTGAATTTTCACAATGTTTAAAAATAATTAAATTATTTCAATTTCTTTTTTAAAACTTATGTACAAAATATTATGTTAATCAAACAAAAACACTATTACACATTGAACTTTTCACTATATCCATTCCAAATTTCACTTATAAGATATACACAGCAACTAATGTTGCAAAATACGTCAGCTGTATAGCTACAGGTATACTGCTATAAGCATTTTGGGGACGCAAACTCACGATATTTCACCCATTCATATATATACGACCTCCTATAGCTCAGTGGTTAGTGACCCTGCCTACTGAGGTAAAGGTTCCGGGCTCGAATCCCGATAGGTGCAATCAACTATATGATGAATATGAATGTTTGTTTCCGAGTCAATGGTTTTTTATATGTATTTATGTATGTTTAATTAAGTATATTTAATATATCGTTGTCTTGCATACGTAGTACAGGCTATGCCTAGTTAGGGGCAAAATAATTTGTGTAAGGTTGTGTCAGTATTATTATTATTAGGTATAAACATATATTTATATTATATCGTTTATTTATTGCGTGCGCCAGTAATGAGCATGTCGGTGACACGATTTTTCCCTATCAAAAACTGCCCAATGCGGCTAAATAAGTACTCGCTTCAAAAAGTTTTAAAAATTGAATAACGTGGGTCGCGCGTCACTAGGCATCGGTGGTGAGTACCGTGAGAACGGGCGCACGTATCTGCGTGTTTGTTTGTTTGTGTATCTGTCTGCACCCGTCGACCGTGAGAGCCCGGAGCCAGCCTCGGAATGAACGTAATATATTCCTATTGATATAATTGTGACGCTCAGTACGTTGTTGAAACTCTATCTCTAGCTGTTGCATCTGGTTGACACCTGCCACTCTTCATTACTTCATGGGTATGTTTGTATATATACCTATTAAGACAATAGGTGCCTAACCAATTAACCTACTTGTACGTGTACGCCAATAGTTGAAAGATTACTGTGGTACCTAATAGGTGAATTATGATGACTATTTATTGTATGATATTTTTTTATGATAATGAGGGACGAGACGAGCAGGACGTTTAGCTGATGGTAATTGATGCGCCTTGCCCATTGCAATGCCGCTCAGGATACTTGAAAAACCAAAAAATTCTGAGCGGCACTAAATTTGCGCTCGTCACCTTGAGATATAAGATTGCCCAGTAATTTCACTAGCTGTGGCGCCCTTCAAGCCGAAACACAATAATGCTTACACATTACTGCTTCACTACAGAAATAGGCGCCGTTGTAGTACCCATAATCTAGCCGGCATCCTATATAAAGGAGCCTCCCACTGGAACGGTTAATTTTTTTCGGAAATATATAATAATTTCATTTACAATATCGGCTACTAAGGAATCCCTGACTGAAGTAGCCACTTATGAAATTGAGTCCTTTATAGAACGAAGTAAGTTGAGAGGCCAGACCTATTTAAACACACGCCAACAAAGAGCTTGTGATAAAAAAATTAGGATAATTTTTGACTTCAATTTTGTTTTCAACTTTTCTTTGTGTATTAATCCTAGAAGTTGAGGGTTATCACTTTAAAAACATAATCCTATGGACAAAGTTGTTGGCCTCACAGGTGCCTAAAAGTGTGGTCAATTTGCTGAGATTCTGGTGGGGAAAATGGGGCGACGCAACATCTAGCAAGTATAGGTTAGAATGTGGAGTTCGTCAAGGTGGGGTGACCTCTCCTGATCTTTTTAACCTGTATGTGAATGGTTTGATCGAGGAGCTCAGAGGTACCAAAGTCGGCTGTCACGTAGGAAATGTTTGTGTCAGTAACCTTAGCTATGCTGATTATATGGTGCTTCTCAGCCCCTCGATCAAGGGGTTGAGGAAGCTGCTTTCAGTCTGTGAGCATTATGCTAATGCTCATGGTCTGAAATATAACGTTTCCAAAACCAAAATGATGGTGTTCCCTGCAAGTGGAGGTCCGGATATGGTACCTGAGGTGTATCTAAACGGAACGGTTATTAGTGTTGTTAAGCAGTTCAAATATTTAGGTCACGTGCTTACGGAGAGGCTGCAAGATGACGAAGATATCGAGCGAGAACGAAGGGCCCTCGCTGTTAGAGGAAACATGCTTGCACGACGATTCGCTAAATGCAGTAGGGATGTAAAGACTACCCTATTCAAAGCTTACTGCCTAGGCATGTACACCTGTCAGCTGTGGGTAACATTTACACACAAAGCATTGAGAAGAATAAGGGTCCAGTATAATGATACATACAGGGCCTTTATGAATCTTCCGAGATGCTGCAGCGCATCAGGCATGTTCGTGGAGGGTGGAGTCCCTGACTTCTTCGCTGTAATAAGAACAAGAATCGCGACATTTTGGAGTCGATTGCGCAGCTCAAAAAATAAAATCCTCACGGCTATATCTGACGATATCAGGAGCCCTATATATAAACGATGGATATCTGTTCACATGGAGAATAACAAAAAATAAATTGGACATGTAATCAATATTATGAATTTTTATATTTTGGACACCACACCCTTATACAGATGGTTTTCTAGTTTTTAAGTTTACTTTTAATTATAATAAATAATTAATGTTAACTGGCCTACTAACCGTAATTGGCCTGAAATAAAAGAATTATTATTATTATTATAACAAATTGTTTAGATTTGCAAGAGCGACATCTCAAGTCGATTTCCTAATATGAAAATATTGGGGTTGAGCAGGTTATCAACTGTAAAGTTAGATCCTGTAGATGAAGCCACGACCTAAGAGTTGAACAAATCATACAAGATTTTATGACGATACGTCACTCGAACGATTTTCTCAATTCGGAAAGAGCGCTCGCACGGAACGTGATAGGTGGGTTCCAGTCCCGCATCGTTCATAAAATTTTGTTTTCAAATTTTATTTGTGTACTTCTATTGTGATTCATACAAAAAATTAGCATCCGAAACGCTTCATACATTCTAATGAATGACTAAGTATCGTAGTCATTCATGAATAAATTATAGCGTGGGTAATACTTCATTATGGGTGTTTAGAAGTGTATGACGTCATCACATAACCTAGACGCTATGCTAGTGCTGTTGATGAGTTCATGGTATTGTCCCCCAGGCTAGCGAAACTCTCTAAGCAAAAGCGATTCACTCGAATGTATGAAACGTGCAGTCATTGATAGATTGACAGATGACGGATATAATCTTGTAAAATAATGAAAATAGTTATAAAAAAATTAAAACAAGCTTTGGTTGAAAAGTTAATGGTTGAAATTTTAAATTTATATCAATTCCTGCCTTATCGACGATAGGTGAAAAAATTTCATAAATTAACAAGAATCTTATTTGGCAAATTGAAATATGGAATATTTTTATCAAATTAATGTAGTGTCATCGGTCCTCGATAAATCTACGAAGTTTGAACGAAATGTGGCCGTTTAAAGTGGGTCAAAATCGCGCCCAAATGAGTCGGTTACAAACAAACAAACATACATACAAGTGAAGCTAATAAAAAGCGTATAAAAAGGAGAAAGCCGAAATCCAATACGTTTTAAGCAACTGTTCGCTTTCAAACTTAGCCGAATTATACTTTGTGGCCAATCGCGTTATTGTAAATTACTACTACATATTTCAAACTTATGACAAATGACTGACGTTTCATACTAAACTAATTTCAATTTTTACTTAGGCAGTCATCTAATTACGTAGTATTTACATCCTCTTTTTTGTCCGCGGATATTGCACAGCAATCGAAGCCATTGGTCTTCAATTCAGCGGCGCCATTTTTTCATTAGTCACGCTACAATGGAGCTGATTTTTTTTTATTTTTTATATTGATGTCTAGAAAATCTCTGTAACCTTCTTTACCGACAAGGAAATCGAATCTGATTCACCTTACTCCTGCCGCCGAATTCCACCTTCGCACGACACGAGCCACATGTTAGGATATCATCCCCACCATCTGGATGTGTGGCGGTCCTCCACAGTGCGGTTTTCCAGGAGCTTTCTTCCACGTACTGCAAAGCTGTGGAATGAACTTCCTTGTGCGGTGTTTTCGGGACGATACGACATGGGTTCCTTCAAAAAAAGCGCGTACACCTTAAAGGCAGGCAACGCTCCTGTGATGGCTCTGGTGTTGCATAAGAATGTGGGCGGCGGTGATCACTTAACACCAGATCCACTGTCCGCTCCGATCCCGTACGTTCGTTCTCCTTTTCCATAATAAAAAGAACACCTACCGAAACTTTTACCAGTGGGAGGCGTCTTTGCACAGGAAGCCGGCTAGATTATGGGTACCACAACGGCGCCTATTTTTGCCGTGAAGCAGTAATGTGTAAACTCTGTGTGTTTCGGTCTGAAGGGCGCCGTAGCTACAGAAATTACTAGGCAAATGAGACTTAAAATCTTATGTCTCAAGGTGACGAGCGCAATTATAGTGCCGCTCTGAATTTTTGGGTTTTACAAGAGTCCTGAGCGGCACTGCATTGTAATGGGTAGGGCGTATCATTCACCAGCAGCTGAACGTCCCGCTCCTCTCGTCCCATATTTTCATTAAAAAAACTAGCCCAAATATCGCCTTATTGCAATTACAATAGAAGATTGAATTTGGTGCAGCGAGATTATCGCTTTTATTATCTCGTCAGTGAAGATGGCGCCGTAGGATGAGAGTAATTATAGTCCGACCCCGCGCAACCATTAATTGATTTGCCAAGAAACATCTCGATGATTAGAGAATTGTATTTGCACGATCGGCGACACAGTGCTACCGGATAATACAATTATTATCCTCACGAAGCGACCGCAGGCACATGCTCTAGATAAACTTTTCCTGTGTTTAAATATAACTCGTTATCGCCAGTTTATACTGTGCTTTTCCTAGTTTTGGTCGCCTTTAACTGCGCCTAAACTAACCTATTTTGAACAATTTGTTATGTTTTTAAAGTGATAACCCTCACTTCTAGGATTGATACACAAATAAAATTTTATGAACGATGCGGGACTCGAACCCACGACCTCTGGCGTTCCATGCCAGTGCTCTAACCAACAGAGGTAACCGTTCAATTGACGTATCGTCATAAAACCTCGTATGCTTTGTTCAACTCTCAGGTTTCGGCACCATCTTCAGGATCTACTTTACAGTTGATAACCTGCTCAACCCCAGTATCTGCATATTAGGAACTTAGTTGAGATGTCGCTCTATCTAAACTAAAATCTAAACAATTTGTTATGTCTTTAAAGTGATCACCCTCACTGCTCACTTCTAGGTTTAATACATAAATAAAAACGCGAGAGGTCGTGGGTTCGAGTCCCGCATCGTTCATAAAGTTTTGTTTTCATATTTTTTTTGTGTAACCTATTTTGATTTTGTTAGTACTGAATAGTGATTCTTGAACTTAATACTTTTAAATGCGTAACAAATTGTAGTTGTAGAAATAATGAATTAGCACATGCGAAAAACTATATTTTTTTTTATATTTGAGTAGGTTTCTAATAATCATTACCAGACTAAAATTCTCACATTTAGCCGTAGAAAATAGATAATTGTTCGCCGAGCTCACGGAATCATTGTTATTTATCTTGGGAGCGGCCTTGAGCAGTTTCACGAGCGTACTGTCTAATGAAACAATATCTGGAAACGGTTATCAATACGACTATTTATAGGTTTTATGTCCACCGTTCACTTTGTTGTGAACAGGTGAACAAGTTAGAATAGAATTCGAATGTGTCCTAAAGCAGTACTCTCGTCCCCGGATCGATTTGTGCCAGGTCTTTAACACTTAAAAGTGTGTCCAATTCGACTGAAATGTCTCGTGCTAGAATTCGGCGAGTCAACATCTCCTGAGGATAAACATGTCTTTTTATGCCTACTACTCGGTTGAGTCGCGTTAGTAAGTCTTATTGGGCACAGAAAATGTATAAAACAAATGTGTTACGAAATTTAAAGAGAATTGTTGAAAAACGTTTGTGTGGTTATTATGACATAAATGATTTTCTCAATGGTACCATAGAATGGGAACGAAGCGGACACCCTCAGACTCATTAATTATAAATGTTTATTGTACGATATAACATTGTTATGCATATTTGTATATAAAAAAATGAGTTTCTTGTGCCCGCTCTTTTCAGGTCTCTCGGGCGGTCTATTTTGAATTTGAGTGACTTGGAATAAAAATATTTGAATTTGATGTCTCGTGTACAGGCGAAAAACGTTTCGAATGGTTTAAAAACAAATGTTAGCATTTTGTTATTTCTTTTAAAGTTCTTTCAATTTACGCCCAAGAAGACTCACAACACATAACTAATAACTTTTAATATGATATGTAGTATGTTTAGGATGACAGGGCGAAGAACTAAATAGTATTTGTATGAAAACGATATGAAGTTCAGTGTACTCTGCCAAATGTTGTGGCTACGTCCGAAGTCCATTGACCCCCTCTTCATTTCTGCACCATATTTTATAGCATTCCAATTGATGTTTACTGCGCCCGCTACCCGTGCACTTGGTGTGTTGCTCCCGAACATTGCGAAACGATGGGCCAACACTCGACCTCTGGCACTCGCCGATACTGCACTGCGTTTTACGAGCAGCTTTCAAAGATGAAAGCCCGCATATATTTATCAGAAGAAGCAATTCTTCCCAGCCTCTTTTTGCAATGTCTGAAATGTTATTGGTGACCAATCGAATGTTATTCTTGCTTGCAAATTTCTAAAGATTAGTTCGATTACTGTGATCTGCTGAGCTGAGTTAAGATTGTACCATCTATTAAACCATTCAGGGCATTTTATAATACCATTCGACGACCCCTATAGCCCAGTGGTGTGGTGTGGTAGTGACCCTGTCGTCGTGGACGGTTATATGTATGTTTGAGTAAGCATATTAAATATATTATCATTGTCTTGTACCCATAGTACAGGCTATGCCTAGTTTGGGGCAAGATCATTTCGAATATTTTGATCATCTTGAATATTTTGAGACTAACAGAACGTAGTTACCGAAATAGTGATGGTTGTAATATGAATTGTGCAATAAACAAGAAAAATAATCACTTCGGGGGTTTAAAAGTATCTTTAAGCAATCCTGTAAATAGGAAAATACTGTGCAAGTTGGTCACCGGATACAGAAATTCAGTCTAGAAATAAAACAAAATGTCTCTGTCGTTAGGAGTAAACATTTACCGATTATAATTAATATTGTGTCATAAAATGGTTTCGAGTTTAAGATCTCTTAATTGAAAATGTTTGTTATTCCATACGAACTTCCACTTCCTCAAGGGGTCTGTCTATATTCAAACCAAATTTTATCTACATCGATTCATGGAGTTTATGCGTGAAAGGGTAACAAAGTCGTTGCATATCCGTTTTATTTAATTCACCGACAGCGGTGTGTAGACATTGTTCTTACAAAGCAATGAACTCTTGTCTTGCATAGAATGCTGGCTAGATTATGGGTACCAACGCAATCAGTAATGTGTAAGCATTATTCTGTTTTGGTCAGAAGGGCGCCGTACCTAGTGAAATTACTGGGCAAATAAGACTTAACATCTTATGTCTCAATGTGATGAGCGCAATTGTGTTGCCGTTCAAATATTTTGGATTTTTCAAGAATCCTGAGCGGCACTGCACACATCAATTACCATCAGCTGAACGTCCTGCTAGTATCGTCCCTTATTATCATAATAAAAAAATAGATGTAGGTACTACTCCCTATCCGCGAATGTTTTAATACAGATCGGTATCTTTAATAACTGACAATAGCCAGGTGAGTCCTTAACAAATAATACAGACCAAAGATGTAATTACCGAATGCGTTTGATCTACTAGGTTTCTCTAATCTCGTCAGCTACACACATTCCAACTTTTTAGAGCTGGTAATTTGACTGGTGATGTCACAGCGATAAAGAGTCGTTCACTCGGGGAGGGAGACGGCCTCCTCTGCACTCCTCTAGCGCTATTTGCGGAACAATGGTGCAGGCATACTGGCTAGCTCGCCGCGCCCGTTCAATACTCGGCGTTATCTCGTTTGAATCTGCCGAACGGAGCTCGAAAATAAAATACATTTGAATCCTTCCGAAATTAAATGTATTCGAATTTATTCAAGCAATCTTTTCTAGCGCAAATTCATTAAAAATGGGATATGCACTTGAATCATCTACTTTGCCCAATGACGTTGGGTACACATAATATAAGGACATAGCAGTCTGATAGCGGAACGGCTAAAGTGTGCTTAAAAACAATATAAGCACACTTTTATTTTAGTCGTGTGTCAACTGTCACTGTCCGAATCGTATCTGATCGGAACAAATGTTTTACATTGCTGGTTATTGACCAAGAATATTTTAAACAACTGGAGTAAATGCGGCAATGTATAGACATAGCAGTCGTATGTTCCATATTTCGCCTTGATTTTGCCACCAAAAGTTCGGTTCAAAGAAGCTCATAGAAATGTATAAAGCGTGACATTTGTGCTATTATCAGCTCCATCTTAAAATTAGACTGTGTTTTTTATGATACCTATAACCTAAATAGAGTAGGTTTGTAAAACGCCAGTGCAGCCATACATAATATTACATCAAGCGAGGCCTCAATTTGCTTATAAACCGTTTAAATATGTAAGTCGTTATTGATTACGCAACGACGGATGAAGGCTGCGGGGCGAACGGGGCATGGGGGGGGTCGCGATCAATACGTGTCTCGGAGTCACGTGGCGTCTCTGTACCGACCGTGTACCGGGCTTCCGTGATACAAACACGCAGGCCTATCCAGTATGATGTACGCTTTAGAGCAGTGATTTTTAATCTTATATACTTCGCAACATCAATTTGAAAAAATACTGGCGACCTGAAATTCTGTCAGTCAGATATCATAATCACAATCATCGGCCGGAAGACGTCCGCTGCTGGACTAAGGCCACTCCCAAAGATCTCCACGGCGATCGGTCCTGCGCTGCCCTCGGACAGCGTATTCCGAAGATCTTGACGATGCCATACGAGGACTTTACTGTCGCACAGATAATGCTACATGTTTTGGATGATAAGTAAACATGAATGGTTGGCTGGAAAGGGAAGCTGTAAAGTTTCTAGTACCATTCGCCACTTCATATCTGTGCGAACTGACATTCTCTTCACTGGTGGACATTAAAACTATAAAGAGAAATATACTTCAAATAGAAAAAGCTATGATTGTGTTTTTATTGTAGTCTACCTTGCATATTTCCTTCTGCCGGCGGCCCTAACACTCCGGTTGCGATCCACAGGAAAAAACACTGATTTAAAGCATCTCGATATATCTATAATCTTATCCTCTAGAAAAACCTGCGAGATGGCGAACATTTACACAATTGGTATTCTTCCGTGTCTTCCGCAATTTTATTATCATTGACTATTTCTGATATTGTTTTCGTTTTTTTATGACAATAAGGGATGAGACGGGCAGGACGTTCAGCTGTCGGTAATTGAAACGTCCTGCCCATAACAATGCAATACCGCTCAGGATTCTTGAAATACCCAAAAATTCTGAGCGGCTCGTCACCTTGAGACATAAGATGTTAAATCTCATTTACTCAGTAATTTCACTAGCTACGGCGCCCTTCAGACCGAAAGGCAATAATACTTACACAATTGTTTGAACCCAGATATAGGCATCGTTGTATACCCATAATCTAGCCGGCTTTCTCTGCAAAGGCGAGCCTGGAAAATTGTAATCGTTTTTCGTACTATTTTTGACTCAGAATTATGTTTAGATTTGGTTTACATTTATTTAAGCCGGATAAAGGCGTCCAATAAGACGGCTGATTGCCGATGATGGGATTAATTAGTCAGTGGGTGTCAGGCCGCTGACCGCCTGACCTCCGCACTATCGATCCTGTCGCGGGCGCTATCTCGTTACGGCGGGCCACGTTACCCACCACAAATCTGCCAATAAAGCATTGTGTTTGAGGCCATCAGGTCAAGTGCCAGACGTCCACTTGATTGTCGTAATTGCGCTGCTGTTTGCAGGACCGGTTGGGTGTAAAAGTAATTGCGCGCGACATTATCGAGTTGCGTATGATTTATGGAATCGATTAAATACTGAGCGTGCAATTGTATTGCTCAAAAGGCTTATTGAATTCTTTGTCTATTTTAACCTCTTCGGCGATTTATCGTACGCTTGTAAAAGCATAGAAGGAAACCAGAGGGATGTTGATTTTAGTTTAATATATTAATCCGTAGACAAATGTTATTGATCTTGCAAATGAATTATCTTTACCAATTGTAACTTTGCCTCGCAATAATTCAGTGTTCATTAAAAAGAACCATCAGCGGTAAAAATGGCGTCGGAATAATTCTGTCTGAAAATCATCTCAGACTAATAAAGACTGAAAGGGTAAGCGACAGACTTATGGCTGTAAAGATAGCCCTAGAGAAAATGAAAAGAAGCCCTAAAGAAAATATGGCTATAGATAAACTTGTACAAATAAAACGATTTGTATATGTTATGGACGGACTATAGCCAATAAGCGGATGCGAATAAGTATGCGGTAAAATGCGGGTGGAAAAGATCTATCAAAGACCCGAATGAAAATCCATTGCAAACGTGTTCTTCATAATATTATGTTTATGATTTGGATTTTGATCGTATCCGATACGGGCCAGTTACAATATACATACAAGCTATGTGTCATCTTTAATCTAATTTAAAAGGCTGTTAAAATATTCTCAGCTATACAGGTTGTCCAAAAATTCAATGTCAAACCGTAACGGGATACTAGCCTATCAAGGCTAGATGGTAAACATCATCAGAAAAACCAGAAATCCACCCCATGTTCTTTAAAAATTATGGGTTTTTAACTTTGGATTTTCTCAATTATTTAACAATTATATGGTGGTTATTGTGGTTAATGTTTGTTATTTTTATCAATTTCAAACCTGTAATCACAACCCCGTATATAACATATCTGATGATGTTTACTGGTTTTAGTTTTGCTGGACGTTGAATTCTGGGACACCTGTATATTTTGTATAACATTCTAAAAAAATAAATTCAATTTGTATAATGTATTTATTGCTAACATGATTACAATTTATTTTATTTTCCTTGTTCGTGTAGTATAAAAGCGCTTTTATGTTATCATTCGTGCGCTCGGGAAAGTGAGATGTATTGAACCCCTCGACCTCATCTCGTTCCGTATCGCAGACAATCTCTTTTGGTGAATAAAGTATTACTACGACAACTAATGTATTAACTATTATTGTCACAAAAGCTTTTTTTAATGTAAAGTAGGGCAACTACGTTATGCATTTCAATAATAATACTAATTATGCTCTCTTACGTCAAAGTAATAATTGAAATATAATTATATTTAAAAATAGATAACAAATGCTTGTATCATCATCACAGCAAGGCCGATGTAATTAATGCTAACAAGCGCCGGCATTTCAGTTAATATTTCAACTTCCTGAAATAGCAGCGTGCGTAAAAAGAGCCTTATGAGAAAGCTCATTGTCGCTCAGAAGGCAATGGAGAGGGCTATGCTCGGAGTTTACCTGCGCGATCGAATCAGAAATAAGGAGATCTGTAGGAGAACC
Organism: Leptidea juvernica; assembly: GCA_949711755.1. NCBI lineage: Eukaryota > Metazoa > Arthropoda > Insecta > Lepidoptera > Pieridae > Leptidea > Leptidea juvernica. The sequence continues at coordinate 391,052 of CATIXQ010000023.1, read as the reverse complement.
AAAGTTACCGACATAGCCAAAATGATTGCGTAACTGAAGTGGCAGTGGGCAGGGCGCATAGGTCCACGGACAGATGGCCGTTGGGACAGTAAAGTCCACCAATGGTGACTACGTACCGGAAGACGCAGTGTTAGTAGGCCCGCCACAAGATGGACCGACGATTTGGTCAAGATCGCCGCAATACGATGGATGAGGGCAGCGCAGGACCGATCGTGGTGGAAATGTTTGGGGGAGGCCTTTGTCCAGCAGTGGACGTCTTCCGGCTGATGACGATGATAATGATGTGCGTAAAGAACATTAAATGGTCATAAATCTCAAACTCAGACTCATAATTCAGATTCGACGAGAAATTGACGAGTATGTTGTTGATAATCAACATGTCACCAGACCATTCTCGGTTCACTATTTACTTCCTGTCACCGTTCATCCTTTGAAATCGAGGCGAGACTTGGCAATCATTATTACCGAGTGTCGCCTTGTACTTGGCAGAATTATTTATTTACAATCTGTCATTCACCTGCTTACCGTCGCACGCTTCCATTTATCACACCTTACATGTTGACAAAATTACTTGATAGCTACGGTTATAGTTATTATTTTAGCATAGCTGTCGACGATAACAAATGACGATAAATATGTTGTTGTGGAGTGTTCATTACGCGCAGTAATATTTTTGCCTCTAAATAGCGGGCCAACTTGTAGGTTTTCTAATGGGTGCAGGAGACTGGTTGGTTTTTACTTTGATCTTTTCTTTCTCATACCAGCGTACGTAGTTCACTGTGATGCCACTTTATCGTATCACTCATATTCTCTTGCCAAGCGAGAGGAATCCCATAATTGCTGGCCTTTCAAATAATGTTTCTAGGGAACCCATGTTGTATCTGTCTGGATGGTCGTGCATGCAAATTTGTTTTAGTTTGTGATCGGTTTGATACCACAATTACGACTTCAAGCCACATCACATTTTCAATCTTAAGTACACATGCCAGAAGTGAAACCTGCGTTGTGCTTGAACCTCTCAACTGCATATGAAGTCCTGGTACATGTTGCTAGGATGACAAATGATTTCAACCGCAAGTCATTAACTATCACCGCTACCATATTTATGTTCTGCTGGTGTCTATATTTTAGTAATACGTCATGTGCATAACTTCAGAATATATTAAGGTATACTCGCGCCATACGTAAGACAATCTCTTCTTTAACTACAATCGCCTAGTACCATTACTTCACCCGGTGCTTGTTAAACATGTTTATTCGCAGTGGTGGAGCACCGCATATCTTAGCAAGAAAGTAATATAAATATCTTCAGGAAAATTAATTTAATGCGAGTGGTTTGGATCTGAGAATATAATTATATTGTACTCCATAGTCTTGCCGTTACTTGTCCGCTTTTTGGATGTTGCAAGTTTATTTTACAAGTGGGTAATCGTTGGAAGTGATAGGCGCGAGCTGGCTCGTCGCCAGTCGATCGTGGTCCCCGGTGGAGGTACGGCCATCGCTCAAATAGCTGACCCATTGTTGTCCTAATTGCCTGCTGCGGATAGTGAATCACTGGCAGGGCGCCTTTCTATTTGTACGATGTCGCGACTCTATTTTTGGATTCTTATATCCGCGACCTATTAATACCTCTTTATTAGGTGGCCCGGTTCATGGTCTTTACACATAGCGCAAATAGAAGTGTGGCAAATACAAATATAGTTGTATATGTGTTGTGGGGTGTAAAGAACATACATACATATATATAATCACGCCTCTTTCCCGTAGGGGTAGAGCAGAGACCACTTCTTTCCACTTGCTGCTATCCTTACATACTAGTTTCGCTTCGTCCACTTTCATTATTCCTTTCATACATGCTTAGGGTACTCTTGGCCTTGATAAAAATCAAGACGTCCCTGATTTGGTCTCGAAACGTCTAGGTTATCCAACACTTTCATTCACACTCGCCTTAAACACTTTTTTCGTCAATCGTTCTTCATTTATTCTCTCGACATGGCCAAACCATCTCAGCATAGATTGCGTTTTGGTTATGTGCCGGCCAATGGCGAGTCGGTTAGCTGCAGACGGGCGTCGTATTGAGAACATGTGATAGCGCGTCAGTATTTGTGTTGCTAGTTGCGACGTATCGGCAGGGGACACCGGCCGCGAATTGCAAATGAATTTGCATAATATGTATCTGGCGCCGGGCCAAGTGGCCGGGCGTACAAGTCGCATTACGACGTATTCGTGTTGGTATACATGGCTCATGTTTTACACTCAAATCCCTTGCTATCCTTATATTTTAAGTTTTAACCGCAGCACTTCCCCAATATAACTTACTTTACGATCGCAGTGCGCAAGCGGTAATAATAAAATAGTATGATTGAGATCATTGATTCGGTGGTTGGTATGTTGTCGTTCTTAGTTGGTGGAAGCAATTTGATTGGTCAATTCCGGTAACGAACAAGACTAGCTTAGTAAATAGGCGTTGTCGTTATATCATTAAGTGTGCGCGGCCTCGCAAAACTCATTGACAGCAAGCTAAGCTAGCTTCAAAACTTCAGAAGGTCTATTGCTAAAATCGAAAGCCGAAGTTTCGGTCCGAAACGAAATTGAAAATTAACGGTAAAATACTTTTGGCTTGCAGAAAGAATAGTTGCATCACGACGCTCATAAATTCCCAGGGGGTAAATTTCTGACTAAAATTAATAGAACAGCATAATTGACAAAGACATAAATATTCACAATTAATAGAACTATTCATAAATAACCTTTGTTTAAAATATAATGTTATTAAAGAATTTATTAAAATAAATGTATTTTTTTAACTTTGAAAGCAGTCTCTTTTGCAGTGTGTGTATATTTAAATGTTGCAGCAACGCTCTGTCGCGCTTAATTTCTCTTATTTAAATGCAGGTGTTGTATTTTAAAACAATGCTACAAACTTTTATATGGGAATCCATGTATCAATTCCATGATGTGATAAAATAACCCCAAATTGAACACAGCTTCATTTACATTCAAAACATTAGTTTATTTTATTCTTTTCATTATTTAGCCAATTTACTATGTAGCTAACTTATACGGACTACAAATCGACTGCGTCAACCGTAAATAGAACACTATACCAACTTTATTCTCGATAATGAGGGACCCCTTCAGTTACTAGCTTATAAAAGTATTATAACCTACCTACATGCGAACCTATATGGGTATTGTACACAATGCGATCCGGTGAGTGGTGTGAGCTTCGAGCTGGACAAAGCCAGTGGGTGCAAAAGCGCAGCGCTGTGCCACGTGGTACAGCCTCCCACGTGAAGGTCATCGCCAACACAAACATTTTAATATCATAAAGAGCGCATAACCATATCCAAAATGTTGAAGTTTATTATAACACACAGTCATTGTACCTATAAGTATTGATCTACATCATAGGTTCTCAACGTGGGCGATAACGCCCCCCTTGTGGACGTTTGAGACTTTCGGGGGGGCAGTAGAAGACCCAGAGAAAATTAGGGGGCATTGAGATGGCGCAGATGGGGCGTGGGTAGATTAAAAAATATAGTCTAAAAAGGCAAAAAATACACGAAAATACTCTAGAAAAAAACATATTCTCAAAGTGGGCGGTGAGCAAAATAAGGTTGAGAAACTATGATCTACATAAATAAGACAGCCAATCTGTACTTTAATATAGCGTAGATTCTTATGTGACGAACAAGACGTACTTATTACACATTCAAATGTGATATTTATCGACTGTGTGCCATTGTAAATATTGGTAAAGTTAAAACTTCTTTAGTGGCGTTGAGCACTTTTCTTGGGATGGGTATTAAAAAAATTACAAAACTTGTTAACATTTCTGAATTTTACGCCCATATCGTCATTCCAAGTGAGGAGGAAAGGTTTGTTTCGTATTATTGCGCAGTGGCTTCGTGCACCGTCACAAAATGTTGACACGGTGTCGACAATTGGCATGCATTGGGCGGCGCCGCACCCACATTCGAATACTTATTGTGTATGTAAGTCAAGTCGCACCTTCGCCAAACCTAAGGTGAACATTCGCAATAATAAATAGAAGACGTTGTATAATATTTATGATCAATTTGAAGTTCACAATAACTATTATGGAAAGTTTTACATGTTGACGCTATCGTTAAACTTATTTAAAGTGAAATCGAAATATAAGTAGTAAAACGATCTCTTGAATTCGAGTACAACGCAGGTTTGTTTGAATTGCGGGAGATCTTTTGCTCGATCAGCTTACGTACCCCTGTACCACATCTTCTATCCCAGGAATCGTTCGAAAGGACTACCTTCTAACCGAGTTTGTGAAACTGCCAAAGTTTCTAACCATTTTTATAAACCGACGACTGCGATTTCAATTGCATGATTTCAATTGTATCCCAAATCATTGACTCCCTAAAAGTAATTGCTCGCCTCAGGATTTTATTGCAGGCGTTGTCAGATCTCTATTATTTTATTATACAATGCTATTTTAACTAGAATATTACTCGAGGAGTAATTACATATTAGTGTGAGCGACGTGAATTATATTGCGGGCCGTATATTGATATCTAGAACGATCTGGTCGATGTAGAGGGGTGGATGCCAGGAATAGCGGCGTGATAGTGTCCACGGAGACGCGACTGATCAGCTTCATTGTAGTGATATAAATAATGCTGCACCTGCTCGCCGCACGTTCTAACACTGTCCGAACACTTACAATAGTATTGGGAAGAATCCGGCTCGGAAGCCAGTTCGTGGGCCATATGCAATATAGGTACTAGCCTTCCGAAATTGGCAATTGCCCCCGCGTCTCTGAATTCCGTGTATGCTGTATATTTGTATTAATAGATTGCTTACAATTATGATGATTTGAGTGAATGTATAAGAAAGCTATTGAAACAAGCTATAAGACCATTCAAAATAAACTATCTTATAAACCAAATGAGGACTCTGAGGATGTCAGAACTTGGTCAGGGCGTAGTGTGCCGTACGGCACTTCCGATTTCGGTGTATCTGAAAAATCTAGTGACATATTATGGCACATCGTTTTTGGAAGGTTAGAAGCTAAAATAATAGGTTATATCAAGTTATATGCCACTGATATTCGGTCTTGAGCAGCGCTGATATTGTCTACAACACTGACGACGTGTGTTTGTACAATTGCAGGCAACGGCACGATAGACTTCCCCGAGTTCCTGACGATGATGGCGCGCAAGATGAAGGACACGGACAGCGAGGAGGAGATCCGCGAAGCGTTCCGCGTGTTCGACAAGGACGGCAACGGGTTCATCTCGGCGGCCGAGCTGCGCCACGTGATGACCAACCTGGGCGAGAAGCTGACCGATGAGGAGGTGGATGAGATGATCCGCGAGGCCGACATCGACGGCGACGGCCAGGTCAATTATGAAGGTAAGGGGCGGGGTCCATTAATCGAGAAACAAATTAAGTCAGTGCATAAAAAGACTAGGGAAGTCCCTGGCCCAAGGGTGTCGTAAGAGCATTTACCAGTGGGAGGCTTCTTTGCACAGGATGCCGGCAAGATTGTGGGTACCACCGAAGTTTTTTTTGCCGTGAGGCAGTAATTTGTATGTATTATTGTGTTTTGGTCTGAAGGGCGCCGTAGCTAGTGAAATTACTGATTGAGACGTAACATTTTATGTCTTTAAGTTGACGAGCGTAATTGTAGCCGCTCGGAACTTTTGGGTTTTACAATTATCCTGAACGGCACTGCATTGTAATGGGCATGGAGTATCAATTACCATCAGCTGAAACTCATGCTCGTCTCGTCGCTTATTGTTATAAAGAAAGGTTCTATGTGTTCGTCATTTACTTTATTATACAAATTTCATAGTAGGCAATAAAAAGCAAAGAATTCAGCACAGTGTCCATGTACTACCAGTTTGCATAGATGACACACGGACGACCCGGAGCGTTGACGCGAACGTTTTGACTAGCAACAATGACTCATGGCGGAATTTTTAGCCATAACCATGGCCGACTAGAACTGTTTCTGTTATCGCGTAGTTGTGTACACAGCAGAGCTAGCTTTTGTGTTGCATGAGGCCGTCCGCGTCACAAATTGATCACTAACAGTATGAAACACTTATATTTGTTACAAGAAGATAGTAGTTACTATAAATAGGAAGTGGAAAATTTATTTATCACTCACTATTAGAACTTACTTTTTCAATTTCGCGGAAGTAGATTTTTTTTTTTTACAAAACATGGTAGGGCAACGGTTTCTATGCAATTCAGCCCATTCAATGACAATCATTTATTTAAATTCAAATTACATTTATTGTAAATATAATTCATGTACACATTTCATTCAAAAATTTAACAATCTTATTCATTGTCTTAGGGACTCCAAATAATCGTTTTAATTATTATTTTTATGCCATAGCGTTTTTTGAGGTTACCTTTTAAACTGCCCATTAATCATAATACATCGGACCAGAATCGGCACCTGATGACGGCCAGTCTTCAGCCCTCATGAAGCCAGAAACATTAATTTCTATTCTTTTGTTGATCAATAAAAATGACCAAACAAGAATCGGTCTTGCTGAAAGGACCTTTCTTTGGTTATGACACATGGTATCGTTAAAAGGCTTAATAAACCTTATGTCTGCACAATTTTGCCCTTGTTTTGCCCATCTTCTTTTCACAAATGTTGGCTCAGTCACTCCAACTAGCTAATCCCCCGATAATCCATCGGTGAAGACGGATAATGCTCACGTTGTACTCTTTTGACTAGTTGACAAGGTTCTATACAGCTTTGAACGTAATAAACTCTGTTCTCTATAGTAAAAAAAACTGCCACGCTATTAAAACTATTTATATTATCCCTTTAATAATGACCAATGCTCTTATAGCCTCCCAAATCCTCAAGTCATCGGTTTGAAATACACGACGTTCTATGTGCATTAATCTCTCGATATAAATCTATGACTGGATTTCTTTGAATGCTGCCTGTTTTTACTTACCATCCATACCTCGACTAATAGTTGTAACCAAGTGGATAAAGAGTACCAATGATGTCAATTAGACACATACGTATTTTTATTTGATTCTATCAACTAGGTTTATCATCCCACTCCATCTTAATGATTAAAAGAATATTTCACATAGTTTAGCGCAAAAACAAAAGAATGTCACTTAACAATTTTTTTTTTACTGTTAACATTTATGACCTGACTAAGTACAAAAGATGAAAAAATGTTCTGTCTTGGTCGTATCATTTTTGCTTTACAAAACCTCTTAATGAATAGTTTAATTATACTCTGTATAGCGTGTTCGTGGTCGACACGTCTATGTCAAATATTGCAGATATAAGGCTAGGTACACTCGAAGTAGACGTAGGCGAACAATACACGTCACGGCACGTGAGCAATTAAATGTTTATAGTTCCGTGAAGTGAGCTCATCACACGCCCTACACTGTAGTATGTACACGACAACACACTGCTTTCTGACACTATATCATCACAGAGCATTCAATCAAGCAAGCTATTGTACGGCTCTGTGCGAAAAGGAAGAAAAATAACCGCAAACATTCTAAAATTCACTAAAATGTATAAATACCACTGGACAGGCTGTTCCAAAATATGTTTGACAGATTTTATTGTGCCTATTTGAAGCGCCACTCGCGAGCGTCGAGAGAACTAATTTTGACGTATAATACAAATGGCTGCAAAGGAACGTACAATTTCGGTCGGATTCTGTGTTATTAATACTTTAAGAATCAACGTAATAAAGTACGCAATTGTTTTTTTGTAAATAGTTTCCCAGAATCTATCGATGTTTGCTGAGGTTGTGTTTATTAGTTTTAGTACCGCAGACTCTCGTTTCATAGCCAACAGCGCCAAAATGGCGAATATCAAACAGGCACAAAAGCACTTTGTCAGCCGCCAGTCACACGAGGCTCTAGTTGTAGCACACTGGAACTGGAATATACAAACTCTACATACCTGCTCCTTTACTGATAACACGCCGTTCATAAAATCAGAACTTTGTAATGTGAAATAAATCTACGCGATATGCTAATTCAAAAGATTTATATTGGCTGTGAATCTACACATTTTACAATTGCATCGTGTTGCTATTATAATATTGTCATTTAAATAGTTTGTAAGATAGACGCTGTCAGTTTTATACACGCCCAACCGACAGAGATATTGTGTTTGTTTGTTTGTCCGTTTGCTTGCAGACTTCCACGCACTCGCGCGTTTGATATTCGCGCGCGGAGACGGCAGCCGTTAACGGGCGCCGCGTCGTACGCGGGGTGCCTTGTATATATAGTTAACTAACGGTCGCGATGGACTCAAATTATAGATGAGATCGATCGATCTAGGTACTCACAGTACTCACTGGTTTGCTGCTCGTTACTTACTGTTCCCTCCCCCGCTTCCTCCCGCCGCCAACCAACTTGTACAACTCTCGATACTTCCGTCAGTTGTTTTCTATCACACCCCTTTTGAATGTTTCATCCCTTTTATTTCTAATTTGGACACAGTAAATGTTGGCAACACTCGTTCTGTTAGTTGATCCTTCTCTTCTCTGGGATGTCACCGCTGTCGTGTGAGGCGCCCCGGTCGAGCGGAACTGTGTGGTCATAGTTCCGCGCGGCCGGTCGCCATCCTCCTGCATGTGCCTATCTCTTATCGCGAAATACCACCTCGCGACCGTTCCCGCTTTGCTTTAACGAGAGGCATCGTCAAACGAGCAGCAAACATGGCAGTGCCGGTGGTATTTCCCGCGACCGTGTAGTGTCATGGCCGCCGTCGGACGCAGCCCTGCACTTCGCGCCCCAGGGCTGCGTCCGCTGCTGCGGCAATGTCTAGTGTTCTCCTCTTCTAACCGTTCTCTCTCCGTCGGTTACTGTTGTGTTAATATCCGTTGTATCTCTGTTACTCGATATCGTAGGGAGCCGCGTACGTGTCCGCCATAACTGACTGTGTTTTCTCTTTCTGTTCCAGAATTCGTCACTATGATGACGTCGAAGTGAGGCAGCGGCTAGTGTGTGTGTATAAAGCGGAGAATTTAAATATACGTTTTGTTTCATGACACACAATATTTAGCATCGTATTGGACCTGCATTTCTCTAGTGTTTGCGATAAATTAAATATTGTCATCGTTTCTGTTTATGGTATAAGGTTGGATACAGCGGCGGCCGACGCCCGCGCGCCTAGACTTAAAGTATTCCGTTGTTTTATGGTAAGGACGTCGCGTCGCTCGGTCTGTGTATGTGTGTGTGTGTGCGTGAGTGCGTGCGTGCGTGCCTCTGTGTTGCGTCACGCCCTAGTGTATGCGGTGCTAGCCTCCGCACCTTTCCGATACCTTTTAAATGTAATTTTTTTCAAGTATGAGATATTTATAAAGTACGTGAGATAAAATTTAAAAAAATCCCAAAAAAATATGTAACTTAAAGATGGCGGATGAGTACGCCCATCAGAAATGTTTAAATAAATAAATATTAAATAATTATAATGTGACTCTGTAACGAATAAATAAGATTTATTGATAATATTGTTTTGAATGTATCTATCTGTAACTATAATACGAGTATATATGACTTGATAAATATTATATTTCTATTGTCGGTGAACTGAAGTCCGCTATGTTATAATTGTCTTAACACATAGATTCTTTCATTTATTAAAATTTACAAAAGACATACTGAAAATAAATGTTTCTTCATTTTTAGGTCAATAAGCATCAGTGTTTCATTTTTCCCCTATTTTTATGTCTACCCTCACATAAATAATAATTATACCTTGTCGATCGACCTTGGCAATAACTTGAATATTAAATGTATTAATTAAGCTAATTAAATCAATGACTAATGATTATAGTCTGTCCAATTGTTTATTTTCTTTTTGACAGATCTCGCCTATAAGTTAACTTATTTTCGGAATAATAGGGTAACGCCCACTTGTGAAGTGCCCTGTGCATAATAAACAACCATAGATAATAAACAGTTTTTGAAATATGATAGAGTGCTCAAATGATAAAAATTGACTTCATGTATGTATTGTTTCTGTAAATTAATAAAAAAAATAGTATCTATGACCCCAAGAGTAAAGAACAATAACGTTCATTCTTTTTTTTTTTTTTGAGGGCCGCCTTAAAATTTAACTATGCACGCGTTAGTGAAATTTAAATTTTGAAACGCGTGGTCAAGTCAAGTCTTGTGAGCAAATATGACGACAAATTGCATCAAAATCGTCAATATATAAACGAAGCATTTTCGGCAATTTTCGCAACTTGTTGATTCCTAACGGCCGTTCCCAATATACTGTCTACAGATAGAGATTAATAACTGACAACTGTCAGTTATTAGCTGTCAATAATCTGAAGCTGTCCCAATATACCCGATAAGTCATTCTTATCGCCTTATATTAGGATGCGTGAATTGCAATTTCCATACAAACTTCTATCGCTGGTAGGCTATACGTCGTCCCATTAGGGTCCGTTCACACAGACCGGCTCGGAGAGGAGAGCAGATTTTTATCACGTTGGAAACAGTGTTTTGAGTGATTGTAGTAAAGTTTATTTTTGCATTTGCACCTTTTTTGTCATTAAAAATGCCTGAACGCGCTTCGTGTGAAGTAATAAAAGGAGCCGACCGGCTCCGCTTGCGTGCTCTTTCTCGCTTGCGCAGCCTGTCGGCTCCGATTGCGTGCTCTTTCTCGCTCGCGCAGCCGATGGGCTCCGATTACGTGCTCTTTCTCTATCGCGTAGCCGATCGGCTCCGATTGCGTGCCCGCTGCGGCCGCGCCGACCGCCATTTTGATAGCAACATTTGAACGTAATAGTTGTGCGTACTTGTACGAAAAGATGAATGATGAAAAATTAATAATACTCGTGTCAAAATATGAGTGTTTATTTGACATAACCAAGCCATCATATAGCGATCGGATAATGAAAGACAATGCATGGGAGGAAATTAGCAAATGTCTCGGAATAAGTGGTAAGTAAGGTTTTCATTGTTTTACACCTACCCCCAGATACTCAAACGAATTTTAAAGCAAGGGCTTCTTAAACTCGTGCTGCGACGTGTTAGATTCAAAGTCAAAATAGGAATAACATGAGTTTAAATGCGCCCTTACTTTAAAAACTCGTTTGAGTATCTGATCGTTAGAATATACTTATGTAGTAGACAATTTTTATTAAATATAACTTAACCGATTCAATGCGGATGGCTCCGCAGAGGCGCCATGTGTATCTTTTGTGTATGGCGGGTGGCGCCCGAGAGGAGCCAAAATGTTTTCCTGTAAAACTCCGCTAAAAAAGCTTTATTCAGAGGCTAGCCCTAAATGAAAGTTTCCTTATTTGTCACGTAGATTACGATACTAGTATTAGTTTCAAGATATAGCGTGAAAAAAGACATTTCAGATGTTGTAAACCTTTTCAATAGAAACAATAATTATGAAAGGTAACTTTTGTGCATGGCGGGTGGCACCCCAGAGGAGCCAATATTTGAAACCAAAAAACTGACTAATTTAAATTTATCAATAGTACATATTTCAGTGTTCTAAAAATATTAGTGTCTTTATTTATCACGTAGATCCTTTCCAGAGAAATCGCTTTAAGGTGTAGCGTGATTTCACACTCTTCGGGGATGGTAAACCATTTTAAGCGTTATTTAAATGTTATTTAATATTAAGGGTTACAAACGAATAGCACTAATCATGACAGTTAAATATTTAAAAAATATCTGTTTTCACTTTTTTTGCTTTGTGGATATGCTCTTTTGCAAGTTTATGGTAATAACTAGGTAGTTTCTCGAAGTATGTCCAAATTTAACCGGACTAGTAATTGCATTCCTTAGGTATCAAGACAATGTACTTAGTTTATTTTTGGTGAGAAACAACAACAAAAACGATTCTCAGAAAAGCACTATCTTTTGTTGTTATGCTATGCAGTCATATCAAAGATGTTTTAAAGATTTTTAAGCTTTTTATTGCCCTACTGCTTATTGTTAATATGCCGTGCCGACCGACCCTTTTTATTGATGGGCTAGGGAAAGATGTTATTTAACTAAAAACAAAAGAAGTCGGTGCCATAAATCACTTAACAAGGTTTCTCACGCGCAAATTACTTAACTATCGATGATGTTTTTTCGTTTACTTCTGTTTTGCTATTTATGGTGATCAGACGTAAGCACGTTGTGACCGTTTAATGCTCGCTTCTGAAGTCTCTTAGTTTGCCTTTTAACAACTGTGGACTGTGTATCTGGACTTCGAGATTTTGCTTCAGTGACTACCCCGGCTAGTAATTTGGACTCTGTTTTGATTCTTGACTTTACAAGGTGAGTTTTTTTAACAATGTTCTTTTTTTCTTTTCTAGTCTTTTCAATCATTGAAATTTAACATGAGCTTTTTGAAATTTAACATGAGGGACAGAGTGATTCCATGTTAGAGGAAAACCTAGATAGGGCATGTAGCACAGGTCTCGTGCTACAACTTTTGTAGGAACACTCATATGCCAAAATAAATCAGTCTTGAGTTATTGAACATTTTATGGTTTTTGGAAAAAATCCCATTTCGTGACCAGTGTTCAGAACTAAAAAAAATACAAAATTTTCTAAATTGTTCGTTTATTATTCTGTCTTTAACTACACAATGTTAAGTAAGAGGTAAAACACTTAAAATTCTACGTTAAGCGGAAAGATAGGTACCCTATGTAAGGTGTTCTCTTGAAACAAATGAACAGACAAACACCCCCAGACTCATACATAGACACACAAACACCACATACACACACATAAGCGCTTAAATACATAACATTCGACGAAACAGATAAACACTTACACTCATACACACTCACATGTACAAACACTGTGTGAGTGTGTATGTGTGTGTGCTTGTGTATGACAGTGAATGTGAGAATGTATATCTGTGTGAGAGAGTGTGTGTGTGTTTGTGTGTGTGTTCGTCTGTGTTACAACACCTTTATAACGTATAAAATAAAGTGTGTTGACTGCTAGATAACTTATTCTACTATTTTTTTCAGTTGCTAACCAAAATGGCTACTCCTCCATCCCCTGAACCTGGCCCGTCAAATTGGGATCTCATATCTATGGAGTTATCCGGAATGATGTCTCCCAGCCATATAAACTTATCAGACATGCCATGCATTGATGCTATTATAAGTGATGCAGAATTGTATGGGATTTTGGCACAGGATGTGGATAACTTTCTGGAAGATTTGGTAAATGAAAACACAGAAGATGAAGAAGCCGTTTGTGCTGAAGATCAGTTAGAACAGGACGTTGAAAATACAACTGAGGAAGCCCCTACTACCGATTGGTTCAATGGAAACCCCTCGAATATGGCCGAGATTCCTTTTACGGGCACACCTGGTTTATTACCGCCTCATAACATGAGTGGAAAAACACCGATAGATTTTTTCTTTTTATTTTTCAATAGTCGTATCATTGATTTAATTTTAAACTGTACAAACAAGTGCGGCAATGAATTGAAGATTGCAGCACGCACCGCACAAGCTCGTTTTACAAAATGGAAGGAGATAAGTCTTGAGGAGTTCACGGTATTTATTGGCATAATTTTATTTATGGGTACCGTGAAAGTTAATAGAATGGCCGAATATTGGTCTCGACATTATTTAATGCGCCTAAGCCCACATTCATTTATGGCTAGGGACAGGTTTTATTTAATATTAAGAGCATTAAATGTCCAAGATGAAATGAGGCCGGAAAGTATTTTTAAAGTAAAGTCGTTAATAGATATGTTCAACGAAACAATGTCCACAACTTATTACCCATCCAATAATGTTGCAATAGATGAATCCTTGATTTTGTGGAAAGGACGTCTTTCTTTCCGCCAGTATTTAAAAGGGAAAGTCCATCGTTATGGAATTAAATTATATATGTTAGCTGACATGAATGGCCTAGTAATAAAAATTCATTTATATGCTGGTTCTGGGGATCAATTGGTAGGTGGAAAAAATCATGTAAAAAAAGTAGTAATGTTGTTAATAGAAAAATATTTAAATAAAGGCCAGTCACTTTATATTGATAATTATTATAGCAGCGTTGGTTTAGCAGAGGAGCTTTTAGATAAAAACACGTACGTAACAGGTACACTACGAGCAAAGCGCGCTGGTAATCCCACTTTAATTAATATAAAATTAAACACCGGTGAATCTTGTATTGTTCACAATTCCAAAAAAATTGTTGTTACCAAATGGCAGGATAAACGCGAAGTGCTGCTTTTGAGCTCGCAGCATAAAAGCATTTACAAAGGGACTAATAGTCGCCGAATACGCACTATAAAGTATAAGCCTGATGTACTAATTCAGTACAATAAATACATGAGAGCAATTGATAGGCACGACCAGCTTTTAAGTTATTATTCCTGCAAACACAAAACCTTACGTTGGTATAAAAAAGTTATAATCCATTTAATCCAAATATGTTTGGTGAATAGCTTTCTTTTATATCGAGAAATAAGCAAATCGAATATAGAATTATATGATTTTAGAAAAAGTGTATTAGAAAATTTATTAAAGCCACCAACCGTGCCACAACGATCCCTTGTTGAAAGAAAAATACATTTACCTAGTACTTTTACTAAGAGTGGTGGAAGGACAATGAGAAAGCGATGCAGAGTATGCTATAGCAAAACTAAAAAAAGAAACTTGGTTATGTATGGTTGTTCTGATTGCCCAGAATTCCCAGGGTTATGTCTCACCCCATGCTTCCGAGAATATCATAAATATTAACAAATGTATTAGAAATTTTTAATATTTATGATATTTTTAGCTTGCAGGTATTTCATGATTTCAATTAATACACACACTATATGTTATAATTTGTTTAATTGAAGATTTTTAAATACTTATAACAAACAATTCTCATTAGTAATTACTAAATCAGTCTTTTTAATGATTATAGTAAAAATCTACCTTATAAATAAGTACAATTATGTAATATTATTGCACAATGTTAATAAATAAACCTTAATATTATGTAAAACCGATGCTTTTCATTTAACTCGCCTCTCTCTCTTCATCTAAAACTCTTTTCATTTAAAACTTATGGTTTATTAATAAAATTATTTTTTTTAGCGTTTCTATAATTTTTTGCATTATAATATATCTCTCATTAATACTAAAACGTAGTAACTCGTTAGATACGAATTTCCCAAAATATTTACAGGCGTGAATATCCACGACGGTTGTACTCGTAAATTGTTCTTTATCTTCTACCATTATATTTTCAGTAAACGTTGAAATATCTTTGGTGGATATTTCTGTGTACGTTGCACAATCTTTCGTAGGTTTTTTTGTACCTTCCGCCGCAGAATTTATTTCATCTTCATTTTCTTGACCAGGTTCCCAGTCATCATAAGTCTGGGAATTTTGTTCTAAATAAGCCTGTTCGACAAACTCGTAGTCAGTGTCACATTGCGTTTCCAGTTGTGATTCTGGGATATATTTTCTTTTTTTTGGTAATTCTAGAACAAAAAAGAATATATGTTTATATCAAGCAAAAAAAAAACTTGCTGTGAGCATTACGACGAATTTTTCTGTAACTACTTTTTGTTTAAAATAAAAAGTGCGTAAACTGAATTGTAAATCTTTTAAATTTATGTAAATAAATGTAATTAAATAAAAAATCTATCATGAATTTAAATTTTGTCGACAGACTAGAAAAGAAATAAGTATAGTTTTATAAATTCAATGAAAACTACAAAAAGGTTTACAACACCTTACATAAATGAGTCACTTACCTTCCATTTCCATTAATACACGTAGATAATCACTTTTTTATACACTAAACGAACAATAAAACCGCTTACGTTCGATTTTGGTTGGCGACTAAACTTACAGCAAGTGGAAACAACAAAAAAAGCGATACATTACAATACATGGCGGAAGGCGCCTTAGGGGAGCCATCAAAGTGCCTGGCGTTGGGCGCCCCAGAGGAGCCACGAAACATTTGTTCGTAGCCAGGCATGAAAGTTTGTCAAATAGTCCACCGCATTGAATCGGTTAAGAAACTCGCGTAGCCACTTGATCTTGCCAATCTAAAGCACCACTTGATGAAAAATAATCCTTAAATTTATTCCTTGTGGTTAGAACTGCGTCGCTATTAGAACTGTTTTCATTATTATTGTCTGTTATTGCTGTTAATAAATTTATATTGCTGTGAAATTCATTCTCTTGTCCTGGCGTCCGATTTTCTATTAAAAAATTATGTAAACATGTAGTTGCTAATATAATTAAATCACAGTACTTCGGCTGAATTTTCATTCGTTTTTGATAAATTTCAAATCTTTGAGTTAGCATTCCAAATGCACATTCTACGACTTTTCTTGCCCTGCTTAAACGCAGATTAAATACTTTTTTTGATAATTCTGTTCTTGCTTGTTCTCTTGGATACGGCCGCAATATATTATTGCTCAAAGGAAATGCCTCGTCTCCTATAAAAACATGTGGTAAGCTTTCAGTGGTACTAGGTAGAGGTTTATTTGGGGGCAGCTTTAACTTATTGGTGTTGAGTTTTTTTCAAAATTTTGAATTCTGTAAAATTCCGCCGTCGCTATTTTTACCATATGATCCGACATCAACAATTAAAAAACTGTATTTCGCGTCGACCACAGCTAGTAACACTGTACTGAAAAAGTTTTTATAATTATAGTATAAGCTTCCACTATTATCTGGTGCCTGTATATTGACATGCTTTCCGTCTATAGCGCCCAAACAGTTAGGAAAATTCCAAATATTAAAGAAATCACGTGAAACCTTTTCCCACATTTCTTCATCTGGCATCTGCATAACTATGGGCATCAAAACATCACAAATTACTCTGATTGTCTCATGAATAATTGAATGAACTGTAGAAATTCCCATTCGAAAATTAAATGACAAGTTTTTGAAACTGCAACCAGTGATGAGGAATCTGTAAAAATAAAACAAACACACAAAATAGAAATATAAGACTGCCGTACCAAAACGAACTATAAAATAAAAAAGAGTTATGTTATTAATTTTTCATTTCTGTTCTTTCCAGTGACGCAGTGCCAGGATCGTTGGAAGAAACTGCGAGATAACTTCAGAAAAGCCTATTATAACCGAAAAGGCAAGAGTGGCGATGGTGCAACTACGTCCAAATTGATAAAATTTGAAAAAGAACTTTCTTTTATAATACCATTTTTTCGCAATCGAAACCAAATATCTAATGTAACATTATCATCGGATGATTCAGAGCCTGGCACACCAATACCACCACCATCGACATCATCTAAACGTTCTGACCATTCTGAAGTTGAATCGCTTGCAAGTACTTCTGGCTCGAAAAAGAGACCACGCTTAAGCAAAGATGTTGCTACGGTTTTCGAAGAGTATCTTGAAGAAAAAAGAAATACTACACCCCGTGACAAGGCATTACGTATTTTTTTTTTGTCTATGTCAGATACAGTGGAAACATTCCCAAAAGAAGTCCAAGCACGAATTAAAAGGCGCGTGTTTAACATTGTTAATGAAGCTGAATTAAGTCTGTATGAAAATAGTACAGATTTGAATTATTCTTTGTCTATAAATTCACCGCCATCGACTAATCAATCTACTTACCTAGTGTCAAACGAAACCTATATTCCTCAAAACTATCCAGATCAGACTACTTACGGGTACAATACCAGCACACAAAATACAAAATAATAAACAATCAAAAACAATAATAATTATAATAATAATAATTAAACACACACAAATCTGTACTATTTAATTACATTTCATTAACGTAAATAATGCTTAATAAATGGAGGGCTGTGATTTTGTGATCTATTTAGATGTTTGTGTTATTTAACATGATTAGTATAAGTAATTTACATTTCATTAACGTAAACAATGCTTAATAAATGGAGGGCTGTGATTTTGTGATCTAAATAACATGATTAGTATAAATAATTGTTTTTTATTTACCTTAAAGTTACCGTTAACCTTTCTTCGGCTGTAATGGTGCAACGATAATTTGTAGTCTTTTTTGTTATATGTACTCTTAACAAATCTGTCAATTTCAAAAATTGCCAATATTCCATACGATAATACTCATAAAATTTTAGGCTATCTCTCTTCAATTCCTCGAAAATGGTGTGAAACTCCCCATGGATTAGTCTGTTTTTCCAAATATGTTTTACCCATATTTGTTTCCGCTTGCGCTTACGTTTCCTATGTTCTATTTCAAGTAATCTTGCTAACAAATATATTTCTTCGTCGGAGCTATCTAAATCCATGTTTCGAAAAGCACACGTTAACACACCGAAAACAAAACTTAGACTGCGCGGAATACTGGCACTGCCTTTGTAGTGTATCCACCCGACTCCGAGCGCATCCGACCGGCTCCGAGCACATCCAACCGCACCCGCTTTCAGATCTCTTCCAGCCGGTCGATGTGAAATAGTTGGCGGCTCCGCTCCGGCCAATTCCAAGCGTATACGACCCGGTCTGTGTGAAAAGAAAAAAGCAGGCCGATGCTCTCCGAGCCGGTCTGTGTGAACGGACCCTTAACAGACCGCGTGTACGGACGCAAACTTATCGAAGGTGAGTTAGCGTCGATAAGTTTATTGGGACAGAAAAGTCATCGATAATTACGATTTTTATGTCAAGTAAAAGATAGACTGAATATTGGGAACGGCGAAAGGCGGCAGCAACGGGGCTTAGAACCTGCTACATAGTAGTAGCAGTGCACCATTACGAAATTTCTTCTCAAAGTAATCTAGGTGTCTCGCAAACTCCCTTTCCGGAACTGTTAAAACGAAAATAACTAATGGCCAGAGAATAGTATGACCATTGGGATAGTATAATACATCTATGAGTATAACCGATGCATTACAACACACCTGCGCTACCTGAAGAGGTCGACTTGAAAATGAGTTAAAACAAGTGGGATTTTCAATTTCCAGTGGCAGCGTCCTTTGCACAGGATGCTGGCTAGATTTTGGGTACCACAACGACGCCTATTTCTGCCGTGAAGCAGTAATGTGTAAGCATTATTGTTTTTCGATCTGAAAAGTGCCGTAGCTAGTGAAATTAATGGGTAAATGAGACAACATCATATGTCTCGAGGTGACGAGCGCAATTGTGCCGCTCAGAATTTTTGGGTTTTTCAGTAATCCTGAACGGCACTGCTTTGTAATGGGCAGGGCGTATTAATTACCATCAACTGAACGTCCTGCTCGTCTCGTTCCTTATTTTCATAAAAAAAATATGCGCATATTTCTCATCTTTTAGGACATTAGTCCTGCTGTAGAAGTAGGACATTAAAATATTTATCTTCTCTCACAATTCTAATATTATTGGGTATACTATGTTACTGCATTATACTATTAATTTCCTACTCAGTAATAGTAAAACTCAAATAAGAACAGAATGATTCATTTATTAGCACAGTGTATATTTGATGGACGCAGTTGACATGTGAACGGCGCCGTGGTCAAGCTTTGACTGGTGGTTGTTGCTCATCCGTCGTAGAGTTCATCAGGAATGTAGCCAAAGTGCGGGTAGGTCGACCTATATAAATTTGATAGCTTTAAGGTGGGGGGGAATTTATAGATCGTATCTACTTTTCACAGACTATACTCACGTTAAAATTAGCTGAGTGTAATACAACGCGAACTTGACTTTTGCATTGGGCTGTCTAAAGGTGCGTACGGATAGCGCGTACACTGTTACGCGTAGTCAGTTTATGCGTGTCTGAACGTTATGTCCATACTTGCAGCTACGCGTACACTCTTGAGGAACGCGTACCGCGCGAGCTAACTTGCAGCGCGAGCCGCCATCAAAGAGGCCGCACACGCAAAATGAATAGACACGCGTGTTCTTCAATAATAAAAATATTATCAGATTGATTCAAATTTATGAATTTCACCGGATCTTGTGGTCTACTAACTGATTATCGAAACAACGATTTACGCCAAGATGTATTGTTTAAAATGTGTAGACTAATGATTAGTGGTGGTGCAGGCAACCGCTAAGTTTGTCGGAGTCATGGCGCATGACTGGGGCTCGCGGAGCGCTCTGGATCGATTGACCTCGCGTACAAGTACGCGGTGGTACAGAAACTGTACGCGTGGACAGTGTTTCCCAAGTACGCGCAATCCGTACGCAGCTTAAGCTTATTTTATAGGCATTATTTCAGCTGTCAAATGACTATAATAAAAACGATATCAAACAGTATGCTAAGCTTACACTCAGCCAAGTCAGTAAAGACTAAGCACGCTCTATAGATCTCCATCGAAGTATTACAGAATCAGATATTTTATATGTCAGGTTATAACATAGCGCGTGTTAAGATTACAGTACACTCTTTGGTGGAATATTAATAATAGTGCGCGGTGGTGAAACGAAAGAAGTAAAATCAACTTATTTTACTTTGTCAGACACAATAAACTGATTCTACTATGGAAAACATTTTAAAATCTGTTAAGTAGTCTTATTTAGTAAAGTAGTAAAGGTTTCCAATTAACATAAATAATGATAAACAATTTCTTATTAAAATATTTGTCACATTTTTATTTAATTAATTAATACCAGAAGAAATTAATATCACTTTAAAAATAACAAACTGTTTAGATTTGAAAGAGCGACATCTCAAGTCAATTTCTTAATATGAAATTATTGGGGTTGATAGTTATTAACTGTAAAGTAGATCCTGTAGATGGAGCCACAACCTGAGAGTTGAACAAGACATACCAAAATTTACAATCCATGCGCCACTCGAACTGTCAACTGGGTTATCAATAACCCGCTCAACCCCAACAATTGCATATTAGGAAATTGACTTGAGATGTCGCTCTTTCAAATTTAAACAATTTGTTATTTAAAAGTGATATCCATTAGTTCTGTGATTAATGGGATAGCAGATAACAAATTGTTCAGATTATGTTAACATATAAATTGATATGTGTATACAATATACATACCGGTCATGCGGTGAGGGTGCAGGTAGGTGGGCGCCGGGGAGTGCGACAATTTTCCCACGCCTGTGATATCCAGATGCAGCCAGTCGCCACATATGAAGTTCTGTAATCATCACAATGTACGTCACCACACTTCAAACAACAAAGGGAGCGCACATTTCACTTTGAAGTATCAAAATTATGTACAATATTGAGCTGTAGAACAATCGTCAAAATAAATTCCGTCATCATATATCATCATCAACATATCAGCCGGAAGATGTCCACTGCTGGACAAAGGCCTCCCCCAAAGATTTCCGCGACGATCGGTCCTGCGCTGCCTTCATCCAACGTATTCTGGCGATCTTGACCAGATCGTCGGTCCATCTTGTGGGGGCCTACTAACACTGCGTCTTCCAGTACGTGGTCGCCATTCGAGGACTTTACTGCCCCAACGGCTATCTCTCCTTCGAACAATGTACCCTGCCCACTGTCACTTCAGTTTCGCAATCATTTCATTTTCATCATCATATGTATAGCCTATCAATTGTACAATAACGTATTCCTTACTAGGAAGGTACTCCACACTATTCTTACCACTTTAGTACCCATAACTTTTCATAAAGATCGGTCGAGCCTCAGATTTACATAGCAGTATCGATAAGACGGGTCATCTATATCTGCAGAAGCAACCAACCTGTAAGAACGCAGCTCCGATGCAGGGCGTGGAGTTGCCAGATCCTCTGTTCAAGATGTCAACCGCTGGGTCACCTGGAAACCGGAAAAAACATTAATGATTGTAATTGTATGGTGTTAAATCAAATAAACGGAGGCTCGAGTATTTCCGGTACATTGAACTACTAACTCACTCCATGAATCCCCATTAAAATCTGTTCATTAGTTTAAGAGTTCACGGGAAATAAACATCAGGACACTGGATTTATATATAAGATGAATTATGTTGTGCCAGTTTGTCTGTCGTGTGGTCAGACACCCAAATTGGTAAGGATTCATTTAATTAATTAAGCCTTTCATAAAGAAATAGATCAGCAATAATTCGAACAGTCCGAACATCACCATCACCAGACTAGACATAAGAGTGCTCATACAGCTTTATACTTTATAGCGTGGTGATTTTGGCGCTAGGTAGCGTTGTGATACTGACTGTGTATGTGTTGGCGGTAGTAGTGCCACAACGGGAACCGCCAGCCGCGGTCGCCCGTGAGCGAGCCTGCATGCTGCAGTGCGCGCCACAATGCCTCGCTGTTGCTGAAGCAACCGAACGCGCCTCCACCCGTTGCCAGCAGGATGCCATCTGCAACCAACCGGAAACAGATAAAATTTTCGATTAACACGGATAAATACAACTAACGACACCTATATCAAAAACAGTGACAACTATAACAAGTATAACGATAACTAAAACAAGTACAGCGACAGCTATAGCAAGTACAACTAAAACTATAGCAAAGACAACGACTTTAAAGGAAGTACAGCAACGATTAAAGCAAGGACAACGATAGATATAGGAACGGTAACGTCAATTGTAGCAAGTACAACTTAAGCTATAGCTAAAGAAATTACAACCACCACTATAGCAAAGACAACTTAAACTATAGCAAAGACAAGGAACACATAAAAATAACAACGATCACTATAGTGACAACTATTGCAAGGTGAACTAAAAGTATAGTAAGTTAAAGAACAACTAAAGTAACTACAGCGATAGCTACAGAAAGAACGACAACAACTACAGAAAGGACAAACGTGTCTTATAAAATAAAATTCGATATACGTTACAAAACAGTTATTTGAATACGTTGTTAAGGAAACGCATTAAGAGATCGTTCTAAATATTGAACTTTTAAAAAGCAGTGCATTTTGTTTACAATTGCTTTGTTAACAATATTCTTTGCATTTTGATACAAGTGTAAGTTTGATAAATAGGCAGGACTTTTGAACATTGGTATGGAGAGTGGATAATTTAATGTACGTCTGTCTGAACGCCAGATATAGCAATGCGAAATAAGTCGAAGATATTAAAGTCTCGGAGATTTTTTTGGACTAGCGAATACTTTGCTCTAAATAAGTAACAGAAAATTTAAGAATTTAAAAAAACTGACATTTGTAGAGACTGCCTAGAAGCTAAAACTTTGAAACTTGAAATATCATAATGTTAAAAACAATTAAATTATTCATTTAAATTTATTTTTAAGACTTATTTTCAATAAAATATTAATATCAAACAAAAACACTATTTCAACAATGCACAGTATAAACACATTGAACTTTTCACTAAATCTATCCAATTTCACTTATAAGATAATATACACAGCACTAATGTTGCACAATAAGTCAGCTGTATAGCTACAGATATACTGCTATAAGCATTTCGGTGACGCGAACTCCCGAGAATTCACCCATTCAAAAAGTGTCTAACTATATTTCGTTTAATGATTTATCGTGTGTGCCAGTCATGAGCATGTCGGTGACACGAACCCCATAAATCATATTTATAATTTATAAGAAGATTTCACTTCAATAAAACTGTGAAGACTAAGCAATACCAAAACATACTAAAAAACCTGGCTTGATGTGTGATCTTTGCTAATGCTAAGAATTAGGTGGGAACTCACGCGTAAGAGTGGCCACGTCGATAACCAGCGAGGGTTTGTACATGACCTGGCCGTAGACCAACGCGTCTGCCAGAATCAGCCGACCCTCCATGTCTGTGTCTTCTATCTAATGACATAGCAATGGTTTATTATAAATCGTCATTATTCATTATTTCAGCTGGAAGACGTCCACAGCTGGACAAAAGCCTCTCCCAAAGATCGCCATGTCGATGACACGATGACGGTCCTGCGCTGCCCTCATCCAACCTACTCCGGCGATCTTGAAGAAATCGTCGGTCCATCTTGTGGGGGGTCTAACAACACTACGTCTTCCGGTACGTAGTCGCCATTCGAGGACTTTACTGCCCCAACGGCCATCTGTGCGTCGAGCTATGTGCCCTGCCCACTACCATTTCTGCTGCGCAACCATCTGGGCTATACCGGTGAGTCTGAGAGATAATGAGCTTCCTCATAAGGTTGATAGGAAGCGACCACATTCTGCGTTCAATGAAAACTTCTAAAATTGTTAAATTTGTCATTTTTATATGACGATAAGTTCATTTAGGTGGCCATTGAGTACTAAACACAATAACTTCGACCTAGATAGTTATTGTGCAGGAACTAAAGAACTACAAGTAGTACTTAATAGCCATCCTGAAACATATCTGTAGTGGTTAATAGCTTTCGGCGCTAAAAATATAAAAAAAATATTTTTCATTTAATATATATTCCTATTCTCAGATAAAGCTAAAAATTTGTAACATACCTAATAACCTGTAAGATAATCTAACGATAAAACCTCTGTTGTATTGTATTTTCTTTCAGGCTAAAAAAGCCGCGTACACATTCCTTAAGGGCCGGCAACCCTCCAGTGCTTCCTGTGAAGAAAAAATGGACGGCGATGACCACTTAACACCGAATGACCCGTACGCTCGTTTGATCTCCTTTTCCGACAAAAAATTGCAAACTAAACCAAAAATATTTCAATAATAAATATGTTCAAATATTGCCAAGTATTAAGTGGAATGGTAACCTGTATTGTGAGTCCGTTGAGCGCAGTTACCACGTCGCCCACCTTCATGCACTGTCCGCTCACCATGTTCTCGCACACGGGGATCACCGCGTTCACGTTCAGCGGCGCCTGGAGGACCGGTTACGTATAGTTCGCGCCACGTTTAAAGTGCACTGAGATTAAAGCCCGGAGGTATGTTTGCGATTCAGTACAGTCACCCATAAAAATAATCCACTAACACCCTGTATAGTAAAACTACCTCAACATTTTTGTACGCGAAGATATTACTATTGAAGCAATGGCTACGTCTCGACCAATGGCCCACAGACAAACGGCGCCTCCGCACAATATCTTACCGCCAATTCGACAAATTACAATACTACTGCACAGGTGCATGCTAGGGAACAATGTGTCTAATTCATGTCCCCCATTTCTCCATGTAGGGCAGTTTGTAATGAACGATTTTTATAATAATACTAGTTGACCCAGCAAACGTTGTATTGCCACATATAAAGTAATTAAAAATTGCAGATGAAACCGATTCTCAGACCAACCAAATATATCGTACTACAATTATTGTATTCGATTGCCATCTAGCAACCCTATAGCGGATTTGTGGATGGAAAAGAATAATATAAAAATCGCGATACAAACATAGGTGTTGATCGTAAACGGGTCAAATTTTGAAGTTGTGTGTATTTTTTAATGCTGAATTATAACAAAATGAAAATTAAAAAAAGATGTCAAAAAAAATATTTAGGGGTGGGTGGCCGATTCTCAATTTTTCAAACAAATTGGTTTAGCCGTTTCGGAGGAGTTTGGTAGCAAACACCGGGACACGAGAATTTTAAATATAAGATAATATATGATTTATTTTCCTTTTTATAGAGCATACCAGTGGCTCGTGCCAGCTGGTACCCTTACCGCCGAGGTGCCTTTTTCTTTCGTATTATTCAAATATATATTTCTGTTTCTGTTGTAACTAGTAACTGAGATTCGATTTCTTATGTATAATTGATGTGAAGCCTGAAGCGCGTTCAATTAGGTATTTAAAAAAAAGTAATAAAAATGAAGCCGTGATCTGATCCGATGATACCTTGGCGAGCGCGACAGCGTACATAGCGCCCAGAACTGCGGCGGCACCTGCCATGCTGCCGCGGTTCTCTGACATCTCGCTCGCAGCCTTGAGACACAGCCCACCACTGGAAGATATTCCGGTTTATAAATATATATATATAAGGCAAGGGTTACTATGGATGCGAGTTCTGACGAGTACGTCCGACGTACGACGTCGTGCATGTTCTGACGCGTTCGTCGTTGCCAGTGTAAACACTGTCTTTGGATACCAGGCATTTGTTTCTTCTGACGAATCCGTCAGAACTCGTCAAAACAATTTTTCGTCAGAATTCGCATCCATAGTAACCCTAGCCTAAGAGGGGCAAAGAGGCAAGGACATCTGCAACACTAGAGGAGGATAAGAGATGGGTTGCCGGCCTTTAAAGTCTTTTACTCTAAGCTTTAAGATCCCTAACGGACATTCCCAATATTCAGTCTATCTCTCGTTGTGGCCTACTTGAGATAAAAATCGTATAAGCTGTCTGTCAATGGAAGGACGTATAGCTTACCAGCGATAGAAGTTTGTATGGAAATTGCAATTCACGCGTCCCAATATAAGGCGATATGACTTATCGGGTATATTGGGACAGCTTCAGATTATTGACAGCTAAATACTGACAGTAGTAATTTATCTCTATCTGTAGATAGTTTATTGGGAACGGCCGTAAGCCTTATCGGTTCGGGAATACATCATTGCAGATGGTGGGCTCTCCTTACGACATTCTATGAAATTGTCGCAAAGTTTAATTATTACTTCCGTTGTAGATTAATCGCAACTTTTATTTTTTCCCATTGCATTAATAATTATGAAGAAATCACCTTCATGGCTCCTACAGCACTAAATGCCACCAAAATTATACGAATAGTGACTTACAAACACAGAGCCATAGAGCGCTCGGTCGGTTGCTTACTTTGAATAAAAAAATAATCAATACAGCGTTCTTAATCATGGGACCAGCCAAAAAGTAGTACTGCTAAGTTCAGATCTAATGTATAAAGATTATCTATTTATTTTATAGCCAATCATTTGTATCAATAAATGTATATAGTTTGGAAAAATTTTTCGATACACAGAGAAATACAAAAAAGTTTCTTCAACTCACGACTTCAAAGAATCAAGCCTATCGGAGGTGATTTGCTCATTTGATGATTCGCTGCTCTTTGTTGTATGCGGTTGGAGTTGCCTATTTGCATAATATCATCGCGAGAAGCCCATTAAATGGCAGTTTTGGGCGCACCCAAGAGCTGCCGGTTGAAAGCACTGAGAAGAGACTATATTGAATCAGAGCCCATGAATTGTACTTACCAGTCGAATGCAATTCCCTTTGCAGCTAAGAGAACCGGAGCCGTCGATGAGCCGGCATTATACTGGCATTCTATGAACACGGGGGCTTCACACGAGCCCCGGGCAACTGCCAGGAAGGCCTCCATCTTCTGGGCCTCTATCCAGTGCCTGTCGCGGACTGAGACGCGTACGCCTAAAGGACACAACACGTCTAATGCGGCCTGAAAATAAAATTAAATGTATAAAATAAAAAAGTGTGTGTGTATCCTTATGTTTGCACGCAAGAAGCTATACTTCTTTCGTCTAACGAAGCAAAAATCATTAAAATGATTTATACCTCGTGCTAGTCTACGTATTTAGAAAAAACAATTATGTAAAAATCTTGCAAAGATGGCTTTGCCAATTAATTATTAAATAATGAACACGGCTGTATGGGCTGCACCATTTGCCTGTCCTAATAATGGACGAAGAAACAAAAAAAAAGCGTGTGTGTCAGCTCCGACGCACGACTGGAGTTTACTCCTCAAGAACGATTGTCTTTGAACAGGTACTAAACAAAATCAAGTCCAATGGAGTCGGTTACAAACAGACATACAGCAGAAGCTAATAAAAGCGTATTAATGAAAAAAAAATTGATATTAAAAAAATAAAATAACTTCATAGTTAATAGTGATTTTTCTTATGGTCATGCGCCATCTATCGAAAACTGTTATTTATTTATTTTGAATAAATCGGTTACAACACCAATTACAATAATCAAGTACATTAAACTATAAATGTTAGACGCTATAATGCGAGGACTCACAAAGTTGGAGCAGCAACTGCACCAACATCTCAAGTCTATTAGTAAATAGATCACAATCAGGGCGGGCTTCTACGAGGTGATTAAACAATTTCAGTACTCGCGAATCAGCTCATTATGAATATCAGGGGCATCTATTAAGCCCCCGGCTTGTAATGTAAATGTAATTTGCAATAGATTTTTTTTTGTTTCAGTATTGATGGCAAGTCTAGGCATGTACTTACACAATAGCATCTTTATGTAAGAAACGAACCTGCGCTACATCCGTAGGCGTCATCTTGTTTGCGGGCATGTCGGACAGGTAGCGTGCCCAGTTCTGCGCCCGTCCCAGAATCGAGCCCAACTCCCACTGCTCGCTGCCCGCCGTGCCGTGCAGTGATAACTTGGCGTCTTCTTTCCGATTTTCAGATGATTTGAACTCCTGGAAACTATTTAAGTAATAAATCAGTCATAATTTTTTTTAAATTAAGTATTTGTTTTAAATCGCAGTCTGGGTGATTGAAACTCAGAATCTAGCACCCTTGGGAAGGTCTAAGCCTGGCCTACGCCTCTAGGACTGATAAGAACAAAAAAAAACAACCACCCATTCAAGAGAGACTGCCTCAGCCTGAGAAGTTGGTGCAAGAAACTCAGCGAGCTTTTTTTTATATAAAAATATGGTATTACAATGTGATATCGTACAAAAACATTTATAATTAAAGAGCCTGAGGGTGTACGATTTATTCCCAGTCCGTGGTGTCATTAAGAAAATCGTTAATGCTATATTAAACTTTCCCACACAAAGTTGTTTTAACAATTCTTTTAAATTTCGTAACACATTTGTTTTGTACATATTCTGGGATCATATTGTAGAAGCATATACATCGCCCAACAAAAGACTTACTAACTCGACCCAACCGAGTAGAAGCATAACAAGTTTATGTTTGTTCCTCGTGTTAACATTAACAACCTTAGTGGACCTAGTTGTTGTAACATTTACAATATATAGCCAATATCTTGTCAAATATTATAATAATAATAATGTTTTATTTGCGAAAAACTGCCACCAAATTTTTTACAAGTACAATAGATATGAACAATTAACATTATATAAAGAAAATAAAAAATAACAATACAAATGTTAAAAAACAATACTGAAAGAGATATTAATTCTTTAAAACATGGAAGGATTATTAAATAACTAGAATGATAACAAACGAGGCAGCAGCGCGATTCGCAAAAAGGAAAGTTCTCAGCAAACGTTAGGACGTATTTTCCTAACACTGATATTATGAACATCCTATATTTGTTTTATTAAAGTTCTCTTGTTGAAATAAACACAACCGTATATGAAAATGGGGAGTGAAAGGTTATGCTGATTGACGTGTTGTCAATACCTTTGAAACAAAAAAACAGAGGGACTCAGGTATGTATTCTATCCCCCCCTTCTTTACAACATCAATGGCGAAAATATGATGATGATAGCTCTTGAAGGATGCAGGGACATGGGAATTCAATAAAAATAGTCAGGTGTGTGTGTAAATTCGGGCATACTTCCAAGCAGCGAGATGCGCAGCTTCTGCGGCGGCGCGCGGGTGTGCTCCCCCATCCACGGCAATGTCGAGAGACCCGCGGTCACGCAGCGCTAGCACGGCCGCGCCTACCCCCTGCCGGATGTTCTCCTGCGACCATGTGCTCGAGTTGAATTTGTTGCCAACCAATAATTCAGTATTACCTTCACTGTCGTTATACTTACAATATTTTATTTAATGGAGAGTAATGCTTAGTCCATAGGCCAAAGCTTATTAGTAAAATAACAAAGTCAAATGATGAGTTGCACAAAATACTACAACAATCTTTTAAATGCGATTTCTTGTCATGTCATAAAATTTTCAATTCATCAAATTTTTACAACTCTTTACCTGATACCTACTAATATTTTTTTATTTAAAGATTAAATATCAAATCAATATCTACTACTGATGACGCTCTAAGAGAAAAAACAGTGCTAGAAACTTCTAGAACTTTAAAAAAAATACAATTGATAGCAATTGTATTTTGTATAGTGTATCTAACACTATACAAAATACAATGTAAATAGAAGTCCGGCAAAAGTTAGGCACAATAATTCTTAAAGGTTCAATATTGCGAGAATGTTATAAAATAAATGTAAATTAATGAAAAAAAACCACAAGAGCTATTAAGTACAGTAGTCATCAACATAAACTGTAAATAAATAAATAAATAATATTAGATTTTTTTTTCTAGCAACAATTGAACTAGGTAGCAACTTTTTAGTTTTATTATATCTTTTCCAAAATAATGTCAATTTACGTTTATATATCGCTGTAATTAATACAAATCATACTACTAGATAGACTTAGATTGATATCATTACACACTTTTTCCAGGAGTAGGTAACAGTTATAATCACGTGCGCACCGCAGTGTCGTGTGTGCTGTATTAAAACAAGTTTTTTTTTATGGAATAGGAGGACAAACGAGCGTACGAATCACCTGGTGTTGAGTGATCATCGCCGCCCACATTCTCTTGCAACACCAGAGGAATCACAGGAGCGTTGACGGCCTTTAAGGTGTACGCGCTTTTTTTGAAGGTACCCATGTCGTATCGTCCCGGAAACACCGCACAAGGAAGCTCATTCCACAGCTTTGTGGTACGCGGTAGAAAGCTCCTTGAAAACCGCACTGTGGAGGACCGCCACACATTCAGATGGTGAGGATGATGGAGGATAATTGTGGCGTGTACTGCGAGGGTGGAATTCGGCTACAGGAATCAGGTTAAGCCAGGAATCAGGTGAGGTGATAAGTGCAAGAGGATCACCTGAGCCTCGTCCAGCTCCTCCAGTTTGTTGTAGGCGGCGTCACAGCGACCGATGCCTGCCAGCGCGACGGCACTGTACTCCGGCACGTCGGTCACCACAAACGCCTTGCCTAGCTTCAGCTCGCCAGATAACCTGTCATATTACTCGCGATTTACAAAAAGAAATTTATACAACTTGATTCAAAGTAATAACTCACTTCTGGGATTAATTACACAAATATAAAAGTGAAAACAAAATTTTATGAACGATGCGGGACTCGAACCCGCGACCTCTAGCGTTCCGTGCGAGCCCTCTTTCCAACTGAGCCAACCGTTCGAGTAACGTATCGTCATTAAATTTTGTATGGTTTGTTCAACTCTCAGCTTTGAAACATAACAATTTTTTTAGATTTGCAAGAGCAGCATCTTAAGTTACAAGAACCGACATATTATAGCGTTAGCATTCAGCGGAGTGACTCACTTCTACTGCTACCGATACAACTGCGTAGATGTAGAGGGAGGGTGCATCATCAGTTTGTTGACACGTTTGGCTTCTAGCGAATACTATGATAAAAGTCAATCAGCTGATATAATAAGGTAATACATTAATTGTGACAAAAAATACTATTTGGTTGTTTATTGAAGTAGGCGTTACTTTGCGGAAATCCATAATTATACAAAAGATTTGAGTTTTCTTTAGTGTTAATGCCGACAACTTTAAACAATTCGACACGTGTTTCGCCTCTACACGAGGCATCCTCAGGACGTGTTGTCTCGCCAAAATCTGGCACGAGACTCAAGTCAACAACACTAAAGAAAACTCAAATCATTTGTATAATTTCCTTGTTTGTCGAATGCTAATCGCAGAAACGTATTCGCCAATTAGAATCCGATTAACACTGGTAGATTGTGGCAAGTTTCCCCAAATATCAGTTTGTATCATAATATAGTCATTGGTTCTACGAAACCTAAAAATGTATAATGACGGAACTCACTCATTGAGGTGCTTGTCCAGTTTCCCGCCACTTTTCTGGTTCAGTTCTTCTGCCGCTGCTGTGAGAGTCAGCCGTTTGTTGTCCTCATACACGCCCAGCACCAAGCCTTTCTGAATTACAGAGGCACCAGTCAGTACTCTTCACCACCAAGTAGAGACAGGTAAGTTGGCTTCCCAATATATCGCCCAAATGACATATTAGTTCTGCGGCACCTATTTCGTGACAGGTCATACACCCATCCTACGGTGTGGCAAGATTGGGCGGCGGTGATCACTTAAGACACCATCGGCCATCCAGACGATAAGAATGGTACTTAAGTTGTGGCATGTGATGGGAAGGTGAAATTGGGCGCCAGGGCTCAAGTCAACAGCTCTTCGGAACACTAACCATGATAAATGCGATAGAAACCACTTAACGAAGCGACGTCTCTACGCAAAGCCGTCTAAACGGGTCGAAACCAGACAATACCCCAAAAGTAATCGGACTTCCGCCTAATAGAGTGCTACAATAATAATAATAAATCATTTTATTTTCAGGCATTACCCATAGATATACAAACAATCTTAACTTAAATTAAATTACATAATACTGTTGAGTTTAATTTGATATTAATTAAATTACAGATAAAATTACAGTTTAAAATTTAAGATATGTCATAATCACAATTAATAAGAAAATACTTAATAATATTATTAATTTAAATTTAAATTCGGAAAAAAAAAACCATAATAATTGTTAGTAAGATGTCCTAAATTATATTAGTATAATTATAACTAAACAGGCACATGAAGCCGCATAAATACCTTTATAATTGGCGCATCATAATGACTAGCAATGGTTTGCAGAATGTTGTTAGGGCTACCCCGCAACCTCCTCAGCAATGACGCGATTCTTTTGCGTTGGATGGCATTGAAGCCGTCCACCCTCGCATCCGCGAACATTGTCGAAGCACTGCAAAAGCGGGGCAGCCCCAACATCAACCTGAAACCATTGTTGTACTGAACGCGAAAGGCACTAAGCGTTCTTTGAGTATATCTGACCCACAGGCTGCTCGTATAGAAGGTTTGACAATATGCTTTGAAAAGCGTTATCTTTGCCTCACTGCTACATCGAGCAAACCTGCGAGCCAGCATATTACTCCTCACCGCCAGTGCCCTGCGTTCCCTCTCAATATCCATTTGGTCTTCGAGGTCTTCGGTGACGTAGTGTCCAAAGTACTTAAAATGTTGAACTTTCTTAAGCTCAACACCATTCAGCTTCATTGGCGGAATATTACATATATTCTTACCAGGGACTCTGAAGACCAAATAGTTGCTTTTTTGGCAATTATATTTGAGCCCATGTTGCATCGCATACCTTTCACAGATAGCTAACAGCCTTCTTATAGAGCCTACACTTGGACCCAGCAGCACCATGTCATCCGCGTAGCTAATGTTGTTTATATAAACACCATCAACCGAGCAGCCGACACGCTCGCTGCTGAGCCCAACTATGAGCTCGTTGACATATAGATTGAAGAGCATGGGTGAGCTCAACCCCCCCTGCCTCACCCCGCACTCCAGCCGAGAGGCTGCCAGCCCATCTTACATTATTGGTCTGGTTAGCGTACCAGTACTGAAAGAGACGCTGCACCTGTGTATGCACGCCAGTCTTATCGAGTTTTTTCCATAAAAGATCATACGAAACAAGATCAAATGCTTTTGATAAATCAAGGAAGCAGGCATACACAGGCGTCTGCCTATCAGTATAGTATTGGACAGTGTGTTTGAGACTCAGAATGGCAGTTTCAGTAGAAAGTCCGGGTACAAAACCGAATTGCGCCGCATGCACACAGTCAAGCACACTATCCAACACCTTTGCTACAACAGTCGCTAGAGAAATGGGCCTATAGTTGCGCTTATCTGATAAGTCACCCGTTTTGTTTTTAACTATTGCACTTTGTTTTATTGTACAACAATAGTCCTCATGAGTGCAGCAGGTAGGTACGAATGATTAAGACAGAGATTAAAGAATGTGGCAAGTACATTGGGTAAATGGACTCCTGCGTTCTTCAAATGCTCTATACTGAGCCCATCATGACCTGGCGATTTGCCACGTGACATTTTGGCAATTATATTAGCTATTTGTTTGGCCGACACATTAAACAGCTCACCGGACATGACGGACCCAGTATTCAGCGCTTCCTTAGAAGAACCCAAGGGTTTAAAGTGTTACTTAAACAAATGGGCTATATCCCTACTCTCGCATAAACCTTCCACACTTACTGGCAGGCCAGGCTTTACATTTAACTTATTAGTAGACTTCCAAAAATCACAAACATTTTTTGCAGCTCGTTGTTCCGCAATTATATTCATTTTTATTTGTTCTTTGTTATCTTGACACCATTTCAATCTCTTTTTAAATTCTTTCCGTGTATTACACATATCATTATAAATATTTCCAGACCTTGATTTATTGTGCCAAACCCAATTTTGAAAAGAAAGCCTGGCCTGCCTGTGCGCTTCACTTACATGTTTATTCCACCCCACCACATACCGTTTTGAGTGTGACTTACATTTTTTGGTATGGTAACTATTAATAGCTGATTCTGATAATACATTTATAATACTATTATAAAATTTATCTAGTCTATCTTTATGTTCCCCTTCATTACATAAGCCAAAACTACATTTATGTAATTCTACTGGAAAATGTAGAATCTGAAATTTACTATTACATAATTCTGTATATTTATTTATCTGTTCTTTAGTTCTGTTTCCCCAATTGACTTTATTATGTATAATATCTGAATTTTTAATTCTAAGTTTACTTACAATTACATTTAATTCACACTCAATAACAAGAGGCAGGTGATCCGACCAAAACGTGTTGTATTGAATAGTTATATTACGCACCGATTGCAGCGCTGATAGACTAACAACACAGTGATCGAGCCACCTTGTACATCCGTGAGCATCACTTACAAAGGTGTAGGTGTCCGAGTCAGTACCTAATCTATAAATGTTCGCACACACCCATTGTTGATCCGCGCACAAATTCTCTAATTCTTTCCCAAAGTGTTCCCCGGGTGAGCATTAAAATCCCCCAGAACATAAATAGCTTCAACATAGCTACTTTCAACTACAGCACATATCTGGCTAAAGCACTGTGTAAACTCTGGCAAATTGTCAGTGGAGTCCGTCGGCATATATACACTAAAAAGCAAAAACTCACTATCTCGTAATAACACCTTTATCGCACAGACTCGCCGATTATTACATTCAATACATTTGTGTATTTCGTTTTACGCCACAATATAGCCACTCCGCCGTAGAGACGGCCCCTCAGCACTCCCACCGAGGTGTCCACAGCCGAAGTGCCTGTATATGCAAAATCTTTATCGATGGTACCGAGGAGTGGGAGATCCTCAGGAAGTAGCCATGTCTCTTGTAGTGCTACAATATCGGCGGTCTTACATAAGCCCCGTACACAATCAAAGGATCTTATAACTGACTTGCAGTTAAAACTAATAAAAATAGTTTTTGAATTTCGATGGGTTTTCGATTTACAATATGGGTCGGCTTGAAGTAACATCTGGCTCTATTTATGACCCCCAATTTCTTCGAAGCCGATTTGGGTTTGGATTCCAAATGACTTCGGAATTAGCAATCCCTCGAGATTTTGAGACCCTGTATCCTGATGCAAGGCGAGGCAAGGTGAATTTTGTCAAATAGTGATGTTATGACCAATTCGAATGCGTAAACTTGAGCGGTGCGTACCTACCCCTTTTATTATATTGACATTGCACATTCATACCTATGAATATTCAATCATCATCATTTCAGAAACACGGAAGACGTCCACTGCTGGACAAAGGCCTCCCCCAAAGATCTCCAACCTACTCCGGCGATCTTGACCAGATCGTCGGTCCATTTTGTGGGGGGCCTACCAACACTGCTTATTCCGGTACGTGGTCGCTATTCAAGGACTTTACTGCCCCAACGGCCATGTGTCCGTCGAACTATGTGTCCCACTGTCACTTCAGTTTCGCAATCATTTGAGCTATGTCGGTGACTTTGGTTCTCCTACGGATCTCCTCACTTCTGATTCGATCTAGCAGGGAAACTGATCATAGCCCTCTGAGCGACCATGAGCTTTCTCATAAATAGCTAGCGAAAGTTATAGACCATGGCCCATAGTCAGCGACCACGTCTTCGTTTGTGTTAGCGTAATTAGAGTAATATTCGATAAATTTAAATTAAACACGGATGAAATCGCGTGGCATAGCTAGTCGTGTATAATATGATACTACCTTTTGTCCTCCAGAGCTGGTAACATCTTCACTCTTGGCATTAGTGGCTGTTTCCTTGGCTGTATGGCAGCATCCTCTAATAGTTCTTTGTAAATATGTTTCTAAAGACAATAATCTTGCGCTAGAAAATAATTTTGTAAATGCCATGATAAAAAAAGTTAAACATTGCTAAGAAATGAGGCAACCAACTAGATTTTAAATATTTTTATTAAGTTTTTATGCCAATTCAAACATGAATGCACTTGAGGTTTTATAGTTGTTGAGTTCTACTGTTTTGAGTTTTTAAGTATTGTGTTTGAGATCGCCAATCAAGTATAAGAAGAAGTGCAGTTGTAGGTGTAGTGTTACAAGTTTGCAGTGTATTGTGTTTACAGACAACCTGTATAGCCGAGTGGTTAGCGATCCTACCTACTAAGCTAGAGGTCCCGGGTTCGAATCCCGGTAGGTAAAAGCATTAATATGATGAATATAGATGTTTGTTTCCGAGTCATGGATGTTTAAATGTATTTATGTATGTTTATATGAATATATGTATGTTTAAGTAAGTATATTGTATTAAATATATCATTGTCTTGTAACCCATAACACAGGCTATATATGCTTAACTTGGGGCAAGATAATTTGTGTAAAAAGTGTGTCAATATTATATTATATTTAATCAAGAAGCATATTGAATTAAGCATGGCTTTTGTGTTATTTAACTTGGACCTGGGTAGAATGTATTTACATTGAAATATTAAATAATCAAACAAATATAATTTCTGCATGCAAAATGTGTATATATAAAAAAGCGGCCAAGTGCGAGTCGGACTCGCCCATGAAGGGTTCCGTAGCAGCAATTAACATAATATAAAAGTTCTTGCAGTTAGTTGTAACTTTGATCGATGTTTTAATAATAGTGTATTTATTTTTTCAATTAAGTTATTGATAATACGATTTATGACGTATTAAAAAGCTACAGACTAGATCTCAATTTTCGGTGGAAGTTTCCATGCTAATGTACATATATTTTTTTTAGTTACTCATTCTCTTATTTTAGATGTTACGGTTAACATATTTTACCACTTTGAAAGTGTGTCTCGCGCTGAACTAATCAGTTTAGAAAAAATGTATATTAAAAACTTCAATATCATTTTGACCTACCCAAAGATACCCCACATGTTTGATAAAAAAAAATTTTTAGTTTCAGTTCTAATTCAGGAGAAACCCCAAAATTTATTGTTTCTTTCTAGTTTTGTATGAAAATGTTAATGCGGTTCACAGAAATACACTTACTAAGTTTAAACAGTATAGTTCTTAGTTTTGGAAAAAAGTAGCTGTGACATACGGACGGACAGACAG
This sequence comes from Leptidea juvernica, assembly GCA_949711755.1. Taxonomy (NCBI): domain Eukaryota; kingdom Metazoa; phylum Arthropoda; class Insecta; order Lepidoptera; family Pieridae; genus Leptidea; species Leptidea juvernica. Next base: position 353,888 of record CATIXQ010000023.1, on the reverse strand, counting down.
ACATGACGAATCTATAATCGTTCCGTTTTTTGCCATTTGGTTACGGAACCCTAAAAATCTGTTAATAATAATAAAAGCCATATATTTTTAAAATAGTATAATAATATTAGCTATATCTGTATAAAATAATGTAATGCCACTACTATCACTTAAACATGCTACTCAATTTTTTTTTTAAATAACTCATCTGATGATGTGGCACCATAGCCCATAATGATTGCCAGTACATATAACTGAGTACTTGGCTGTAGCCCGTTAACAGTAATAGTCAATGATGCATCAATAAATTGGGGTATTCACAACCAAACCACTTAAACATTGGCATCCAGAAAGAAATATTATTGGATGAACACTATAACACACATAGAACATATATAGTGGTAAACAATATGTTATGTTTTTAACCTGATAACCTTCACTTCTAGGATTAATACACAAACAAAATTTGAAAAACAAAATTTTATGAACGACGCGGGACTCGAACGGTTGGCTAAGTTGGTTAGAGCAACGGCACGTAAGACCGGAGGTTGTGGGTTCAAATCCCGCATTGTTCATAAAATTTTGTTTTTAAATTTTTTTTTGTGTATATGTATATAGTGGTAAACAAGACTCAATGGCCCTGCAATAGCCATGGATAACATAACTGGACTTTTGTTTTGGATACCAAATATTGTTTGTCTCTCAGTTTAGATTCTATTCTACTCTTCCTACTGTGGTTCTCTAGACAATAAAGCAAAAATTAATGACATTCTACATATACACATATAAGGACATATCATCCACAGTCAAATAAAAATATTTTGACACTTGAAATATGTAAATTTTTCATACAGCTCGTTTGGAAGGCAGATTTCCTTAGAGAAGAACGAGCAAGAAACTCTAAGGTTTCTCTTTTCAAAACAGAACGGTATTACAGGTTCGTATTTTCAATTAAATTTACAAATCATTTCAATTACAATATATGCAAAATGATGCAACAAAATACACAAGTCTGATTATGGAACAGCAAATGTGTGCTTAAAAAAAAATTATTGAATTAGGTGTTACTTTGCGGAAATCCATAATTATACAAATGATTTAAGTTTCCTTTAGTCCACTAGACTCAACTTTTGAGTCTCGTGCCAGATTTTGGCAAGACAACACGTCCTGAGGATGCCTTGTATAGAGGCAAAACACGTGTCGAATTGTTTTAAAAACAAATATTGGCGGAATTAACACTAAAAAAAACTTAAATCATTTGTATATGTATGCTTAAAGACAATGTAAGCAAACTTTTCTCCATAGTCCTGTGTCAACTGTCACTGTGTGAATCGGGTTCTACACATTATGTAACCTCAACTGAATAAATATATATATTTTACATTGCTGCTTAATGACCAAGAACATTTAAACAGCTGGAGTAAATGTTGCAATGTATAGATAGCATTTGAAGCTTATAATGGTGTAATTTACAGCATGTTTCATACTTTGGCTTTGTTTTTATAGAATGTGATATGTCTATATGTATAGAACATTATTGTTTACAATAAATAACCGATTTAATTATGTAATATATTTCTATTAAGTGCTATCTTTTACCAATATTTATTTTAAATGCAGTAGTTTTTGGCACATGTCTTATTGTTAATGATACTCTTGTATCACGGCTTACAGTCAAACCTTTCACATATTTATCGGAACATAAACTCAGATTCATTAAATTATCATCAATTAAGTCAGAACCAACTTCAGCAATACCATGCAGGTAATGCTCAAACAATTTATCTTGCAACACAAGCAGACTTCTTGGTTCTAATAAAAAAGAAAATACCAGTTTTAATCTTGAATCATCATTATCAGGTTCAAAAAAGTTCAAAACAATATGTGATGCAAGAGAGATAGTGACAATGGTTGGATAGAACAGTGATCCATCCAAGTGGGGCAGTATCCCTTGCTGTGGCTTGTACTCATTTACTAAAACATGGTTTGGTTTATTGCTGCCCATCACATCAAGGCTGTGTACTCTCTGCAGGTAACATTCCAACCAATCTGGTATTTGCTCAGCTATCATTCCATTTTTGTGGGGTATACCACCCCAATTTTGCAACCTTCTGTTGGATAGTTGGGTCCATTTTGGTTTTGGTACTTCATATAGCTTTGATAACAAGTTCTTTTCTTCATTGACTGTTACAAAATCAGGTATATAATATGCTGTTGGTTCTACCTATAATAAGAAAGCTGGTCAAATACGAGTCTTTCTAGACCACCTAGATCATTCTAGTATTTCTTAATTTGTTTACATGATAATGTAGGTATTTCATAATATAATAGTGTAGGTATCACATAATATAATAGTGTAGGTATCACGTAGTCACTGTTATATTTTTTAAACCAAATAATAGTTATTTATCTCAGGTTTTTTGTAGATAAATGCCTCTATTTTAAAAAAGTATAGTAGAAATAATTTCATTGGTATTAATTTCCTTGAAAAGCGCGTAATAAATTAATAACTCATATAATAATAATGTAAAATCCATACCTACTTATTTAAACAAAATAGTTTTTATATGAATACACACTTTAAAAAATATTTTATTTAAATTTCATTGTTCATCAACAAATAAATTAATTAAATATTGAAAATCATACCGATTGCACCTGAAATTCTTTTAATTTTAATCCATTTTCCATCTTTTCAATTTATTTTTGTGATTTGTAGTTTGATTTTTGTTTACAACATTAAAAAAAACAAATAAAGCGTCAACTGCCAAAGTCGTTTTTTTAATTTACTTAGAGCATTGGCAATGAAGCCCTCAGCCGTAGACAGCCGTAGTAAACAACTGTCTACTCAGTTTACACAGTCTACGCCACTAGCCCAAACCTTAAACATATTGTTGCCTAAATATTATAGAGGTGGGTGATACAAACTGTATACCTAGTCTTGCCATAAATACTGAAACAAAGAAAAAACAGAATTTTCTATTGCAAATAACATTTATTACTTTTACAGTGTGTTAGTTTAATACATAAATTTAAAACAATTTAAAATATAAAAAACTTATTGGGAGTGGTGTCCATTGGCTGCAACATAGTCTTTCAAAAATCGTCTGAGGCCAATAAACCGCACATTAGTAACAGCGGTATAGCAAGGCTGGTTGTTTGAAAAATGTGAACCTCGTGAACCTCGGATTCGATATCAATATTGTTGAAATCATAAATTTGCGCAATAGCCATCTTGGATTTCAAAAATGATGCCAAATTCATTCTCTGCACCCTCCATGACCTCGGATTCGATATCAATATTGTTGAAATAACAAATTTGCGCTGCGGCCATCTTGGATTTTAAAAATGATCCCAAATTCGTTCTCTGCAGTGCAGAGGATGCAGAGTCTGAACCCTCGAGAACCTCGGATACGATATCCATATTGTTGAAATCATAATTTTGCGCGCGGAAAACTTGGATTTAAAAAAATAAAATGGTGCGTAACCGAAAATCGATAAAGAAGTTTCCCTTCAAAAACATACCGACGTAGTGAGAACCTCTTCCTTTTTTGAAGTCGGTTAAAAAGGATTGGCCGTTAATGTTCTCACGAGCTCAACTTTTTCCGAACATATGGTAAATTCAGTAATTTATAAGAAATATTTATAGTGACTATTTAAGGCGCTTCGTTTAAGCCTAATTGAATTAAGATTATTTGACTTTGACTTTGAATACTTATAACATCATCATGTCGTCGTACATTATAGCCTCCTTTCAATATCCACCAATAAACACAAAAAACTGTCCCAGCGGTGGAACTCGGGGTATATAGTACATTCATAGCTGGCAACATATTTTTTTAATTGGCGTCTGTTTTGTTTACAAAATATTTTGCTGTTTTGACGAATGTATTAGCTTAAATTAAAAGCTGTGAAATAGTATTTAGATGTCAAATGTGATTTTCTTATCATTATTTTTATTATAAGACGCTTTGTGTGTCACAAAGTACTCACCAGTCCTTTCACTGCACAGTAAGTCATTTTTCAATAAAATTTCGCGCACTGATTGTCCTGGAAGTTGACTGACACTGACGCAGCGGGAAACGTTGGTGGTCATAAACGACCACATTGAAACTACTTCATTTGGCATGGGCCTCTCTCACGTTCTAAGCGTTATTATTCTAAGATTTGAACTTATTCCATAATAATTGTAATAACTAATTTTATCATAACGTAATGAATGTTGTAAATTAATCTTAATTTTATTCTAATTATAAATCTTATGTGCTGAACTTTAAGGTTTAGTTTCGATTGACTTCATATATGAAGCGGGGTCTTCTGCTTTCCGGATCACTCAATTACAGAGTTTTTATTTTTTTCTTTTAATGGTCGGTGCCAAAGATTAAAACTAGTTATAATTTCTATCTCACAATTTTTAATGGTTATTTATTAACGCCCGACGGAAAAAGAGGGGTGTTATAAGTTTGACCGTTAATTGTGTGTGATATCTGTGTGTGTGTGTCAGTCTGTAGTGCCGTAACTCAGAAACAACTGAACCGATTTCGATGCGGTTTTTTTATTTGAATGTCGTATTTTTAACAGTTGTTCATAGACATGTTTTATCAAATTCGGTTAAGCCATTCTCATAGTCCTGACTGCCATAGCCAGTATCGGCATACTCGGCGTCGATATATCGAGTGACGTTCAGTGCCGTGGTTACTTGAAAGGGAGACCAAAGTGGCCTCTAAAAAAGGTGATGTACTCAGTAAGGCGAGACAGTACTTCACTACTAGCCACCACCTGCAACTATATAAGGCGCAAATTCGGCAAATCCTCCCCAGTACCAGCTTCTTCCATTTGACTGCAAACAACGAAGAGCGGCTCGAATCATCGACGATCAATTTACACCAGTGGGAGGTACCACAACGGCGCCTATTACTGCCATGAAGCAGTAATGTGGAAGCATTATTGTGTTTCGGTCTGAAGAGCGCCGTAGCTAGTGAAATTACTGAGCAAATGAGACTTAACATCGTCGCCTCAAGGTGACAAGCGCAATCGTAGTCCAGCTCAGAATATTGTGGGTTTTTTAAGAATCCTGAGCGGCACTGTATCGTAATGGATAGGGCATTCCAATTACCATCAGCTGAACTTCCTGGTCCTCTCGTCACTTATTAATTTTTTAATTTATTTAAAAAAAATATCAAGTCATCTCTGTTTGGGTTGATTCTTAGGCGTTGCGTAGGGATCTGGGTTTTCTCTGCATCTTTGATCGTATTTATCACGGGGAGTTCTCAGCGGGGTTGTTCGAGTTGATACCACCGGCCGAATTTCACCAATGTACATTACGTCAAATCGCTGAATAATACCCGCATCACGTTGATATCTTGCATTCCACAACAGCGTTTTTCAAGAAAATTCTTGCCTCGTACAGCCACTTTGTGGAATCAATTACCGGCTGCTGTTTTCTCGAACCAATAGGACTTAGGGACCTTCAAGAATAAAGCATATATGCTCTTGCCCATTTGCCCTCTCTTATATAATACAAGGATTATTTACCACTTAATTAATTATTATGATTTATTTCTATTTTTTAGGATTAATCCAAATTTATCGTACTATTATCAATATACTTTACTATACTATTATCAAAATTGTTTCTGATTTACATGACGTGTCACAGCATCTGGTTCAGTTGTATGGCTGCTCAGAGAATAATTCACTTGGTACGGCGAGGTATTGGTAGCAGACATCATTCAAACCACTTGAATAACACAACCATTTCATTATCTTGGTTATATTATCAGTTTAGTTATCTTGATTACAGTAGACTTTATCAGTAATCATTAAATTGATTAGAAAATCTATTTGTTATAAGTAGTTAGGTACTTTTTCATTAATATTAATAATGAGTTTCACTGGTAAAGTTGTCTTAATTACAGGAGCTAGTTCCGGCATTGGGGCAGCTACAGCCATAGGCTTCGCTCGAGATGGAGCAAACGTTGTGATAGTTGGAAGAAATGAAAGTAAACTCAATAATGTATCAGATTCTTGCGCGAAACTAGGAAACAAACCCTTAATGATTATCGCTGACATCAGCAAAGATGAAGACGCAAAACTTATTATTGATAAAACTATTGAGAAATTCGGGAAACTGGACATATTAGTGAACAATGCTGGGTTAACAAAATTTGGTACTCTTTTGGATGGAAATATTTTAGCAGCCTATGATGGTATCATGAGTGTAAATGTGCGGGCTCACATAAATATGACATCTTTGGCAGCTCAACACTTAAAGGTAACAAAAGGAAATATAATAAACGTATCAAGTGTTGCAGGAAAATGCCTATCTCCAGTAGCATCAATGTCAATGTATTATGTGTCTAAAGCTGCAATGGATCATTTTACGCGTTGTGCTGCATTGGAATTATCAACCGTTGGAGTTCGTGTCAATAGCGTGAGCCCAGGAATTGTGCAAACAGATTTATTAGAGAACGCCGGAGTGTATCACTTAAAATTTGAGGAGACGGCGAACTCTTTTCCACTTCAAAGAATATCACAGCCAAGTGAAGTATCGGACATAATTATGTATTTAGCAAGCGATAAGGCAATTGGTATAACTGGCTCTGATTTTGTTGTTGATAATGGTCATCTGATTAAGGGGCAGTAATTTTGTTAATATGATTATAATGCAGTAGAATCTTGATAGTAAAATAAATCTGTAATTTATTGACTTGTGGTTATCATTTCGGAAGTTTAATGGGTTTCGTTTTACCATATTTTTATTAAGGTAACAAATCACGGCATCGATTTGGTTTCCTAATGGCCTAGTGGTTAGTGTCCCAGATTGATAAGCCAAAAGGCCCCAGATCAAATTGGGCTAGGCACAAACATTATGGCCAAAATTCTGACAATGATTCCTTCAGAACGAATAAGTATTTAAAACAATAAACTAAGTAGGTACTTACCAACAATATTTCTCATATTTTTTGGAATTGGAGTTAGGGATAAATAAAGTATGAAAATGCTGTTATAAATTTTAAACATGTTCATTGTTAGGTTAAATTTATATCGTTTGGAGAGTTATAAAAATTGCATTTGGCTCCATACCTTGTGTAATGCAATCACAGCGATTCGGTTCCCTTTATCACTCCACTCCATTTTTATATCGCAAAATATTGTACAATGTATTTTCGCCAAAATGAGAAAACTCAATGAACAATCTTAATATAAAAGTGACATTCCAAATTAAAATTATTTAACGGCGGAAGTGTATTCTTCTATAAAAATGCAATATAGCTTCTTCAATATGTATATTACTTAATCACCATAATTATTATAAGTGAACTGAACTAAATGAGTTACAGACCGCTACTGAATATAAAATAAAATTATAATTGATGGGAACACAGTGTGGACACGCATTCATATACAAATAGCTTCCTTAAGCATATTTAAAGGGTACAGGGAAAGAAGGATCACTGTCAAGAAAAAACATTTTTGATATTATAATAACAAAAACATATTTACTCTTAAAATCAGTTTATTAAACTACAACTAAAGTACAATTTCTTAGATAGGACATGTAAGCCAATTATACACATTATAAAACACACTATTAAATTTCTTATTTATTTATTAATTATTCACATTATTAAAGTTTCTAACGATTGTGAACTATTTTTTCTTTTATTAATTTAACTCTGTTGGTGTAGACTTAATTTAGCAATTGTACAAACCTCAGTGGTTTTTATTGCTTTGTAACCGCCATGTAAAATTTGTTTTTTATTAATAAATATATATAAAAAAAAATGTCCATAGACAATGATCTTTTTTTAAACAAGAAAGGTGACTGTGATCTTTTTTCCTACAGCCATTGTAAACTTTTATGAGCCTCATGTTGACTGTGATTTCTTATAACATTTTTTATTTTCACCATTCGATAGCTTTCTTAATTTACTACTAGATGGCATTGTCAACTCTTTTTTGCAAAATTCTGACTATGATCCTTCTTTCCCTGTACCCTTCATTTGCATACGAGTGTCCCTACAGTAATATTTTGTTTAATTTTAATTGTAACTGTATTTATGGCCAGACTAAGTATTCTATATTCATTTCTTTTTTTTATGGAAAAGGAGGACAAATAAGCGTACACCTCCCACTCTTGCAACACCAGAGGAATCGCAGGAGCGTTGCTGGTCTTTAAGGAAGGGGTACGCGCTTTTTTTGAAGGTACCCAAGTCGTATCGTCCCGGAAACACCGCACAAGGATGCTGATTCCACAGCGTTATAGTACGCGGAAGAAAGCTCCTTGAAAACCGCACTGTGGAGGACCGCCACACGTCCAGATGGTGGGGATGATATCCTAACTTGTAGCGTGTCGTGCGAAGGTGGAATTCGGCGGCAGAAATTAGGTAAAACAGCTCTTCGGAACACTCCCCGTGATAAATGCGATAGAAGACACACAATGAAGCGACGTCTTTACGCAACGCCAAGTGATCCAGCCGTTCACAGAGTACTGGGTCCCAGACTATTCGAGCTACTCTGCGTTGCATTCGGTCAAATGGATCGAGCTGACAATGGGGAGCGCCAGACCAGAGATGACACCAATACTCCATATGTGGCCGGACCTGCGCTTTGTAGACTGCTAGAATGTGGGCCGGCTTGAAGTACTTCCACGATCTTTTTAAGACGCCCAGTTTCTTCGAAACCAATAATTTGTCTTTGCCCTGTAGATGACCGCGTATTTATCGACTAGGCGAGGCTGTAAGGATATTGTTGCCGAAGAGCGGTGATACGACAAATGGGGTCAAAATTTTTTAGTGGTAAACGAGCAAACTTGTGCCTTTTGGGAGTTAAATTGAACAAGGTTCAATTTACCCAATAACGCGACCTTCGCAAGAGAGGACTCGATAGAAGTCACAAGTTTCTCCCGGCACTGGTCGGCGATTTCCCGAGAGAGACTTGCATGGCCCGTGTATGCCGTATCACCAGTGCTCTTGTCTGCATAGCAATGTATAGTGCCGGAATAAATGCGTTAGCATGGGCGTCAACTCAGGGGCACACGTTCTGAGCATGATTGGAAAAATGCCTTCCGGCCCGCTCGACTTCCTGGCGTCCAACAAAAACAGAGCTCGCCGAACAGTTTTATGCCTGAACTGTACTTCAGGCATAGAGCTCTGACACCGCGGGATGGCCGGCGGTGTTTTTCCGTTGTCGTCAAGAGTCGTGTTGGAGGCAAAAAGAGTGCACAGAAGATTGGCTTTCTCTTTTTTCCGTACGGCCAAGGTGTCATTCCTCATGCGCAACGGCGGCAGGGACGGCTGGTTGAAGTTACCAAGAGCAGCTTTCGACAACGACCAGAACTTGCGTGTTTCTGTCGGGTAACTGGAAAGCTGTTCGCCGATTTTGGCGATGTGCTTCGATTATGCACTAGCTATTTGCCACTTAAAAATCTGGAAGCACGCATTTTACTACAATCTGCTGACTTGTAGTGCGAAATATTCTTCCTATCTTTGAGGAAACTCCAAAGTTATGGAATCAATAATTTGAAGAAGGAATGGACGTAATAGGGCGGTAGTTGGACTGATGAAACCTTTCTTAGGGATCGGGTGCACTAAAGCCACCTTCCATAAATTTGGGACTGCGCCTGATGAGTACACGTTGTGTTCACGACTTCGCTTTAGCATATGGTCTGACGCAACTGGTTATTACGCCGCTGCAAATCCCAGAAGTAGAAGTTTATACACCTTCACTGCCTGTTGACCTCACATCTACATAATATGCGAATACTAATCTTATTATATGATTTATTAATTAGGCTTGTTTTTAAAAGCATAATATTCAATATGTAAATATTTTCTATATAGTTAAAAGACCAACCCTGCGACATGTCCAAGATTATCTCCAAGAGGTTATGAAGTCAACACGGTGCAATAGGACATCGTCCATTTTCTATTTTTTAATTAACTTCAAAGAAGTAGGAAGGTAGTAGGAGGTTTTCCGATTTCTCGAATACAACTGAACCGATTTGGTAAAATATTTTTTTGAAAGGTGTTTGATTGACAAATGCAAGCGCTCAAGAAGGTCCATTAGTACTTTTAATATTAAACCGCTATCTAATGTGCATATTGACAAATCAAAACTGGTCATGCTTTATTGGACTGTCAGATCGTCTATACCTATACGCTAATTTAAAATCTATGTCTATGTGTAAATCAAACGGCACGGCGGCGGTATGAACTTGCAACTTTGCAGACAGCAGAGCTATTCCACTTTTTATGGAATAGGAGGACAAACGAGCGTACGGGTCACCTGTTGTAATGTTGTTAAGTGATCACCGCCGCCCACAATCTCTTGCAACACCAGAGGAATCACAGGAGCGTTGCCGGCCTTTAAGGAAGGTGTACGCGCTTTTTTTGAAGGTACCCATGTCGTATCGTCCCTGAAACACCGCACAAGGAAGCTCATTCCACAACTTTGTAGTACTTGGAAGAAAGCTCCTTGAAAACCGCACTGTGGAGGACCGCCACACATCCAGATGGTGAGGAGGTTAAACAGCTCTTCGGAACAGTCCCCGTGATAAATGCGGTAGAAGACACACAATGAAGCGACGTCTCTACGCAACGCCAAGTGATCCAGCCGTTCACAGAGCACTGGGTCCCCGACAATTCGAGCTGCTCTGCGTTGCACGCGGTCTAATGGATCGAGCTGATACTGGGGTGCGCCAGACCAGAGATGACAGCAATACTCCATGTGTGGCCGGACCTGCGCTTTGTAGAGCGCTAGTATGTGGGCCGGCTTGAAGTAATGCCGTGCTCTATTAATGACGCCCAGTTTCTTTGTAGCCAATTTGGCTTTGCCTTCCAGATGACCACGAAATTGGCAATCGCTCGAGATTTCGAGACCCAGTATTCCGATACTAGGCGAGGCTTTGAGGGAAGTGTTGTCGAAGAGCGGTGATACGACAAATGGGGTTTTTTTAGTGGTAAACGCGCAAACTTGAGTCTTCTGGGGGTTAAATTGGACAAGGTTCAATATTCCCCATTCCGCGACCTTCTCAAGAGAGGACTCGATAGAAGACACAAGTTTCTCCCGGCACTGGTCGACGATTTCCCGAGAGAGATCTGCATGGCCCGTGTATATGGCATCACCAGTGCTGTCGTCTGCATAGCAATGAATGTTGGAGGTGTCCAACATATCATTGATATGCAGAAGAAACAGCGTGGGAGATAGCACATAGCCTTGGGGCACTCCAGCATTCACGGGCTTCGGGTTCGAGCAATATCCGTCGACAACGACCTGTATGCTACGCCCAGTGAGGAAGCTGGAGGTCCACTTGCACAAGCTCTCGGGAAGCCCAAATGATGGAAGTTTGGAGAGGAGCGCCTTGTGCCATACACGATCAAAGGCCTTCGCTATATCCAGGCTAACTGCCAGGCCTTCCCCCTTGCTTTCAATAGCCGCAGCCCATCTATGTGTCAGGTATACCAGAAGATCACCTGCCGACCGACCACGGCGAAACCCGTATTGTCGGTCGTTGATCAACTGGTGACCCTCTAGATATACCAAGAGCTGACGGCTAATTATGTTCTCCATGATTTTGGAGAGCAGGGAGGTAATAACAATAGGCCTGTAGTTTGCCGGATCCGAACTGTCTCCTTTTTTTGGATCGGATGGACAAGGGCTGACTTCCATGAGTCAGGGACTACGCCTTTAGAATAAGAGTGCCGGAATAAACGCGTTAGCACCGGCGTCAACTCAGGGGCACACGTTCTAAGCACGATTGGAGAAATGCCATCCGGCCCGCTCGACTTCCTGACGTCCAACGAAAACAGAGCTCACCCAACAGTTTTCTGTCTGAACTGTTGTTCAGGCATAGAGCTCTGACACCGCGGGATGGTCGGCGGTGTTTTTCCGTTGTCGTCAAGAGTCGAGTTGGAGGCGAAAAGAGTGCACAAGAGATCGGCTTTCTCTTTTGCCGTATGGGCCAGGGTGTCATTCCTCATGTGCAACGGCGGCATGGACGGCTGGCTGAAGTTACCAAGAGCAGCTTTCGACAACGACCAGAACTTGCGTGTTCCGGTCGGGTAACTGGAAAGCTGCTCGCCGATTTTGACGACGTGTTTTGACTTTGCACGGGCGATTTGCCGCTTAAAAAAGAACTAAAGAACTGCAAATGCACTGCACCTCCACTGCAAGCAGGCTTCTTGTAGTTATTTTGCAGGAACACTGCGGCGCAGGAATAGCTATTCCACTAATAAAACTGCACTGCAACTAGACGCATACAGTTAAATTATTTTGATATTTGAACTGTAATGACAGCAGTTTTCTTGCGGTTATTTTGCAGGTTTATGAAAGTAGATCGTAAGCAACTTTTGCACTGTAATTTTGGGAAGTTTCAAGTAAATCATATAAATGTTTGGATTATTGGTATGCCGACAGATAATACACTAATTATAGCTATGTTACAAATAATTAATTTGAATCACTTTTATGGTTTTTTAACAGTAAACAATGAAATATAAAACTAATATTAAATCTTAAATATTATCAGCAAAACATTTTCACAATAAACTGTATCACAATGAAATTACCACATTATTATTTACAATTCAAGATTTAAACAGCGTTAATAAGTTTATTAGCTAATTTTTTTCATTTAATTTAATTATAGTAAGCTTATATACTCAAGATTCAAGACCATTAGCATAAACCAAGTTTCATATTGTATAATATATCTTAATGGTTAGCATTAAACGTAGTGTTTAAATTCTCTTTGTTTAGCTTTACATGTAATTTTTTTTATTTTTTCATTGGCGGTGAGGCCATCAGCTAAATCCAAAAGATATTTCCAGACTTGAATATTTAAAAACATTACTTTTGTATATCCGCATTTACTTTAATTAACCCTCTTCAAGTATTTTCAGCATTTAGTAACCAATTCATGTTAATCATATCTCTTTTCGAGCATTCATATATTGGTAGAAATTTATTTTGACTTTTAGCAGTTTTATTGCACTAGCAGTACACTAGCAGCGCAAAATGCAAATGCAGTGAAGATTAGTGGAATACGTCAACTAGCCCTATAATGCAACTGCACGACTCATTTATGACAAATTGGCAATTGCAGTTACCAGAATTGCCCTGCTGAAGTGCCGAATAGCGAGTGTCGGGTTGGCGGAATTATTGTAATAATATCTTAAGTAACCTGTGGACAAAGAATATATTTTCCTAACGAGCCTGTGGAAACAGAATTTGTTTGACATTGATCCTTTTAGATATTAGTTTTGACAGATGGAAATTGAGGGCCGAGACACCACAGGCAAAAAAATGAATTAAAGTGTTGTTAAATATTAGTTTACCTAATGTGTACCAAAATAATGTAATTAAAATGGGTGGATGCATTGGAATAACTAGAAGCAGAAGTGGACCGATGGAAGAGTCGTCTGGAACAGTATCTAGACCCAATTCCGGTATGTGACCAAATTTGTATCCGTGGAATGAATACGAGATGGTGTCTGAAAATCTGGTATGTTCTAGGTGGCCTACGAAAGAATCAGTCTTTGTGCCATGAGACGATTAGGTGGAAGTCCGATGTACCATTGACTGAAGGTCAACTAAGAAGCAAAAGGGATGAATTTTGGGATACAGCGCCGGCTTTTGATGGTCGGAAAGAGATTTGGGACGCTCTGCGCGCGGCAGCGGTAGCCGCCGAGGCAATGGACTTTCCCCTGGCTCAGGCAATACTGGATGGAGCTAGTGTTTCTGTACCCAATGGCTACCTCACTGAATGCTATGATGAATGGGGTACCAGATATCAGGTATACTCCATATTATTTATTTTAATACAAGACATTCAAATGTGTAGATTATGTTGTGGGTAAGCTTGGGATCTGATATCATCTTTATCCAATAATTTACTGTTTGAAAATTCTTCAAATCTGCTGTTGGGAGTTAAACTGGTTTCCACATGATAACCCTTTTTACATAATGTACATGACCACCCCTAATATGAATAAAAAAAGAATAGGTGAAATATGTTTATTTTTTCCCAATTTTAAAACATAACCTAAGGTGTCATATTTACTATATCATACTATTCACTCTCCATATCATTACTTTATGGAAATACTTGTATTATGATAAAGTCTGCTTTAACAGTTAATATAAGTTACCCAGAAGCAGTAACATAGAATAAATCTTAAAATTTAAATTTAAACTTATTAAAAAAAATATAAATGTTATAAATCATACTATAACTAGCTGACCCGACAGACGTTGTTCTGTACGTCATAATAAATAAAATAGTGATTTTTATGAATTTTTCAATAATATTTCATAATATCAAGAATTATATCGTAAAATATACTTCCTGTTGTTATAATGAAATTGTTTCACAGCAGAACTGTCAAACCGTGTGTCAATAAATTCTCTCATAGAAAATATGTCCATACAAAACAAATATTGGAATTAAAAATAATTATGGGTCTCAAATCGATATAAAATCTATCCTATCTCTCAAGTTGGACTAAACTAAACTCGATGAAGTAATCCCCATTTAAATCCGTTCATTAGTTTATCTGCCATTGCGGACAAACAATGTGTCATGTAATTTATATATATTAAGATTACCCACATCATCCTAAGACTAACTGCTTCTATGTAACTAATATTCTCCTTAGGAGAGGAAAAATGAATACATTTCACCCCAGATGATCTCTGATGCACTCCATTTAGCACTTGACTAGATCTGTGAATCTCATTCAGCCCTATGGTATCTAAGATATTTGTTTAGTCAGCAGAGGTTAGCCATTATCCTGCTTAGTGTCTGATTTCTGTTTAAAGAGATCTCCTTGTCAGTTAGTCCGGTATCCACCAACACGTAGAGGAGATAAACCATGAAGCTGTCAGGTTATTTCCACCAAACCAGAGTGGAGATGTGAGCAGTGCTCATAACAATGCTTTCGGGTGTTTGATGATCGGGTAAAAGGGCCGCAATAGATAAATGAGACTCCTCTCCGCTTGATCTATTTTCACTGAAGCTAAACGGAGAGGAGATGTGAAAATAACAAAATCGGATTGGTTATGAAAATACATCTCCTCTCCTCTTTGGTGGATACCAGGCCTTAAATATTGTCATGATCCTTGAGAATCATCTTTGATTATATTTGGTATTTAGTTTGTTGCTGTGCTGTTTGTTCTCACTCTGCACCTTTCCTAGCTGTTGTCAGTAGTGAGTCAGCATTACATTACTTATGTTTAATATTATGGTATTTAAGGCAGATTTACTGTATAGCAGGATTGTGAATTGTCTTGCAAAGACTACAACTTGAACTAGCCTATTGCACACTGTTCATGATTTTGTGTAGAAATTGGGGGAACCACAGCTGCAGGCCTACCTTCGTTGTACAGGAATTATTTCTGTATTTAACCTTTCCATTCCAGGAAACTCTGATCGCACGGGCTATGCCTCTGATTATGGTGCGTGTGCAGTGTTCTGTCAATGTGTATTATTTTACGTGTATAAATAGAATGCTCATAATTAGGATGATTTGAGTGAATGTATTTGAAAGGTATTGAAACAAGCTATAAGACCATGCAAAATAAAACATCTGATAAAAAAAAGGATCAGAGCTTTTTGAGGGATAAGTGTGCTATATGGCACTCTCGGTTTTGGTGTATCTGAAAAATCTAGTGCCCTGGGGAACTGCTGATTTCGGAAGGTTAAGGCAGACTGGCTGTATGACAGGATTGTTCATGGATTTGTGTAGAAATTGGGGGTACCACAACTGTATGTATTTATTTGTTACCTCTGAGTATTTGCTTTCCAAGTTTACATTGTGGTATTATAATATTATGTGAAATGGTTCAAATCAAGCAAAACTTCCAAAACTTATGTCGGAGAGTAAGAAAGTGCTTCTGTTATAAATTTTTTTTGTAATCTGATATCACTTTTGAATTGAAAGCCAAAAACTACCACTAAATCTACTTAACTGAGTAGGCGTAGCAAGATTATGTTTGTTTCTAGTGCTAACATTGAAATTGTCACAGATTCAAAAAAATTGCTAATGTGCCTATGATACATATATAGCATTATCAATAACTTATTGAGATGCAACAGTTAAACTGCTCGTTTCTTTTTTCTGATTCTTTCACCAGATATACAGTTTGTGTGCATAATACAGACTCATCATTGCCCATAAGTTAACATGATATGGTTAAAATTAAATGATATCTTAAAATTCTCATTGAGTATTTGACATTTGAGTATGTTTGTTGCATCATTTTACATATTATATTGTAATTGAAATTATTTGTAAATCGATGGAAATGTAAATATTTATATAAAAGAGTGGCAATGAGATTCTTGCTACTTCTTCTCATTAGCTCGACCCTTTACGAAGTAGCGGTATATTCAATAGAAAAATATTTTTTTTGACATTCATAAGTGTCATTCCCATGGCCTACATGAATAAAGTTATTTTGATTTGATTTGAATTGAAACCACTTAATAATATTATTGATGGTACAGATACACATCACTCTGTACCTGTTACATTTATGATGGGACGGTTCTTGTGTCTGTAGTAACTTCAACACCCACACACTAAAAATTGGAACACAACTGTACTAGTGAGATATAAATATATAAAATAGGTATTGGTAATTCTGTTCTTGCTTGCGACAGCAATGTGTACCGGGTGGTCTACTTCCCTCAAATATGTGTGAAGGTAACTATGGCTGGTCCATGCATCAACTGGTGAATAGGTGCTGCTTGTGGCGCTAGGTGGACCTGTTATAGTTAATGAATCATTTTATTTGTTGGATGCAATTACTAATTATGACAGTAATCGCGACAATCATGTTCACGAAGCATCCTTACACAAACAATGAGTTGATCGATGATAATTTATATTTATACATTTAATACTTTAGTACCTTTCATGAAATAATTTTTATTATTTAAATATGACTCAAATATTGGATGCAGCACATATAGAAATAATTTGTTATGTATATTAGAGCCATTGTAGAATACTCTATTTGATTGAAAAGAGTGGCTGTTGAGGTTCTTGGCAGAAAAGGCATTTATTTTCTCAAACTTTATTCCTTTAGAATTCTTTTTGAAGTCATTTCTAATAACTACTAGATACTACTATCCCTTCGGAAACAAATGGCGCTCTGAGAGAGAAGAAGCGGCGCAAGAAACTCTCCCAGCATTCTTTTTTTGCGCTCTTTTCAATAAAAAATTTACAATATTGTACAATCATTTCTATCGCTATAAAATAAAAATAATCTAGTCCCAGGCTGTCCGATCATTTAGATATTCAGCAGTGGAGTAATAGGATTTAAGACAGAGCCATTTTTTTAATAAAACATTTAAATTTATTTATAGATAATGCCTGAACAGTGGCTGGGACTTTATTATAGAAGTATATACATTTACCCTGAAATCTATTATGTATCTTATGAAGCCTACTAGAATTAGTTACAAGCAATCCCTTATTTCTAGTGTTATAATAATGAAAATCACTATTAAGAGCAAAAAGGTGACGATTTTTGTGAACATATATTAAATTTTCATAAATGTACTGAGAATGAACAGTCATAATATTTATTTCTTTATATTTTTCTTTTAGTGACTGTCTATAACCAAGCTGATATATAGCACGAACAGCTCTCTTTTGCAGAGCAAACACTATATCAATGTCAGCAGCATGACCCCATAGTAAAATACCGTAAATCATGATGCTGTGAAAATAACTGAAGTACACTAATCTAGCAGTCGCAACTTGTATGTTCTTCTCAACTTTTTCCAAACAGATTATGGCAAATTCAGTAATTTAGAAGATATATTTATAGTGACTATTCAAAAGAGCTTAGTTTAAGCCAAATTGAATAAATTTCATACAGTTATAAACCAATGTTGATGAAGCTATTCAACTTTCAAATTATTCAAAGTTTATCCATTCCAATAGCCTTGATTTGAATTTAATTTGACCCAAGATTATCATAATTTATTTTGGTGTGTCTAAACATAATATTATTATTTCAGGTGCCTATATATTGTTTGTCAGCACCAATAAATATGGTGAAAGAGGCAAGTGGCCGCGATTCACCCGCAGACTGCTCAGAACCGGTGGAAGCAGGCTCAGAGATGGCATTGAGATTACGGCTCTCTACAACATGTAGAGATCTTATGTTGCCGGTTGGCTCTAAACACACAATTGCACATTGTAAAGCTAAGTTACATGTAAGTATGAAATGTCATCTAATAATATATAAAATTCTCATGTTACTATGTTTGTTACCAAACTCCTCCAAAATGGCTTGTGTGCATATTGGGTAGGTCTGAGAATTGGCGAACATCTATTTTTCGTACCCTCAAATGATAAGAGTGACCTGCCCTTAAATATTTTTTTTGACCAAATTCTTATGAGTGCACTTACGTCAGGGAGAATGTCTGTTCTCGACACTGATCCATTATGTGGTTGCGTGTAGACTGCGACGAACCATCCGCGAATGAACGCAGAGAATGACCGGCTCTTTAAGCACCTCCAAACGGCTACAAATTTAGTGTTGGGGCAGAATTCTCTAGATCCTCCTCCTCCGATCATAAGCCTAAAACGGCCCGCTTTTTATGTTGCCGCGTGGCACTATAGTTCAACGAAGTGGGAGGAGATGCGGTATTTTTTTTTCATCCTACCCTCAGAGTGGTTTTTCGGCTGGGGAATCCAGATGCCGCTGTTGACACTGTTGATGATGTGGTACGGCATGGTATGAAACTCTTCATTCCATCCTCCTCGTCGAGGCAAGGGTTTGCCTGTCGGTGACCTGCCACCGACAATGTAAACTAAAACCGAGTGCCTGAGATTGCGCTTCATATGCTTAGCATATGATGGACGTTGAAAATAAATATCCATTAAAAATTAAATAAATTAATATATTTCTTAGTGATTCCTTCTATTTAGACTAAATAGCAGTAAAGTCCTTGAATGGTGACCACATACCGGAAGATGCAGTGTTATGGATCGGCCGATCATTGTGGAAATCTTTGGGGGAGGCATTTGTCCAGCAGTGGACATCTTCCGGCTGATGAGACTAAATAATAAATCAAGTGTAAATAGATACCCCCTTATTCATAATAGTCTGCTAACTTAAAGCATTGCTAATTTTCACTCTGTCTTCTTCTATTGACCTAAGTCAGAATGAGAAAAAACACTCCTTAGCGGCTGTTTAAAGTTAGCAGACCATTATGAATAAGGGGGATAGACTTTAAGTGACATACATTTTATTTGTTTTTTTTTGCAGGCACAAGAAGGAGTAGAGACTTGGAGACAACGCTGGTTCTATGGTGGCAAGTTACTTGGAGACAAGCTGGTTGTTGAAGATGCTAAGATAACTCCGGGCTATGTTGTGCAAGTCATTGTCTCCACAGAGGACAATCCACCAAGCTAGTTTATATCTCAGGTGAGGATATTGTGTTATACTATTGAATTTCAACTCATTCAAATCAAATCAAAATCAGTTTATTCACGTAGGTCATGGAAATGACACTTATGAATGTCAAAAAAAAATATTTTCCTTATGGAATCTACCGCTACTTCGTAAAGGGTTGAGCTAATGAGTAGAAGGGGCAAGAAACTCATTGCCACTCTTTTATATCAAGATTTACATTTACATCGATTTACAAATCATTTCAATTACAATATAATAATATGTAAAATGATGCAACAAATACACTCAAACGTCAAATAGTCAATGTCTTACACGAGTAAGTCAAAAAAGTAAATGTAAATTAATACATAAGTTATTGAGTACAGTAGCTGCATCATCCACATACACCATAAATCAATAAAGGTATTCTATTATTGCTTAGTAGCAACTGGCCTGTCTCAATCCCCGTGTAGGAATTGAAATCACAAGTATGCACGGCGGCCACGCCAGCGTGGCTATCTGGTAGGGACTTGTTGTTGTTTGTCAACTACTTAAAAAACCAACCCACCCACCCCACAAACGATGTTTTATAAATGGAGAAACATTATTAAAGATCATTGCGATCCAAATGACTATGTCTGGGTCTTCCAACGTATACATTACTGCAAATAATGTAGGTTTGACAATGAAAGAATACAATACAAAAAACAATAGAATCTTATATTAGGTAGGTACAGTTTAAGATAACGAAGTCAACCCTAATGTCGTGAGAAGAGGCAAGAGTAACGCGATAGAAAGAGAGGCAACCTCTAGTTGAATAAAAATGAAGGTTAATAGCGCTGTTCGATCTGAATTGCGTCTTATTGTATGGCTGTAAGAGTCCCTATTTCTTTAACAACAATAAAGTATGAATCAACTGAAAGGTTTTCAACACTCTTGTTATTCCTTAGAACAGTGGGGCAGTCACCACTAATAAGCTCCCAAAACAGCACATAATACCCAAACTATAGTAGTGGTGTCCTTTAAATTATACTATACTTATAGATTTTTTTTTATGATAATAAGGGATGAGACGAGTAGGACGTTCAGCTGATGGTAATTGATACGCCATGCCCATTACAATGCAGTGCCGCTCAGGATTCTCAAAAAACCTTAAAATTCTGAGCGGCACTACAATTGCGCTCGTCACCTTGAGACATAAGATGTTAAGCCTCATTTGCCCAGTAATTTCACTAGCTACGGCGCCCTTCAGACCGAGACACAGTAATGCATACACATTACTGCTTCACGGCAGAAATAGGCGCCGTTGTGGTACCCATAATCTAGCCGGCTTCCTGTGCAAAGGATCCCACTGGTAATGAAAATGAAGAATGAAGTGTCTGTTTGTAATGTGAAATTAACAGCTTGTTACGCGAATGTTTTTGAAATATGGAAACATGGAAATAAAAAAAATTATATATACATATATACTTTTGTCTGTCTGCTTGTTCCCGCTCCAAAACCGCTGACACTGACAAGAGTGAAATTTGTTGAAGTTGGTCTTTGACAAGTGTGCCACACCAAAATAACAGACATATTCTTATGATTAAATTAATATTGTTGAGATTTATATTATCTATATCCAAAGAAAGAGACAGTTCGGATAGAAATAGAAATATATTTGATTTACTGTAGGGAGTGATAATAACATATCATATTGTAACAACACGTCTTGGAACTACATCAGTTCGTAAAGGGTCCTTTGACATGGGGAGAAGAACTGATAAGAAACTCCCAGCCCATCTTTTAAATCATATAATAACAATCCAGCAAACTGCAGGCCTATAGCTATTACCTCCCTGCTCTCCAAAATCATGGAGAGCATAATTAACCGCCAGCTGTTGGTATACCTAGAGGGTCACCAGTTGATTAACGACCGACAGTACGGCTTTCGACATGGTCGGTCGGAAGGTCATCTTCTGATATACCTAACACGGGTGGCGGCTATCGAAAGCAAGGGGAAGCCCTGGCAGTTAGCCTGGATATAGCGAAGGCCTTTGATCGTGTATGGCATATCGCGACCGCTGTGCTCGAATTGTCGCGGATCCAGTACTTTGTGAACGGCTCGATCACTTGGCGTTGCGTAGAGACGTCGCTTCATTGTGTGTCTTCTACCGCATTTATCACGGGGAGTGTTCCGAAAACCTGTTTGACCTGAATCCTGTCGCCGAATTCCACCTTAACCACAAACTAGAATATCATCCCCATCATCTCGATGTGTTTCGTTTTGCCACTGTACGGTTTTCAAAGAGCTTTCTTCCACGTTCAACCAAGCTACGGAATGGGCTACCTTGTGCAGTGTTTCCGGGACGACACGACATGGGCATATTTGTTACATAATATTTTAATATGTCAGAGAGAACAGATAATTATCATAATATGGTATTACTTACAACATTATCATTGAAGCTGTTATTGAAATAGTATCGAGATATTTGTATTCTGATAACTACTGCGGCGTAACTCATTTGGCTAGACTTCGTACAGAATACCAGACCAACAGTTTTAGTATAAATTACAATATCAGCCCCACCATCTGGATGTGTGGCGGTCCTCCACAGTGGGCTTTTCAAGGAGCTTTCTTCCACGTACCACAAAGCTGTGGAGTGAACTTCCTTGTGCGGTGTTTTCGGGACGATACGACATGGGTACCTTCAAAAAAATCGCGTACACCTTCCTCCAGTAACTCTGGAATTGCAAGAGCGTGTGGGAGGCGGTGATCACTTATCAACAGTTGATATCTTCCAGAAAGAAATCTGTATTTGATCTTGTTTTAGAACTAAAAGTGTTTAAAATTATAACATTACAGTTGAGTTATTTATGTTTGCAGAGATTAGATGGAATAAACGAAAGGCACTGCTCTGCACAACATGGGACTAATCATAAATCATTGTATGTACCATAAACCTATTAATATATTGTACTAAAACATTGTTTATTTCTAGATGTAACTATCATACTAGGTTCATTCTATTTGAATCTTCTGTAAATATAAATAAGGCTGCAAATTGTTTGTCAATATTGTTATCTTTGGGCACGTGTTATTTTGGTGCTTACAAGTAAATCTCACTGTGTCGGTTGTTCTATTTCATGTATGCTCAATTGAAACAAATATAGTTACAAAGGCATATTATGAAATATTGAAATTAAAGATGTATTTATTTCATTTATTCATATTATGTGAAAATTTTCATGTTAATATTTTAAGTATACAGCTTATTAATGGTGACGTTAAATGAATACGCGGGTAGAGCTATCTCAAATTCAAATATTTTTATTCAAAATAGGATGTGACATCACTTATTAAAAGTCAAAAACTACCACTCATTCCAAAAGTAATGCCTCAGACCTGAGAAGAGTGGGCGCAACAAACTCAGCGGGTTTTTTTTAATTAAAAAAATATGTTTAGTAAGTAATATTGTATAATTAAACTTATTATTTATTAGCCTGAGGGCGGTCGCTCCATTCCAATACAATCTGTGTTCCAATTAAGAAAGTCATTTATGTAATAGTAACCTTTACCACAAACGTTTATCTAACCACCTTCCGAAATCGGGAAGTGCCACATGTCACTAGATTTTTCAGATACACCAAAATCGGAAGTGCCGTACGGCACACTACGCCTCGGCCAAGTTCTGAACTATCATTTTGTTTATAAGATGGTTTAATTTGCATGGTCTTATAGCTTGTTTCAAATCAAATTCAAATATTTTTATTCAAAATAGGATGTGAAATCACTTATTGAAAGTCAAAAAGCTACCACCCATTCCAAAATAAATGCCTCAGGCCTGAGAAGAATGGGCGCAACAAACTCAGCGGGCTTTTTTTTTCATCAAAAATAATATGTTTTACAATTAAAGTAACATTTACAAAGTAACAAAGTAACATTTTACAATTAAACTTATTATTTAATAGCCTGAGGGCGGTCGCTCCATTCCCAATCTGTGGTACCATTAAGAAAGTCATTTATGTTATAGTAACCTTTACCACACAAACGTTTTTTAACAATTCTTTTGAATAACGTAATACTTTTGTTTTGAACATTCTCTGGGATCCTGTTGTAAAAGCAAATACATCGCCCCACAAAAGACTTGTTAACTCGACTTAGTCGAGTAGTAGGCATTATAAGCTTATGTCTGTTCCTCGTGTTAACATTATGGTTATGACAGTTTCTGGCAAATTCACTTATGCGCCTATGAACATACATTATCAAGAATATATTGAGAAGCAACAGTCAACATGTTAATTTCTTTGAATTTTGCTCTCAATGATTCCTTAGGACCTAGGTTATAAATAGCGCGAATAGCCCTCTTCTGCAGCACAAATATTGTATTAATATCGCCAGCGCTGCCCCACAGCAATATACCATATAGAATATCTTCTTATACATTCACTCAAATCATCATACGGCACTATATATCACACGTAAAATAATAAGAGAAAAATTTTTCTAAAATTAAAAGTAAATGATTGAAATTTTCAAACAAACAAATTATATACTTGGGAAAGAAAAGTTTAATCACCCTATGAAGTCGCGCAAAATGGCTACCGCGCGCGGCTACTAGATTTCTTACAGGATGTTCCGAAATTATATTATGGAAAATTGTTTTTTTTTTTTTTTATGATTACGGTGAAGTAGATCTACCAGTTTGTTTATTTAATGTCGCCATTTTATCGCCGCGCTGTATAAGACTGTTACTAACATATACTATGTAAAGTATACAGATATATACTAATCATTTTTAAATTCTATATATCTTTTTTTTTTATTATTTATGTACTAGATCTTGGATAACCATTCTGAGCTTAAATTAAAAATATAACATTTAGGTTTTTAAATTACTCATATAGTTTCAGAGATCTGAATTGTTAAGTTATATTTGTAAAAATATAGTTTATCTGAGTAAATTAATTATATTTTATAATATTATTTCTAAATATATGTATTGGGTTGACGAAACTTTCAAACGATCTTCTATCAAAATTGCCGTAGCAAAACAACTTAGTAATAATGCAGACTTAGATTAAGGATTGGTCTCCGATGCGCTCCAACTAGATACCGCAGGCGTAGTCGCACTGTGCGGCAACTAACACTACTACCCACGTGGGCGCACAAGTGGGCGTACTCGAGCCAATCTCGAACAATGTTTGTCGCACGACACGCCACAAGTTAGGATATTATCCCCACCATCTGGATGTGTGACGGTCCTCCACAGTGCGGTTTTCAAGGAGCTTTCTTCCGCGTACTACAAAGCTGTGGAATGAGCTTCCTTGTGCGGTGTTTCCGGGACGCTACGACATGGGTACCTTCAAAAAAAGCGCGTACACCTTCCTTAAAGGCCGGCAACGATCTTGTGATTCCTCTGGTGTTGCAAGAGAGTGTGGGCGGCGGTGATCACTTAACACCAGGTGACCCGTACGCTCGCTTGTCCTCCTATTCCATAAAAAAAAATGTGCGATGTTGACGTGCAACATGTTCTGTTAAACTTTGTAAAAATAATCACATATCATCAGTAAGTATTTTGTATTTTATTAATTTCAATGTAAAATAACACGAAGCGTATGTTACAAAATTTAAAAGATGCCATCGAGTGTCAAGATGCCCCACGCACACTAGCATCGAATAGTTCTTGTAATAAAAAAGCTATTGTTATTAGGTAGTGCGGTATCTACTTGGAGCGCAGCGTAGACCCTTCTAGATCCTTAATCTAAGGAAATACAATATAACTGAACATAATAGATGTGAACCGTTTGAATGAGTCTTCGCGCCCTCGTGTACTGTACACAAGAGGAGAAATACTCACCGGATATATTTATCTTAAGATATAGTTGCCACCATGAAATTAAAATAAACTAGGATTTGATGTTGGAATAACCAGGACAATTCAGTTTAACAACGAGACGTAGTAATAGAGTTGTATTAGATATTTAAATTAATATTTAATAAAAAAAAAACATATTTTTTTAATACAACCAGTGGGAGGCTCATTTGCACAGGATGCCGGCTAGATTATGGGCACCGCAACGGCATCTATTTCTGCCGTGAAGCAGTAATTTGTAAAAAATATTGTGTTTCGCTCTGAAGGGTGCCGTAGCTAGTGAAATTGCTGGGCAAATAATGAGACTTGACTTCATCTTATGTCTCAAGTTGGAAAAGTGCCCCATTTTTGTGTTTTTCAAGAATCCTGAGCGGCACTGTGTTGTAATGGGCAGGGCGTATCAATTACGATCAGCTGAACTTCCTGCTCGTCTCGTCCCTTATTGTCATAAAAAAGTATTTGAACAATGTTATACGAATTGAAAACAAAATAAATTATTGATCTAAAAAGCGACGACATAAATTAAATATTATCACATTTACAATTATCTCTCTATTTTAATCTGTATTCTCTGAATAAATGATACCAATGATTTAAAAAAAACTACTGTCATGGGAAAACAGGACGGTTGGCAACGATATCTTAAGACATAGTGACGCCATAGAGCTTAACAGGCTGTTTACATGCATATTATGAGACATTC
Source organism: Leptidea juvernica (assembly GCA_949711755.1). Taxonomy (NCBI): domain Eukaryota; kingdom Metazoa; phylum Arthropoda; class Insecta; order Lepidoptera; family Pieridae; genus Leptidea; species Leptidea juvernica. The sequence continues at coordinate 327,932 of CATIXQ010000023.1, read as the reverse complement.
GATCTTATTACTCTACGCCTTAAACCATTTTATGATGCGTTGCAACTCCGATCATTATGTAAGTGATGTGGACAGGTGCTGGTCTTATTACATCAGGGTGTTTTGTCACTTGTTTATGGGAACAAGTTATCTAAAACACGACACATACCTTTTTTTTGTGACAGTAAGGGACGAGACGAGCAGGACGTTCAGCTGATGTTAATTGATACGCCCTGCCCGTTACAATGCAGTGACGCTCAGGATTCTTGGAAATAAAAACACAAAAATTCTGTCACCTTGAGGCATAAGATGTGAAGTCTCATTTGCCCAGTAATCTCACTAGCTACGTAGCTCTTCAGACCGAAACAGTAATGCTTACACATTACTGCATTACGGCAGAAATAGGCGCCGATGTGGTATCCATAATGTAGCCGGCATCCTGTGCAAAGGAGCCTTCCACTGGTAAATATATATAAGTATCACACATTTGAAACTGTAATAAGAAGCGTTATTAGCAACGAAATCAGTATTAAAAAAATAAAATCTGGTATTTTATTTAATGTAAGATATCTTTTGTTGCCTTTTAATAACTTCCCTTGTACATTTTGAGGCGCAGACCATTCCTAAGACACCTACTGCTACTGTTTCGTTCAAAGGAGTATCTTGGTATCAAACTTCGATATGAGTACACTTTGAATCCGTTTGTTTTGTTTCATCATCAGCCGGAAGACGTCCACTGCTGGACAAAGGCCTCCCCCAAAGAAAGCCCTCGTCCAACGTATTCCGGCGATCTTGACCAGATCGTCGGTCCATCTTGTGGGGGTCCTACCAACACTGCGTCTTCCGGTACGTGGTCGCCATTCGAGGACTTTTACCGCCCCAACGGCCATCTGTCCGTCGAACTATGTGTCCTGCCCACTGGCACTTCAGTTTCGCAATCGTTTAGCCTATGTCGGTTTCTTTGGTTCTCCTACGGATCTCCTCCTTCATGATTCGATCTCGCAAGGAAACTCCGAGCATAGCCCTCTCCATTGCCCTCTGAGCGACCATGAGCTTTCTCAAAAGGCCCATAGTTAGCGACCACGTCTGCGTACCGTTGCCTTGTTTATACTACCGCTAATATGGACGAATTAAATCTTCAATTAAATCTTCACAGATAATTTTTTATCTATTTTGGGCATTTACTAGTGAGTGGCTTCTTAGCACAGGATGCCGGCTAGATTATGGGTACCACAACGGCGCCTATTTCTGCCGTGGAGCAGGATTGTAAGCATTACTGTTTCGCTATGAAGGGCGCCGTAGTAAAATTACTGGGCAAATGAGACTTATCATCTCAAGGTGACGAGCGCAATTGTTGTGCCGCTGAGAATTTTTGAGCTTTTCAAGGATCCTGAGCGGCACTGCATTGTAATGGGTAGGGCGTATCAATTTACATCAGCTGAACGTCCTGCTCGTCTCCTCCCTTATTTACATAAAAAAGCTACGGCCCGCATCAGTCCTCTCCTATCCCTCTCGTCATCTCCCCATACGGGCGAAGTCTAATTTTAACGGTTTCTTTAAAATTTTAATTATCTGTACGATAATTTTTTAGGATCCCCATCATTTCATTTAAATGTAAAGTTATAAGAATACGATCAAGGTTAATAAATAAAAATGAAAACCAATTAATTGACATTGAAATAATAACCGCAGAAGTTTGTGTGTTGCTGTAAAATGATTGTATATAAAATATGTCTTTAATAATATACATAGATATTACCACCGTGTAAAACGTGTTCCCAGAGTAATAAATAACCAACTTAGATTTAGGAATGGTCTCCGCTGCGCTCCAACTAGACACCGCAGGCGTAGTCGCAATGTGCAGCAACTAATACTACGCCCAATTGGGCGTACTCGAGCCAGTCTCGATCAATTTGTCACGTCGACGCGCCACAATATGTTCTGTTAAACTTTTGATGATAAGAAATATTTAGTAAGTATTTTGTATTTTATTAATTTCAATGTAAAATAACACGAAGCGTATGCTACAAATTCGAAAGATGCCATTTAGTGTCAAGATGCCACGCACACAAGCAACTTATAGTTGTCGCAATAAAAAAGCTATTATTCTTAGGTAGTGCGGTATCTAGTTGGAGCGCAGCGGAGACCAATCCTTAATCAGAGATAACCAAATTATCAAGGGAAATCTGTATTATTTTGATGTTATTATGATTGTCATGTTGAAATAATTTGCCGGCATTTTGAAAACCTGTATGTAGAGTTCTTATGCGAATGTATATTTATAAGATTTTTGAATATTTGGTGTGATTCAGTATAAACGATAGTATATTGTACAAATTCCCGTTACCATGATACTTGAATGTACATAATGTGCAAATATTTACGCTTATTGTATGAAGTATATAATATTCTAATTAAATTCTAAGGGTCGTATACTTTACGCAAACACTGCCGATTTTTTTTTACATTTTTTTTATACAGCAACAAAGATTACAGGCAATGAAAGGAAATAGAAAGTTATAATTACCATCTTTAACAAACGCTTATAAAAAAGTCATAGAAGGCATTTATTTTCTCAAAATTGATTCCTTTAGCATTATTTTTGATGTCATTTCTAATACTACTTGCTTTGGAAACAAATGGCGCTCTGAGAGAGAAGAAGCGGCGCAAGAAACTCCCAGCATTTTTTTTTTGCGCTCTTTTTAATGAAATATACAATACTTATATACTTTGCCTCATGTTTAGTATATATATATATATATATATATATATTATGCTTTATATTTAGTAAGCAATTTATTTTTATACAACGGTTATATTATATTTGTATATGTGTCTACCTATTTATTTTACAAATGATTTAAGTTTTCTTTAGTGTTAATTCCGCCAATATTTGTCTTTAAACAATTCAACACGTGTTGCGCCTCTACACGAGGCATTCTCAGGACGTGTTGTCTCGCCAAAATCTGGCACGAGACTAACGACTTTTGGCGAGACAACACGTCCTGAGGATGCCTTGTGTAGAGGCGAAACACGTGTCGAATTGTTTAATCAAATAAGTTTAATAAAAACTTAAATCATTTGTATAATTATGGATTTCCGCAAAGTAACGCCTACTTCAATAAATTTACCTATTTATTTTCATATTTAGCAACAAATAGTAACATAGTGTTTCACTAATGGCGCCCTGGTTAGTGATGTAACTTATTATTCATTGTATGTGCCATTGTATTATTGTATTCACACGACAGCTCATAAAAGATATTTATAATTTGTTTAATATTATTATTTTGTAAAAAATCCTCTTTCAATGACGCTAAATTTTGTTTATGCTATATATATTTTTAGTAGGCATGTATTTACAATTCTGAAAAATATCCTACTATACCTATAATCGTATAAAATTGATTTATATTACTGGCCTAAATTATGATTAAATAAAATTATTTCATAAATATTTATTATTTGCATCTCTATTGTAATATCTCTTATATGTCATACAGAGAAAAAATCTGAAACAAAAATCTCTGACAAAAAATATAGACATAAATTTAGTGATGACAAAAAATAATGAAAGTTAGGGTCGCTCCGAAAATTTGTTCAAAAAGGTTAGATATGTATTATAAATATAACAAGGACATAAACAATATTTAAGTATTTCGAATTATTTGGTTTGAAATATTTCAAACGCAAGTGTAACATAAGAATGTACCTTGCTGCATGCTGCAATGTGCCTTGCTGCATGCTGCAATGTGCCTTGCTGCATGCGGCAATGTGCCTTGCTGCATGCTGCAATGTACCTTGCTGCATGCTGCAATGTACCTTGTTACATGCTGCAAGGTACATTGCTGCATGAGTATTGTTATATGAATGTAAAATAAAATTATGTCAGTTTCAAGTACGACAATACACATCCCATGATGATTGATAATATTTGCAGGTTTTGAGCTTGATCACACTCATATGAGTGAAATAATATAATCTCAGCACACAGAGGTATACAATATTGGATACACAATCCAATATTGTACAAGTAATACGCTTTTTGAATGCATTTTATAACAAGCTGAGACTTGAAACACACATACCAAGATTTACGAACTATGAGTCACGCGAACGAGTGGCTCAGTTGGTATGAGCGCTCGGACGAAACCCGAGAGGCCGCGGGTCGAACCCGGTTCAGCATCGTTGATAAATTTTGGTTAATAGCAAATTGTCCAATATCTTGTTTCAAACATATCAATATAGTTATGTACACTAATAGAACTGACTCAAGTGATCATATAACAAAATGTCGTCGCTTATATAATTATAACTGATTGCTTGATATTGTTCACACTGGGTACAATTTATGATAAAATAATACATCTTCTTCACAGTCGTTCCCTCATTGCTGAGGATCGTGACTCCGCTTAAGTTCGTCTACAGCTTTCCTCCATCTGTTTCCGTCTGTCGCATGGTGGAGTGCGATGCTGATGGGTTGTTTAGTCTGCTCGGATATTTGGTCAGACCAGCGTCGTGGGCTCCGGCCTCTTGGTCTCTTCCCCTCAATTTTCCCGGTGACCATCAGACGTTCAAGGTTATCAGCACCGCGTCGTGCAATGTGGCCAAAGTATGTCATGATCCGCTGCAGACATGTAGTACATACAAACAAAATAATACATACCTATTACTAATGGCCGCATTAGACCTCTAGACCTCGCTGGAACGTTAACCCCCCTCCTGTTCCCCTTTCACCCCCTCGTGCTCGGCTGCCAGAAAAATAAATACTTTTTTTACTTAACCCAGATTCGTTCATTGTTTTTTCATAATAATAATAATAATGAATAAACAGCATCAGAACACAGCATTACATCAGTTTATAATATTGAAAAATGAATCGTTGTTTATTTGTTAATAATAATATCCTAGCGATGCTTGTTTTGTACAACGTAACAAAGCATATGTATACAAATGATTTAAGTTTTCTTTAGTGTTAATTCCGCCAATATTTGTTTTTAAAAACAATTCGACACGTGTTTCGCCTCTACACGAGGCATCCTCAGGACGTGTTGTCTCGCCAAAATCTGGCACGAGACTTGGAATTAACACTAAAGAAAACTTAAATCATTTGTATAATAATTATGGATTTCCGCAAAGTAACGCCTAATTCAATAAAAGCCATATGTGCCAAATACAACTAGAGAGTCAACTCTGTCACTAGACTGAGCAGCGAGGGGGTGCGGTAGGAAGGGGAACCACTCTCGCGCCCGCACGCAGTTGCGTGCCGCATGTAAGCTTGTAACGTACATGAAATCGGTTGCACGTGTTTGGTGTTCACAGGCGAAAACAGAATTTCGCTACTAAGTGTTTTATTTTTATTATATTGTGCTATAAATGTGTGCGTTAAAATGTTCAAGCAAGCAACCATCGTATATTTTTAATGACTAAACGTCAGGACAGTGTTGTCGGTATTTGGCAACATGAAGGAGTTTTTATTATTAAATAAAATAATGTCGTTATAGTCTGACAACTTCGTGCGCGACCGTCCCACGGGGTGACAGAGGGAGGGCGGGGGAATATTGCGAGGATGGGTAACGCGTGAGTCAGTCACCCCGTGGGACGACAGCGCACGAAGGTGTCGGACTATAGTAATGCCACAGCGTAATTGACATTATTATGATTTCGACCAATCATTTTGCACACTTGATTTAAATGGGATCAAATAATTGATTTTAGGCATTTAATATGCAGTGCGCGGCATTTACTGGTTGTAAGCCATCGCTGACGGGTGCAGCACAATTAATTTTTGAGGTGTAGCTTTCATATTTTGTTAGATAAGTAAAACTGTAGCAAAGTTAATCTCAAATCATCTTAACTGTTATAGTTAAGGTTTAAATAAAATTTTACCTGGACAGTAACACTAACTTTAACATAGACTGCCGAATGTGTTGCACTATCGTATTCCTTGGCATTGATAAAGTTTAAAAATGAAATTTCAAGTCGGTATCGAATATTTATTTGAAATTTTTGACAGGTTGCTTCTTAGCTATTTAGCCGGCTAAGATTGGACGGTTGCGGTTAACAATTTAAGATATGACGTCATCTATAAATGTCAACACATTTTTTGATTAACAGGTGCTTTAACATGTTTGTTATTGCTAAAGTTAGTTTATGCAACCCAGCCTTAAATGGTCTAATACGTTTTTCGCTTATTTGAAGCATATTTATTTTGAGGGTAGTTTGATTTTACTATGCCCTGAAATAAAATGGTTTTTCCACTTGAATCTCACGGTATAGATATGAATTGTGTGGTGAACATGTCAATTGTTCTGCTTATTATTTATTCGTTTAAGTTTCTCGTTAACACCAGTTTTACCTAAAAAGGTCGGGCTATGTAGAATAATTAAGAGATCGTCAATACTATTTCAATAACTTTTAAGGCGGCCTAAAAATATAGAAATAATACTCATTAACAATAAAAAAATACGTGACTTTTTTTTAATGATTTTTGCAAGCGATGTTTAAAATTGCGAATGGTGTTAGGTTATGTTTGTCAATTATTTTCTATTTTGGTGGGGTAACTAATAAACCAGTTTTTGGTGATTTTAAAGTAACTATATATTATAATTAAATTAAAGTATTTTACTTTTTTTTACACTTGCAAATTAATTTACACGTATTTTAATATAATTAAAAAAAAACTAGAAATCAATAAGTTGCCTATTGCATATTTTTGTGTTTTAAGAACTTATTTAGCATTTTGTATTTATTTTACCTAAAGATAACAAAATAAAAATATTAAAGTGAAATGTATACAGTTTACCTACTGCTTCCTATTGTATAAGTTGTATTGTTTTGTATGGTATTTCCGAAATGATAAGCGCTATACCGTACAACTAAATAAACACAGAATCGGAAGAATTGTCAATGATGAATTAGTTACAGTATGTATCAATCAGACCAGAGACTAGAGGTTTGAGACAGGAACATCGAATGGTGATGTCACATTACATAACAGTGTAGCACCAAAACAAGCCGATTAACGTGTAAATACATAGCCCCACGCACACACACTACTACAGGCCGATAGGCGGCCATTATGAGAATTGTCACCGTCTGTGACAGATCAGTTTGCGTCTCAATAAAATATTTTAAAAATGCCGTCGTGTGTTGTGAAAAAGTGTAAAAACGATACTATATAAGTATTTGTGGCCATATATGATTATTTAAGGGAGAAAAAATTGTGTAACTAGTATCCTCCGTAAACGCACACACACTAGCATAACGGTGCTTCACTTGCTAATATCACGGCCCGGAGTCCTTCTTTTTTTACTCGTCCGTGGGTGATGTTAATGAGCTAAGTTTTGAGTTTTGGATCTCTAGTTTTGAAACGCCCGTGATGTGTTTATGAAGAGCAGACTGTCTTATACTTTCATATCATTTAATATCAAGCTAAATAGATTTAACAGTTCCAAAATTATGTCCATTAACTGTTCTTATACTAATAAATAATAATACGCACCACTTCAAGTGATGTAATTTAAAAAGGTGTGAATAATGAAGTCTTGAGTAGGTACCAATACTGGCAATTCGTCTAGAGGAGGCACACGAGTGTCCAGATTATACAATACGCCTATTTCTGTCATGAAGCAGTAATGTGTTAGCATTACTGTGTTTCGGTCTGAAGGTCGCCGTAGCTAGTGAAATTACTGGGCAAATGAGACTTATTATGTTATGTCTCAAGGTGACGAGCGCAATTGTAGCGCCGAATTTTTTACGTTTTTCAAGAATCATGAGCGGCACTGCATTGTAAATGGCAGGGTGTATCAGTTACCATCAGCCGAACGCCCTGCACGTGCCGTCCCTTATTTTTATTTAATAAAAAGACTACCTCGCATTCATTGTTATTGTGAAGTAACTCGTAGTTTCTGAAAAACGTTCCAAGCCACAAACATCACATTTTAAGGAATTCGTGTTTAAAGTTTAATAAATATTAGTGAGTTCCATACATGTGGGTTGGGCTACTAAGTCATGATGTCATTTAAAGAGTGACAGTAGGGCTGCCATTTTTGGTCAGTCCGTTAATATGAATCACGTGACCTGTTTTGTGTTCTTAACTCAATTTCGACATGCTTGTGGTTTGGAACGTTTTTCTGGAATTACGTTACATTATACCTACTTTCGCATTGCGTCCGATTCTATGACACCAAACCAAAAATACCAATCACCCTGAAATCGTATAAAATACAAGTCAAATGTAACGCACACATTGATACGATATGTAAAGACTGCTTAACCAATCTGCGCAATGTTTTAACACAACTTGTACCTAATAAATGTCTGTATGTGCTATATATTGGTTAAATAGTAAACTATTGCAATATAATATGTTATATCAAGTACGTTGATGTTAATACATTTTTTTAAAGATAAAAATATTGTTGTACGCATGCCGGTTGTGACTAAAGCGAACTTCCGTTAACTGTATAAAATGTACTAAAAATTAACAATATTATTTATAGATACCATAACATAATGCATATAATAGGTACCTTTTAACCGTACCTGTTACCAAATTGGTAGCAAATTGTGCAAAAATATATTTATTTAGTAATATTGGTATGAAGTATTAATAGTTTTTGCTCAAGCTTACCTGATATTGATTATGTTAATCGGTTACAGTATGCGGAATTTTACTCGCCTGCTAATAAACTATAGATATTATATTTTATATAGATCTTCTAAAATAACACAGTTGTTTAATAATATATTTCTTTATTTACAATTGTATATTTTGTGTGAGCAACCCACACACCACAAACTATTCTAAATCTATAATTAGTATTGGTAATGTGAATTGATGTAACTCAGAATCGATTGGGTATCGTTTACGTTTGTAAATATGGACTTTGTACAGAGCGCATGTAAGCTATATCAACGCTTACCATTTATAAATTAAATCACTGTGAATAACTATATTGATATTTTATTTGATTGACGTCCCCAGTTTGCCAGTGATCGAAGCCAGCACTGGAATCTCATTTCAACAATGTTTAACTAACTGCATTTAAATGTTAGTTTAAGTTCTTGTGAATTAATCGAATTGCCTCATTTTGATTTGAGGAGACTGTTTACTATTTAAATACTTACGTAAGTTTAAAATGATACAGATTTACATTCAAAGTCAAATTTATTCGATTAGGCTTAAACTAAGCGCTTTTGAATAGTCACTATATGTTCAAGTTGATTTGATATGTGGTTTTGATTGGATTCCAATAGATGGCGCTATAAATATAGAAGCAATTATTTTACCTTGCGCTATTAATGTTTATTTAGATAATCGTATTATTTGTCAATCATTTGTAGTAGTCAGTTCAAAAATAAATATACAGTGAATATCAGTTCGGTTTTATTTTAACAGTGTAGTAGTGAAGTGTCTCCGTGAAAGTAAGGATTCCCTGATGCTGGGTACAATTTCATTAAAATTTATGCAACCACAGTATGATATACTTACGTCTCAAAATCCAAACAGTGGAAAGAGCACTCAAGAAGTGAAGTTGCCCAAAATAAGCATTCCACAATTTAATGGAAATTATAATGAATGGAATACATTCCAAGATTTGTATATTTCGCTTATACATTCCAACACATCACTTAGTGACATACAGAAAATGCATAATTTAAAAACGAGCTTATCCGGGGAAGCTGAACAACTTCTAAAGCACATATCCATAACAGATAAAAATTATGAAGTCGCATGGGACACTCTGAAAGAAAGATACAACAATAGAAGAGTTATTGTCAATACCATATTCAATAGATTACTATCATAAAGAAAACTTATCAATGCGAGCGCCAAAGGAATTAAAGATTTGTTGGATACCACAACTCAATGTCTCAACAACCTAAAAAACAATGATGTTAATATAGATAATTGGGATCCAATAATGATACATATTATTGTGAATAAATTAGATCCAGAATCACACAAGGAATGGGAAGAAGAGTTGAAAAACCTACCCGTACAAGAACTTCCAACATGGAAGAAGTTTCAAGACTTCCTTGGAGGAAAATTCAGAGTATTAGAGATGATACAACCAACACAGTCTAAGGAAAGACCTAATATAAGAACAAAAACTTTACACACCTCTGCACCAGAAATAAGTTCTTCAGAAACTTCTTGCGCTTACTGCAAGGGGAATCATATTATTTACAAATGCGATGAGTTTATACGATTAGACCTAACTACGAGATCGGAGTTTGTGGGGAAAGAGGGATTATGCTTTAATTGCTTATGGCCAGGACATAGCGTTATCTACTGCAGAAGAAATACTACCTGCCATAAGTGTCGAAGGAAACACCACACATTGCTACACACAAAAAAGCCAAAGAATACAGACCAAACCGATACTGAAAAAAGAGAAACGAAAGAGAACACAACTAGTACTCCGAACATTTTATCCCATGTATCTACACAGAGCAATGTAACATTGTTAGCTACAGCCTTAGTTAACATTCATACAAGCAGAGGAGAACAAACAATCAGAGCTCTTATAGATCCATGTTCTCAAGAATTGTTTATATCAGAGTCAACAGCCCAACGATTACAATTGAGAAAGAGAGAAGTGGAAGGACAAGTCACTGGAGTTGGTAAAATTTCTACATCTATTAAGCATGCGGTGGAGCTAGAAATCACATCAAGATTTAACCATGAATTTAGATTGAGATGTACCGCATTTGTTATAAAATAACCGAACATTGAAGTCGTGCAAACTAGCTCCGTATATTTTATAATTATTTAATTAAATTCGTTAATTTTGTGGAATAATAATTCATTCAATTTGTTACAACAGTTAAACATTTTAAGTGTAAACGTTATCTGTGTGTAAATGTGAAAGGAAATGTGTGTAAGTACTAAACAAAAGTAAAAAAACCGAGTGACTTTAAAATTATACTCACATCGTCATATCTTGACCCCGTGGTGGAAACTTTCAACTTGCAAGTGAAAAGATAATTATTGTTTACATC
>CATIXQ010000023.1:166720-301943 GCA_949711755.1 Leptidea juvernica | reverse complement strand
ACCACCACAACAGTAAGAAACGTGTCAGGATGTATATTACCAAAATCGAATGCCAAAGTTTTGGTCTGAAACGAAACAACGACGAACTTCGAATTAAATCCTATTACCAAAGTACTCCAGATCCGCATACTACGGACGGATTTCGTTTCAGAACCATAAAGTTGTAGTTACGATCATAATAATGTCAAACAACGAAAAAGTAAATTTCAAGTGAATTTGGGAATAAGGTAAACGAATGACAAAATGTCTAATCGCGAACTTCGTATCGAACTTCAGATCCGAAACACTTTCGTAATAGGAAAATGTAGAACTGAATGTCAACCGAAATTTCGTAATTCGATTTTCCTAATAGGGCTCCTGGCAATTTAAATAAAAAACTTTTATGGGATAAAAACGCTGTTTTTACATTAGAGTTTTGTGTAAAAGTAACATTTTTATTATTCAAATATTTTTATTCAAAATAGGATTCAAAATCACTTATTAAACGTCAAAAACTTCCACCCATTCAAAGCAGACCACCTCAGACAACTTTTTTTTTATTGAATTAGGCGTTACTTTGCGGAAATCCATAATTATACAAATTATTTAAGTTTTCTTTAGTGTTAATTCCGCCAATATTTGTCTTTAAAACAATTCGACACGTGTTTCGCCTCTACACGAGGCATCCTCAGGACGTGTTGTCTCGCCAAAATCTGGCACGAGACTTGTTTTAAAGACAAATATTGGCGGAATTAACACTAAAGAAAACTTAAATAATATGTATAACTTTTTTTTTTAAATATGGATTACAATGTAATATCATACAATAAACATTTATAATTAAAGAGCCTGAGGGTGTTCCCTTCATTCCCAGTCTGTAGTATCATTAAGAAAATCGTCTATGCTATAGTAACCTTGCCCACACAAACGTTCTTTAACAATTCTTTTAAATTTAGTAATACATTTGTTTTGTACATGTTTTGGGATAATATTGTAGAAGCATTTACATATATTATTTAAGTTAACCCGTGGTTACAATTACACGCGTTATAATCCTATAAAAGTGATTTATTTAAATGTGTAACATTCGCGTTAATCCAATCTAAGAAGATAATACGTGTCAGGCAAAATAATATTATTTTTTCATTAATAATTATAATAACAAACATTGTATCTTGATGCCTAAAATTAAATGTACAATTTAAGTCTCGTAAATGAAACAAAGAGCCACCTTCAATATACATTAATTACATAAAAAATAATTAATACTAATACCTCTGGAGGGCTCACTAGGCAATCCTGCGCAGAGACAACCAGTATTAACCGTCTGCTTTGTTGTTTAATTTAATGTTAATGATGAATGTAATAAAACTAAATAATATTTATCTAACGCTAATAGTTCTAAGTAAATATACGTAATAAAATAAATAAGTTAAATTAAATTGGTGATTCTCTATTTCATCATAACTTAATTGTAAAAGTCACTCTCGTGATCTTACTTTGTAACAAGAAACGTTTAATTTGAATCGTATATATTAGAATTAATGTTTCAGAATTTTTGTTTTTTGGTTGTTTATCAATATGTTAAGTTTATTTTTATTTTATATCTTTTTGTATTTGTGTGTTCATACTACTTACTATACGTTTCAAAACATATTTTTTTTTCTGTCCATTTTTGCATGTTCATAGAATTAATAATGGTCGAAAAGCCGGATCTACACCGGACGATCAATCTCCTGGCGGGAGCGAACTCAGGAGTCGCGTTCGGCGTGGACTTGTCTCGATAAAATCACACGAGTTGGAGCACGCGCTCCGAGCCTCAAACGGTAAGGGGAGCCGATACCAAATTAAATTTCAGTGTCAGACCCACCTACAGATACGTTTTAACACTTCCCTTGCCCGATATGTTCCCAGGACGGGAACCACAGGAGGACAAGTGTCCTGTGGTTCTTCGGAGTATAAAAAGAATAGGGAAGTCCCAGGCCCAAGGGTGTCGTAAGAGGCGACTAAGGGCATATACCAGTGGGAGGTACCACAACGGTGCCAATTTGTGCCGTGAAGCAGTAAGCAACTAACTCGAGCAGTAAAATACAGTCGTTACGGCCGTCGTTGTAAAATACTGTACTAACTCTTTTAAAAGAGCGGCCGTTAAGTTTCTTGTATGTTCTTCTCCCAAATTACTTTTTTATTAAGTAATTTAGATTAAATACTTAAAATTATGATTCAAAAACTTTGTAAGAAAACAAGGGCGCGTACAAAGTACTTAAACATGTCAGAAGTGAAACTTCTTTAGCAAATCAATGGAAGGCTCTTTGCACAGGAAGTCGGCTAGATTATGGGTATCACAACGGCGCCTATTTCTGCCGTGATGTAGTAATGTGTAAGCATTATTGTTTTTCTGTCTGAAGGGCGCCGTAGCTAGTGAAATTACTAGGCAAATGAGACTTAACATCTTATGTCCCAAGGTGACGAGCGCAATTGCGGTGCCGCTCAGAATTTTTCAAGAATCCTGAGCGGAGTTGCGTTGTCATGGGCAGGGCGCGTCAATTACCATCAGCTGATTGCCTGCTCGTCTCGTCTCTTACTGTCAGGTCGTGTTACATTCACAAGCTCACCTGCAGCCAGGCCACGGCGCCCAGGGCGGCGGCGACCCGGCGCGCCGTGGGCGAGAGCTGGTGCCTCCTGGACAGCAGCAGCAGCAGCGAGGCGGCCAGGAGCGTGGCGGTGCCGAGCACGCGGTGGTCGAACTGCACCGTGACGGGGTTCTCGGTCAGGTTCCGGAGACGCGGCGAGAACGCCAGCAGCTCAGGCGGCAGCCAGTGGTCGCCCATCTTGGGGAACGAGTTGTACACCAAGCCCGCGTCCAGACCCGCCACGAACGCACCTGAATCAAAACCCCATACTTTACTACAACACGAGAATCATTTCGGTTCCATTCCATCCATTCTGGAATGCTAGCCTTTTGCATACTCCCATCCATTACAGCCGGAAGACGTCTACTGCTGGACAAAGGCCTCCCCCAAAGATCGCCCCGACGATCGATCCTGCGCTTCCCCGCTATCTTCCGGTACGTGGTCACCATTCGAGGACTTTACTGCCAAAACGGCCATCTGTCCGTCGAATTATGTGCCCTGCCCACTGCCACTTCAGTTTCACAACCATCAACGACTTGTCATATGAAGTATATTTTCTACATCTAGCATCAAACTGAAAAGAACGTTATCTAACCGAAACTTATACGTGTATCTATGGATAGGTCTTTAAAAATGATATTGAGTTTTTAATATTATTTTTTTTCTAAACTGAATAGTTTGCGAGAGACAATTCCAAAGTGGTAAAATGTATCAAATACGTAAATAAACACAAACTACAAGAACTTTTATATTATATTACCTGTTGCTACGGAACGCTACATGGGCGAGTCCGACTCACACTTGGCCGCTTTTTTATTATTAAATGCTCGAATATCTAGTTGGAATGTTAGATGGAAAATATATTAACCTAGGTGATTCTTAAGTTAATAGAGAATAATAAAGTCATGTTTATAATTTTTAGTCATTTTTGTGGCAGTCTGTCTGCAAATACAGTAATCTCCTCTATAACGCGGTATAGATATAACGCGTTTACCATTCGTTGTAACACGGGCGAAAACGCGGTGATTTCCCACGTACATATTTCTGTAATGTGAAATAATGATTAGTACAGTTCATAATTATTAGCATTGAGTACCATTGCACGTGTGTCAATTGTGTTATAACAAAATTAAATTATTAATTAAATTTGTGTATTAAAAACCCTATAAAACAGTCAAACTAGGCAACCAATTTCAAATACATATTACGAATTGTGATTAGTTAATATAATATATAATTATAAATAATTAAGAATTACAAGGTCGTAAATACGCGTTGTATGGTATATTTTCCTATGACGCCTAATCACTATACCGCGTTATAGGGGAGATTTCACCTGTGGGAGGCTCCTTTGCACAGGATGCCGGCTAGATTATGGGTACCACAACGGCGCCGTGTTCGGTCGGCTGTGTTTCGGTCTGAAGGGCGCCGTAGCTAGTGAATTTACTGGGCAAATGAGACGTATGTAAAAAAGTGACGAGCGCAGTTGTAGTGCCGCTTAAAATTTTTGGGTGTTTTCAATAATTCTGAGCGGCACTGCATTGTAATGGGCAGGGTGTATCAATTACCATCAGCTGAACGTCCTGCTCGTCTCCTCCCTCATAATTTCTGTGAAAATAACTAACCTGATAGCGCCGTCACAAATGCCATAGCCTTCACCGTGTGAGCGACGGCCGTCAGCTTGGACAACTCCTTGATCTTGCTGAGCACGGCGTTCCGGGGAAAGGGGCGTAGCACCCGCAATGCTCCGCCCAGCAGCCCCGTGTACAGGATGAAGGCGAGACCCAGGTGGGACGCCAGCCGGTACTGAGACACGCGCGGCACATCAGACGGACCTTGGAACCGGTCCTCCAGACCAGACTTCACCATGTACCAGCCCATCAGACCCTGCAATACGACGTCCGACGACCCATATAGCCGAATGGTTAGTGACCCTGACTACTAAGCTAGAAGTCCCGGGTTCGAATCCCGGTAGGTGCAATCATTTATATGATGAATATGGATGTTTGTTTCCGAGTCATGGATGTTTAAGTAAGTGTATTGTATTAAATATATCATTGTCTTGTACCCATAGTACAGGCTATGCCTAGTTTGGGGCAAAACAATTTGTGTAAATGGGTGTCAATATTATATTATTATCCATATTCATCATGTTTGCACCTACCGGGATAAAAACCCGGGACATCTAGCTCAGTAGGCAGGGTCACTAACCACTATGCGTCGAATTATATATTATTAAAAAATATCTTTAGTATCAAAGGGGGGTTTAGAATACGTTTTTTATAATTTCCATTACAATTAGTATATATTAAATGGAATAGCCTGATTTGTAATCACTCCATTTAGAAAAAAGAGCTGTATACACATTCAGGCATTTGTTGCAGAAGCAAGAGATCTACTAACTCAAGCCGAGTAATAGGATTATTTAGAATGTTCTGCATGCCAAAAGATCACAATCTTCGCAGATCTTTACAAACTTCCTGAAGCGACCCCCTCATTTTAACCAGGGACGTTCTTGGGACAGGACACGTTCCCTCATGCCTGAGGATTGTGGTATTCGTCGGCTTAGGAAGCTGGTGCTGTGATACTTCTTATGATCTGCCTTCATCGGTGCCTGCCTGCATCTCTGACAACCGAGCAGAACTTAGTCGAGAGTGGGTAATGAGTAATTTTCACTTGATCACTCCATCTGGTAGGGGACCGTCCGCAGGATAGTTTGGCTTAAGTTACCTACGATCAGCTTTTCAAGCCTCCCTCTTCATCATAATGTGACCGATAAAGGTGAGAATTATCTGCTGACAAATTGCAAGGAGGCGGGTACGAAGACGAAGGCTATCCAGGGTATCTATAACATGTACCTCCAGCACCTCATCACACTCTTTCTCAATCTCGTATCATTCACGTTCATTACACTGATTGTGAAGGGATATTTAGTTACTGTTACGTGTCCTGTTGGGGCGCCCACCATAATTCGGATATATCGTTAACTAGCTGACCCAGCAAACGTTGTATTGCCGATATTAAAATCGCGATACAAATGTAACTGTTGATCGTAGATGGGTGAAAATTTGAAGTTGTATGTATTTTTAAATGCTGACTCATAATGAAAAAAACTAAAAAAAAAAATCGTGTGGACCACCCTTAACATTTAGGGGGATGAAAAATAGATGTTGTCCGATTTTCAGACCTACCCCATATGCACTCAAAATTTCATGAGAATCGGTCAAGCGGTTTCGGAGGAGTTCCAAGTATAACACCATGACACGAGAATTTTATATATTAGATATAAGCTGACGTGCGAGTGTAAGACCTAGCTTGTCACGCACACTAAAGTATTAAACCTTTAACTTGACGTATAAATAATTTAAAGAAATAAACAATTATCCTGCAACGCAAAAACCGTATTAACTGCAGTGCATTATAGCAGTGGATATATATTACATAATACAGTGACAATATCTAAAGTAACTAAGTGAGCCGTCTACCAAAACCGGTATAGAAGACCAAATACCCTCACCTAAAACATGATTTTTTTTAATGTAAACAAGGGACGAGACAATCAGGCCGTTCAGCTGATGATAATTGATACGCCCTACCCATTACAATGCAGTGCCGCTCAGGATTATTGAAAAACCCAAAAATTTTGAGCGGCACTACAATTGCGCTTGTCACCTTGAGACATAAGATGTTAAGTCTCATTTGCCCAGTAATTTTACTAGCTCCGGCGCCCTTCAGACCGCAACACTAATAGTAATGTTTACACATTACTGCTTCACGGCAGAAATAGGCGCCGTTGTGGTACCCATAATCTAGCCGGCTTCCGGTGCAAAGTAGCCTCCCACTGGTAAAAGGTGTGAAGGTAATCAGTGTGTTCCCTGACCTGAGCGGCCACCAGGACGCAATAGGCTGCCACGCGGATCTTCATGGGCTTGTCCAGGTATCCCCGCAGCCAGAACACGGCGGAGGGCAGGAACACCGCGGCCCCGATGGCACGGCCCCAGCTGCGGTGAGCGTACTCCATCCACCAGATCCACTTGAACTCAGATAGAGTCATGTTCATGTTTTTGCTGGAATACAAAAGTAATGGTTTCTCGTGAAACTTCAAAAGTCAATATATCCCATAAAGTGCAATAAATGCAATATGAGCTTCTTAAACTTTTTTCTTTCGATTGAATTCCGAAAAGGAATGTTAATAAATTAAATTCTTCCGAATGTTTTTCCAAGTTGAGATATACCCTTTTCATATTTAAATTTAAGAAGACACTGTAACAAATATCACCAATAATGTTCGTGCGTTCTTCTACCAGTCCTTGTTTATCTTCCTCTCATTTACCTATACGACCATCTCAGTCTCTCTAGTGGAAGGCTTGAAAAGGCAAAGCCTGACTGCGGTCCGACACGAGTAAGCACACCACAAGTACCAGTTGTCCGCACCTCAAGTGACCACGCCACGATCATCTACAAACTGCTTAGTGTGTGAAGTGCTTCAAAATACAGTCCACATCGCTACCACACGCAAGAAGAGAAGTTCCTTACATAAAAAAAAATTATTGAAGTAGGCGTTACTTTGCGGAAATCCATAATTATACAAATGATTTAAGTTTTCTTTAGTGTTAATTCCGCCAATATTCGTTTTTAAACAAACAACGCCAAAATCTGGCATGTCACGCACGGCAGACTGAGTTTCGTGCCAGATTTTGGCGAGACAACACGTCCTGAGGATGCCTCGTGTAGAGGCGAAACACGTGTCGAATTGTTTAAAAACTAATATTGGCGGAATTAACACTAAAGAAAACTTAAATCATTTGTAAAGTTCCTTACATTTTAAGTTAATTAATTCTACCACCAAATGGCGAAATGATTTTGGTGCTAAGAAGGAAGAATTAAGAACTCATACCTTTCCATAGTGTTAACTTCTTTTATATTTTGTTTTTATCAGAGTAAGCTGCATCGTAAGCTTCACATACTTTATGGTAAATATAACCTTAAGAATCACAAAATAGTAGAACTGAGAATACAACATTGTTTAAAAATTTACCAACAAAACAAATTAAACCTTTTTCATGCAGACACAGTTACAACTATGTTTATGTTATTATTGTAATACTTAGATATAAAATATTATATTTAAAAAAATAATTAGTTGTCATAAAATTTGGCACCGCGCCCTTTGTTACACTTCGACCACCCCCTACCTACCCCTAAACATGCGACGTAATGTATGGAGATGGTCCCTAAGTAAATTTCATCTAAATTATAGAGTATATTATGCCATTTTGTATATATTACTATTTGTATTCCGGATACTGCTGGTACGTGCTGAACTCCTTCTGCCACTCCTCCTCAGTGCGCGGCAGTTTCTCCCCCAGCAGTCGCCACGTCACCATCGACAGTCCTGACTCCGTGAGCCGTGTCACACCACCTGTAACAAGATTCAGTCAGTTCGGGGGTGTGAATTGATATGTTGACAGTGGCCCTCACATAAAAGTAGGTTATCTGCCCCATTCATTTCATCAATGATGAATCAGCAAATTTTCTTGGTCGATACACTCTTGCCAGTTCACAATTGTCTCCATCTCTCTCTACGGGCTCACCCATTCCTGAGTGCACTCTATTTAATTACATAGCTACTTCATTAGGTCGGTCCATCGCATGGGTGACCTTCCGCGTGGTCCGGAGTATTCCGCTTTACCCTTGACAACAAGACGTTGTGTTCCAGGGTATGGGGAATTCCCTGGCGGACAATGGACATGTGAGACTGCACTGTGGCAGATGAACACTGCTAGATACACATTTCCTGGAGTAGGTGAATTGAGACTGTGGAAAATTCGGTCACCCATAGTATCCTACTCCAGCACCACATTTCCTCTATCTCCATCTTTTCACCCTCTCACAGTTTCCACGTAACAGTAGCATCCGAATAATGGATAAGATTAGCGCTTGCATGAGCCTAGTCTTTGTGATGTTACTATCTCTCCATATTTTGCTAATTTCGTCTAGTAATAAGTCCTCTTTATTTGGTCAATGAGATCAACATTGTTCAGGGTTAATTTTGCAAAACTTTTAATTACTTGGTAAAGTACTGAAAGATTTATTACGAATTAAGCATTGGTTTTGCGTTTGTCCATGGTGGTTGCCTCACTACCTCGCATCATTAGAATTTCTTGCCCATTATTCCCCCTTCTTAAATAAAAATAAAACAAAATATCACATTGTGTACTCATGATTGTAAACATACATTAAACAGTGATAGGCATGTTGGATTGGGGTGACATGGGGCGCCCGATTGGACAGGGGCCTAATTACCGGGGGTGCAATTTAAAACTATATTTGTTGTACTTTGCAGTTTGCAATCTGAGTCATCAGAGATCATTTTGGTTTTACTGTGATTAATCTTTTACCCAAACTCTCTTACTTGATTGTTCACTCAACCTTACTTATAAGAATAGAATAGATTCCTTAGATATGATATCAAACGCTATATTAATTTTCACAGCAATATTTTTAGTTTGTATGTAGTACCTCTAACCTTATGCAAATCTCTACAACTCAATAGCTCATTGCTTAAATAATTTAATGTATAAAGCATTTTAAAAATCTTAATATAACACAAGTAAAAATAATAATTTTGTAAGTAAGTCATAAAAGCTTATGAATGTTAAATTTAAACATAAAAAGGGTAGGTTTCCAATATAAATGAAACATACATATTTTTGTATCATTTATTCTTTTAATATATTAGTTCCTTTTTTTAAAACAAAATTATTCTCTACACAGTATACTAAGTATAATTAATACCATAGCAATCTGAAACTTTATAATTAATTGTCTCCACAATAAATTTCTTTGTATATTACTATTTACTACCATTAGTAGAATTAATAACCAAATTAATGACATAGTAAACGCAATACACAAGCACTAAATAACTAGCCATCATACCTAACACAACAGCTGTGAACACCATTCCACTGCAGCCGAGCAACCAGTATCCAACCACCTTAGATGTCTTCTGTTTTGGTGATGATGCACAGAACCTTGTAAGGAGCCCCCGATGTTTTAATATATCTGCTAACTGAAATATAATGTATGTTTTAGAGTGAATTTATATTTGAAACATTGCAGAAATGTTAACACTACTTTAGGCGGGACGGGATGTTATATATTTATTGGTAATCAACAGTGTTACAGTAAGCGTTAATAAATAATAATATATAACATAATTCTTAAGGCCATTATAGATTGCTCATATTGACAATATTATTTTACAATAGTTTTACAACAAGTTATATTACAGAACAACTGTCTCGTGTTTCTTATTTACTGTGTGTATGTTTGTGTGTGGGTGTAAAAGCGTATGTGTGTAGTTAGTAGATAATAATATGTATATATTTTAAACAAATGGGTAAGGCACTGCTTTTGACTGGTGTAATTTAATAATTTCACGCTTCAATTTATCCTTTTCTAACATGAAGATATCTAGAATATCATAATAATTATTGTAATTATTTTGAATCCTGCAAATAATCGAGTTTTCATAATAGTTCGTTTTGGTACGTGGTGCAACCAGGAGTTTCGTATGACGTGTTCTATATTATGGTACATTAAACGATACGGCACTTAATAATTCTGAACAGTTTGTATTGCCTGACAATAAAGAATGTAGAAACATTACATCATGTTGGTTTCGGCCGAGTTCCAGTGGGCCTATATTAAAAAATCTACATGCTTCATCGTATGACGTGTAGGAATGATATGCTTTGTAACATAAATATTTTAGGATTTTTTTGTACAGTTCAATTCTTTGTATGTAAGTTGTATAGTGTGGAGACCAGATTGTATGCATATTCTAGTAGACTTCTAACAAGTGCGAAATATAACATTTTTATGCATATTTTGATATTATAAAAAGCCCAATTGCTTAAGGGCCTTATTTTTAATTATGCCCATATGATGAGTTAAAGACATTTTATAACTAAGTATATTCCCAAATCTCTTACTGTTGTAGCTGATTTTATTAAGTGATTATCTATTTTATACTCATATTTATGTATTTGTTTTTTACGTGTAAAAGATACGTGCAAGCATTTATCTGCATTTATCGATATTCTATTTAGTTTATAATACTCTGACAAGTTATTTAAGTATCCTTGTAATCGAACGCAGTCATTAATGCAACCAACTTTTATGATTTTTTTTTTGTCATCGGCAAATTGTAAATATTTTGAATTTTTTATCCACAAGTCAATATCGAATAGGTAAGCGTTATACAAGAGAGGCCCTAAAATAGATCCTTGTGGTACACCAGACAGAATTTCTGTATGACTACTCTTGAAACTACCTGTAACTACTGCTTGCTTTCATTTGGTAATGTAAGATTTTATCCATCTATAGAGATCTCCCCGAATTCCTAAAGCATGTAGTTTGTGGAGTAGTATTATATGATCCACGCGGTCAAATGCTTTTTGGAAATCTGTATAAATTGCATCTACTTGGTATCCAACATCCAATAATCCTGTTTAAAATAAAATCGGAAAAAATAGCGAAGTTTGTTACTGTTGAGCGTTTAGGTACAAATCCATGTTGTGCTGAGGGAATATGTTACATAATAATCGGACTAATTTAATTAAATACAAATTTTTCAAATAGCTTTCGAAATGAATTCAGTATTTAAATTGGACTATATTGTTCAAATTAATTTTGGGGCCGTTTTTATGCATAGCCGGGAATATTCCAAATGTATTAAGAGATAAATTAAAAATATGGGTCAGAGGTTCAGTCAGAGTTTTTGAACACTTGTGCATAAATATATTTGGCAATCCATCACTCCCTGGGCCTTTACTTACGTCTAATTTATTTAGTATCTTGTATACTTCTTCTTTAGTTACATTCATACCATTGCAAATATCATCAGATTCTGGTAAGAGTTTGAGATTGTATCTTGTCGCGGGAGTTTGAAACACACTTTCAAAAAACTTACTGTAACCTTCACATGCACCCTGTTCTGTTGAAAAAACTTAACTTCCTAGGCTAATTGGATTAGGATATCCCAAATTGTTCAGTCTTTAATTTTTTATATGCGTCCATAAATGTTTATGTGAGAATCGTAACATTTTCTAATAACTCGTTTTTCACGAGCTCGCAGTAAAGAAAATTCATCATAATCGCTTGGATTTTTATAAGTTTTCCATCCGAGCGCCATTTGTTTCCGAAGCGGTAGTAGTAGATATCTAGTATATTAGAAATGACATCAAAAATAATTCTAAAGAAATCAATTTTGAGAAAATAAGTGCCTTTTTATGCCTTCTTTTTATCTTTTATTATATGAATGAGTGATTTTGAATACCAAAGAGGATATTTCAGCAATCTTTTTTACTTTTTGGCACAAATTCTTCTATTATTTTAAACAATGTTGTATTAAATGTTTTAACAATATCGTCAATATTTACACCTCTAAGAACCAGATGCCAATTGATTTCGATTAAAGCTTTGTTAATTTCGTCATAGTTAGCATGGAAAAAATTGTGTTTTTCAGGATGTGTTTTGGGAAAATTGCGTAGCATCAGTTCGGATGCGTCGATTTCTAAACATGGATGATATTTATCTACATTCACAAAAGATGTGCTAGATTTAGTAACACAACACTTAAGAAAAAAATATTGTATATTAAATCTAATATATTATTAGATTTCATATTCAGTAATAATATTAGTGTTTGAGTCCTGAAACATTTATTTGTTCTATGAAGAGCTCAGTAACCGTTTGTAGATCTGTACTTCCTTTCCTTCATATAGAAGGTCCTGTGTTGGTGGACCATTCTGTTTGGTAGATTGAAATCTCCTGTTATTAAAAAAATGTCATCTGTGTTAGATGTAATGGCTTTTGTGACTGACATTGAAAACACTTCAAGGTAAATAGGTTGCATTAAGTCCGGAGCAATATAGGCAATTATTGAAGTGAAACATCTTTAGAATTATTGTGATTTCAAACCGGATGCAACGGAAAAAACAACAGGTAAGAGACATAAATACAAAAATGTGTAGGATGAAGCCGGCAAAGAATGAGACAGAAATATGCATACTATTGAAGTGAAAACTTCATTATCATCGTTGTGATTTGAAAGTCTATGAAACGAAAAAGAGCAGTCACATCAATTCATAATATTTAACATGGGAGATAATGAGATAGGAAACATAATACAATGTTTTGGTACCAGGCGATCATAGTTAAAGAAGGGATTGTCTTAAGTATGGCGCGAGTATACCTTAATATATTCTGACTCCAAGCGCACGACATATTACTACATAGACACCAGGAGAACATATTATTATATATATTAGTGGTGGTAGTAATGTCTCTCATAGCGGTTGAAATCATGTGTCATACAGCAACACTTACCAGGAATTCATAGTCAGTTTAGAGGTTCATGCACCATGCAGGTTTAACTTCAGACATGTATACTTTGTACGCACACAACATTTTTATATGAATATTTTTCTTATCTTTGGTCCTAAAAGATGTGTGTGGGATTGTAATCCATAAAGATTCTACTCTGCACCTTTCCCAGTTGTGTCTCTCAAACGCTTGCAATTTAGATGATGTACATCCCATAACTCCACCTGTTTGATGTATTGGTGGAAGGTTCACAGCGAAATATAGTGTAGTAGTTATTGTCTAATTTCCCGTTGTAAAAGTCACTATGTAGCCATGTTTCTGTAACCAGAACTATGTCAAAATTTTGGAGTGATAAATTTCCCTTAAACTGGTCTAATTTTGTACATAGGCCACGAACATTTTGATAGAAAATATTAAGTATATTAGTCCCCATCATTTTGAAATGTATTTTTTTCTACATTGTGAGGCTGAATAGAAACAACAATAAAAGTGAAACAACCAATGACAAACTACACAATCTTCGCTAAATCTTTCATTGAATTGATGGATTTAACAGGCTTTTCCATGGCTAGTTTCTTAGCTTCATTTAAAATACTTCTGTTTACAGGTTTTGTTTAAGATGTTCCTTACGAAGAATTTTTGTGAACTGCCACTTATTCCTATATCAGCAGTCTGTATGCCTCTTTTTCTATGTAGCCCTGATAGGATATGATCCTTTAAGTCACAGTTGCTTAGTTTGACAAATATAGTTTTAAGTCTTCCCAATATATGTTGTCCTGGTTGTACTCTGTTTATAAATTCAATTTGTTCACTAGTACGAGCTACGCCCGTATGAAGCGCAATTTTTGTTATAATATCCGGTAAAGATTTGTTAGGTTTTTCAGTTAAACACACAATTTCCAAATTGTTTAAATGTCCCCAATGCTGTTGTTTTCCAATCTGTGATTTTATTTCCTCAATTTGCTCCACATTATGTTGTAATTTCTGATTTAAGTTTGCATATAAGCTGCTTAGCATCTTCCAAATCATTTTGTAACCCAGCCTGAGATTCTTTCATTCGTTCCATTTCACCTAGCAGTGATTTTATCTGTTTCTTTAATTCAGAGGCTATTGATTTATTGAGATCAGCCTTAATCTTATCTTTAAATATACCCTCAAAGGTCGAGTTAATCCCGTCGCGAATCAGTTCCACCAGTTATTTGTTTTATTCATGGATAATTTAAAAACTAGGCATGAACACAAACATAGTATATCTTAACCGTACACAAATTAAACACAATTGGTAAATAATAGTCATGCACTACTTACTCTGTATCCTGTAGTATTCCATTTCGGTTGCGTTATTAGATTTCTCGCCGGGACAAGAGGAGCCTTATAGGATATCAGGAATCGAGACGACGACCGAATAGAACATCGACAGATTTGTGCTAAGTTTATCATTTTGCTAAAAAATTATGATGCATTAATTTAAATTAGTATTAGCAACATATATACCTTTCAAGATAAATACATTTTATAGTAAAATATTAACTCACTAATCACTTATTATTTATTTTTGAAATATTGTGTAATTCATTATATCAAATCTTCAAAACAAGCACGAAGCACGTCGTTCCTCGATTCGTGAACTTGTCACTTGTCGTGAACCTGAACATTGAACATCTTCCAAAGTCAAAACGTCATCTTCTTCTCGTTGTCAATTTTGTAATATTGTGTCAATTGTTAACTAGCAATGCACAAAGGTTATACACACAGTACTTTTAATTATTATACTTGAATTGAATCGAGTCTTGATTACTATATTGTTATGTATATATGACTATATTGTAATATAATATAACAGCTATTTTAGAGCCAATATTACCAGCTGCGATGGCAACTGTCCTAATGAAATGACCCTGGTGGTTTGGTCACGGGAAAAGGCGCTAGTGTGGGACGCGATTTGCGTCGATTATCTGGCTCCTTCTCATGTCGAAGTTACGTCAGTTGGTGTTGGGGCTGCTGTTTCGACTGCCAAAGATAGCAAGCGTCGCAAATATGTCGTCCTCACTGAGTCTTGCATCTTTGTGCCGTTTATTGTTGACAGATGGCCCGTGGGGCCCAGAGGCGTGGAGAATGTATATTGTACTATATTCACACCTCAATAGGTAAAATTTCAGAAAAATAATTAAAAACGTCAAGTTAGTAACACAATTTTGATAATTAGGGGTACTTACCCGAAATACGCCACACCATCGTTTTAAGTTTGGGTATGCTGCTTGGGTAGTATTTCTCTAAACACTTTGTCATTGCGTGTCGTTACTTTCAAAGTGCGGTCGAAACGCAACTGAACAAAAACTCTGCCTAAAAGACCCGTAGGCAGAGTCTAGCTTCAGACAATTCTTAGCGTGATTATAAGTGTAGCTGTTCATTTTACGTCAATGTTAGAAGCTTGGACAAGATATGTAAAAGTAAGTAAATTTATGTTGGTTGCAGGTAAACTGAAGAAGGGAGTTTTATCTCATAAGTTCGAATGTAAAACACTCAAAAAAAAAATTGTAGAACCAGTTTTAAATAAGACAATATATTAAATATTTTGAAAAAGCTTTATGTAATGACATTTGACACGAAGATCTGTTGTTGCATCCCTTTCATTAATGAAGTAGTAGAATTTAAGAATCAAGACTTAAATATTATCTCAAGCAATGATCCCCTTAACATACCTGAAGAAATAGATGTATTATGAAAAGACAATGCAAACAGTCAAAAACACCAACAGTGCAGATTAATAATCTGAATCCGCTTATTGATTCTTGTAGATGTGTTTTATACATTTTCTGGAATAATATTGTGGAAGCGTATTAAATAATATGTACTTTTTGTGTTTGCAACAATCAATTTGTCCGAACTGTAGGCATAACAAGTTTATAGCTGTGTTCCTAATATTGAAAAGAATAATGTAAAAGCACATTCACTGGAATGCACATAGTAATAAAAAACTATAATTGATTATATTCTAAATTGCACGAGTATTTATTATTCTGCAACACAAAAACCGTATCTGTATCGGCTGCATTGCCAAAAAAATATCTTTAATTTTATATTCTTCGCATTTTTTTAATCTTATGACATTGACATCTAGTTGTATTCTATTTTGGTTAACTTGGTATCATTATGTATGTCTTGGGATTATATAATATTACATAAATATTTCTGAACGTAGTGTTTAAATTCTCTTTGAGTATTTCATTAGACAACAGACACCATCGTGATTTCCTGTGATTTCAGTAATTAAAATTATATCCAAAATGTAGTAAGCTTTGTGGTACCTATTCTTACATGCAAAATTCTCGTGAAAATTACAAATTAGGAAATCAAAACTAAAATACTACAATAAATACAATGAAAACGTAAAAATGACAGTTGTAAGTGCTAAATGATATAAACAATAAAAACATAATAATATTTTGAAATTTTGATAACCATCATCCACTTCAGTATGTGTATCCAAGAAAAACCCAATCGGCATCAGTTATTTGAGATAAATACCTATGGAAATTTCGGTCGAAATTTTAGTAATAAGTACTAATGTGAATATATTGCCGTAGCCTTATAAAAACTATCGCTCTTATTACTGTAGTATTTTAGCATTTTGAGTTTATATTTTTGTATTATATATAATCATACTATGTTTACCTATAGAAAGAAGTAATCCATATCCATATTGGACAAGCGGGCGTGCAGGTTGCTAATGCCTGTTGGGAACTATACTGCTTGGAGCATGGTATAAGACCTGATGGTATAATGTTATACAATGATGCCGAAAAAACCTGCGGCTCGTTTTTTGCTAACACAGGTGGCAAAGTGGTTCCCAGGGTTGTTATGATTGACTTGGAACCCACGCCTATAGGTTATTATTACAAAGTTATATGTTGAATATTTTATCCCTACCTACTTTAAAGGAAATTTTCTGCTTAGATGAAATACGGACTGGTGCGTACCGACAGCTGTTTAAACCATCATCTCTCATCACGGGCAAGGAAGACGCTGCTAGTAACTTCGCACGCGGATATTATGGAGTCGGTCGAGAAATGATTGACATTTGTCTGAATAGAATCCGACTGATTGCAGAAGATTGCCACCATCTCCAAGGTTTCATTATCTTTCGTTCATTCGGTGGAGGGACAGGCTCAGGATTCACTGCACTTCTACTTGAGCGTCTTGTTAAAGATTATGGAAAACTATCCAAAATAGAATTTGCAATATATCCGTCACCTAGAATATCTCCAATTATTGTAGAGCCGTATAACGCAGTGCTGACTTCCCACGCATGCATGGATACTGAAGATGTTTGTTTTTTATTTGATAATGAAGCAATGTATGATATTTTGGCAAGGCTCTTAGATGTTCCACGGCCTACATATACAAATTTGAATAGGCTTATAGCACAGGTAAATAATAACGAATTTAAATAGGCTATAGATGCAACACTTATTTTTAAAAATAAATCTTCGACGAGTTCATTTTTCATGCGGTATTGCACATCAGCAACTCGCATGTGATGAATAGGAAATTAAATTCACGAATGTCTGGTATTAAATAACTCGCTTTGTTACCTACTTCTAAAATTTTAGGTAATAAACATATTACGTTGGAATGTCGGTGCATAATAAAATAAATACAGGTGGCACAATTAAGTAATGCTTTTTGAAACATGCGGTTTATAATATAATGCTTTATATTATGATATCAAGTAAACAAAATATAATAATGATAGAAAAATCTAAGCATCACAGATATTTCGTAGTAGCATAATCGATAGTCTAATAAATAGGTACTAATAATACTAAGATCCCCATATTCAGGTTATTTTCTGTTAAGATTTGAAGTAATGATTGATAGAAATCAGGATCACTAATATTATTGTATTTCAGGTAACGTCATGTATGACAGCGTCTTTAAGATTTGAAGGTTCGTTGAACGTGGAACTCGTAGAGTTTAGAACGAACCTAATTCCTTACCCAAGAATACATTTCCCGTTGGTAACATTTGCACCATTTGTCTCGCCAACTCGTGCTTTTCACGAGACTTTGACAACACAACAGTTAATGATGAGCTGTTTCGAGCCCGCAAATCAAATGGTGAAGTGTGACCCTAGGACTGGGTGCTATATGTCGTGCTGCTTATTGTTTAGAGGAGATGTAAACCCAAACGATATCAATAGCTGTATCAATCAAATAAAAAATATGCGATCAATACGATTCGTGCCATGGTCGCCTACAGGTTTCAAGGTAGGTATCTACTTTGATGCATATGATAACAAAAAGTCATTAATAATAATAATATAATATGATATTGACACACTTTTACATAAATTATCTTGCCCCAAACTAGGCATAGCCTGTACTATAGGTGCAAGACAACGACATATATAATACAATATACTTACTTAAACATATAAACATCAATGACTCGGAAACAAACATCCATATTCATCATATAAATGTTTGTACCTACCGGGATTCGATCCCGGGACCTCTTAGTCAGGGTCACTAACCATTCGACTGTTCGGTCGTTAATGGCACCTAATTATTCCCAAACGGCCCGGGACACCGTTAAAGTAATAAAATAAACTCGATAAAAATACCTGTAGAACTTGTATCTAGTCATGACATTTGGTTTAAAAAATACTACTTATAGTTGTATTTATGATTTGAAATAACTTTTAAATTTTTTTTTGCAAAATAAAAGTGTCAAACATTGAAACTCTGAATTCGCCTAAAAACTAACACATTTACTTTTTATAATAATATTATTATATTCTCTTACAAATAGTCGCAAATATAATTAAAAACATTGTTTTATTCTGGGAATAATTAATTCATTTTATTAATGATATACATAGGAACTTCTATAAGCTCAGTAGAGCTGGTAAATAGTTTGATTCTTCAGATATATACCTTAATACATGTAGAGAAAAATACCAAAGCAGCAAAAACCCATCATTTTAAAGTGTAAAAATCTATGAACTTGAATGAATTCGAACAAACGTTGAATCATTCAAAATTTTGAGTTAAATAATGCTATTATATTCAATCGATTTCGCATCCTTAACGTTTTTAAGTGTAGGCAAATCTTTCGCCGCCTTTACACTTTTACATTACAATTGTATCAGGGTTACAAATAAGAAGGGTGGATACTGTATCGCTGTGCTCATTTATATTTTTCTATATTCGATTTAAATTTACATTTAGGGTTGCCCCGCATCACTTAAAAGGCATATAGATATTTTTTTTTGGGTCGATTTTACTTTTTTCGTTTAATATTTTGCACCCCTTCCTGGTCTTCACGCTCCACCTTAGGAACACCGTTGCTGCTTGTACATTGGTATTGATAGTCAGCCAAAAATTTTGTATCAGTAAAAATATACAACATTGAAATTACATAATAATACAATTCATATTTATTGTAGATTGGAATAAATTATCAACCACCGGTGACTGTACCAGGAGGTGATCTAGCAGCTTTACAAAGAGCGGTGGCTATGGTCTCCAATAATTCAGCTGTGCGTGTTGCTTGGGAACGATTATGCAAGAAGTTCTCGGTAATGTATTCTAAACGTGCATTCGTACATCATTACGTAGGTGAAGGTTTGGAAGAAGGAGAGTTTAAACAAGCCGTCCACAACATAAAAGCTCTGTCTAATGATTATAGAGAATTGGAAGCATATTGTGATTTTTATTTAATACCTTTCCCTAAAGTATTTAATTCTAATCGTTAAATCATCCATATCCAGCCCATGCGTCAACTCGTGAACGAGTGATATACTGATAGTAATTGTTTTATTACTAATTATGACAGTAATCTCGACCATCATCAAAGAGAAATTAAACTCTTCATTCAAGAGACGGGAGTGCCATAGAAAATGATGAGAATTGACGGTTGTATGAAACGCGTACTAAACCTTGATACCAACATAATCACCTAGTGACAATAGCAGAGCTGCTAATATAGTACACCAATGTAAGGGTTGTAATCAAGCCATAATATTTATGAAAATTATGGATTGATTATATACTTATAAATGTAGACCACATTTTATGGTCCCCTTTGTTAATTTTAAGATGGACCTAAGCCAAGTTAAACAATTTTAAACTAGGGATACGTTTTAGTTAGAACCGATCGCGATAAAGATGCACTGTGGATGCCCTCTGCGCCAGCTAGGGGATACAGGAATTTAATGAAATGACGTTTTAGTTATCTCAAAGAAAAAACTAATTAACGTAATTAATATTTTTTTAAATAGTTTTCTTTTTCGTTGTGTATTAGTTTCAGTTTTGACAGTCTTTGGGTTTCGTTTTTCAGGTGTTTCAATAAATGTTTATAAGTCGTAGGCGTGGTTCCTGAATCTGCAATTAGAACAGAATACATATTAACAGAAATTAGTTAACCCTAATTTTTAGGCTTTAAATATTTTTTGCACATCGTGTACAATATAATAAAATAAAATGGATTTTAAAGGATCATAAACTTATTAATAAATAAAAAATAATAAATTTAGTAATAATTAAAAATAAGACATCGACAATTGATAAAAAAAAATTTAACAAAAGACGACCGACTTCAAAAACACTATTCCAAAACAATAGATATAATATGCACTTAAAAGTATAAAAATAATTGCGTATTTGTATACAATATAATTCTAGTTACGATTATTGTAATTTTTGGAGTCGGTATCATCCAAGATAGGCTGACATACATTGTTATAGGTGAGATGTGCTTGAGTCGTATTACAAACGCCTAAGTTAGTATGGATGTTCGTACTCTTCCACGCATGGATTTTTATGAAACTCCAATGATTTTGTGTGAATTCTGCTATCCGTTCTGCGTGCGTTGCACAAACCGTTAGAGTGATTTATACAAACAGAAGCAGCTTATTTTCATGGCTGTCTACAATGTTCTATCTATCTCGACATAACATAGTTGATCTAAGTATTGTCAAAATATGTGAAATGACAATTTCTATTCTTTGTTTTTTTATTTACTAGGTAGGTACCTACTCCGTACTACTAGGTCCTATAGAGTACCTATAGATTACTACTTCGTAAGTTGATAGGTAGGTACATTCTACATAATATATTTTATAGTATAAACTGCTAAAATGTAAATATTCATGAAAGGTTGAAGATATCAATTTTTACATTCTCGTTAGTAACTCTTTATCAACCTTGTGGTGAACTGTGGTGAACCGCCTCTTACCAGTTTATCAGTGTGATATGTGCTAGGTACATAATTTTACAAAAGTTTGTTTTGTGTAACGAGAAGTTTCATATTAACAATGAATTTTGCTGGTAAAGTTGTTATTGTAACTGGCGCAAGTTCGGGGATCGGCGCCGCAACCGCTGTATTTTTATCAAAACTCGGAGCAAAGCTATCACTGACCGGCAGAAATGTAGAGAATTTGCAAAAGGTCAACAAGGATTGTGAGAAATCCACATCAACATTTCTTGTAACAGCCGATTTGACCAAGGAATCTGACATCGAGAGCATCGTTAAAAATACTATTGATCATTACGGTCAAATCGACGTATTAATAAATAACGCGGGAATAATCGAGACAGGATCAATCGAGAATACTTCACTAGCGCAATATGATCGCTTGATGAACACCAATGTCCGTTCTTTATATTATTTAACAATGCTAGCGACCCCCCACCTTCTGAAAACCAAAGGTAATATTGTAAATGTGTCCAGTGTCAATGGTATCCGTTCATTTCCTGGTGTGCTTGCATACAATGTATCAAAGGCAGCAGTTGACCAATTTACTAGATGTGTAGCATTGGAACTGGCACCAAAAGGTGTCAGAGTCAATTGTGTTAATCCTGGGGTTATTCTGACTGAGCTCCAGAAGCGGGGAGGTCTAAACGATGAACAGTATGCAGCATTCTTGGAGAGAAGCAAACAAACCCATGCATTAGGGCGCCCAGGAAAGCCTGAAGAAGTGGCTGCCACCATAGCATTCTTGGCAAGTGATTTGGCTAGTAATATCACTGCAGCAAGTGTGCCTGTGGATGGTGGACGACATGCAATGTGTCCTCGATAAATTATATTGCTTGCTCTTCAAAAACCTATCTAATTGCATTTTTTGTCTATGCACTAAATATTCTTATTGTTTTTTTTTTTATTATTTACATTATATTTTTTAATTTACATGTACTCCACTATATATTTGCTATAATTAGATATTATGTAGGTACAATACAGGAATTTTAATAAAATATGTATATATATAGTGTGTATATATTATTGAAGAAAGTTGTAATAACAATAATATTGTGATTTTAAAGTGCCTATCATAGTGAATAAGTGAAGTCATATTAATAAAGATGTTGCATTTGTAATTGTTATGATTTTATGAAGAGTTTTATGAAATAAAGTGAAACATTTACATTGCTGTATAATTTATTTTAGTTATCATACAAATAACATCTTATCAAAAATACACAATAATAAAAGCATATAATGCCAGAGACAATAGAGATTCTTAACAAGACAATTCTCTTATCTATTCTTATAATTTAAATCACTGTATATTAACATAAATTATTAACTAGGTATTTAAATGTATGTACATATACAAAATTACAATAATTATCAAATTTTCAAGCCAGTAGAATATTTTTTTAAAATAAAGAAAAATCCTAAAAAGAAACTGCAAATGCAAAAAAAAACTTATCTCTGACTATTCAGTGAGATTATTAATTGTTTTTATGTTTAATATTAATTGTTTCAATCCTTAAATAAAATTATTAATACAATGCATCCACAACAAAATGAATATACCAATGACATTCTAAGAACGTCATTGGAATATACAAGTAAGGGTATGTTCTGATATGCACTGCGACCACTGTACAGTGTGATGTCAATTTAGTATACTTTGAAGCCGTTCCTTTATAGCCAGTTATACTGGTTACTATTTAAAATGGAACGCTATCCCGTATACTGTCAACCGCATTTTTAGACGCAGCATTCAACTGAGTGTATTAAAGTTTTCTAGTTCATTAAAAAGTCTATTGTTGGGGAACTGCCAAATTGAAAATATTTTAATTAAAATTAATTGTAAATTGAATTTTCAGTGCTCACAGTAGAATATGGCGGCGATTTATGACGTCATATATTTCCCTAGGGTACTGCGGCAGTATACTGGCAGTCCATAACGGAATGAATATTTCTATAGTGATAGCACTGTGCAGTGCTCGCAGTGCATATCGGAACATACTCTAAGCTAAGCAATTAAGATCATACCTAGTGAATGATCATATTATCTTGATTACCACTACATAAAAACGAACACTGAGTAATGATGAATAAATAATCTGTGGTATGATACTGCTCTGAGATCATGAAGCCATCATTATATAAGACTTTCTATTTTGTGATTACCGGAAGTGATCATTATTAAAGTTAATCTATTATGCGCGGTGAAGAGAGCAAACAATTGTTGTGTCTGGCAGATTAACTCGTGACGAATAGGAAAAAATAAACAAAAAGTGCACACTTTGATTGAGTACAATTTGACACCAGCGTTCGGAACCGTACGGTAATTATCGTACACATACGATAATTTTCTGCCTACGTACGATGTACGATAGCATATTATTATCGTACGCAGATTGTACGATAATTTCTATCATGATGCAAAATTTGAGAATTTATATTATTTCACTCATGCGTTGATAGTCTAAATCGCAGTAGCATGATTTTATTTTGTCCAATAAAATCTTGGGAAAATACCGGGAAATACAAGTTCTCTATTCCTATTGGTCCTTACGATCCGCTCTACTAAGTTTCACCACTGCCGATACTGTAACTTTATCCAGCGCCTGCTGTACACGCTTTCTTATTGGTTAGTATAGCATCTACCAATGCGAACAAGAGAATATAAGTTCGATATTTCGATTATGTTCACACTTCATATGTATCGTATATTTTGTGTAGAAAAGTTGGCAGTTATTTCGTTATATTATTATGGCTTGGCCTTGGCGCGTTTATTGAACTTAAAGTGGAAAGGGAATCAGTTCATGTCTGTACCACGTGTAAAACATTTGGGTTTCAGTGTTCTGTTGATTTGACAGCGGTGGTTTTAAAAAGATAAAATATAGAGTACTTGCATGCATATCAATATTACAATTTATATGATTTATTTATCTATAATAGACATTATCCTAAAAAATACGATAATTTCGATCCATGTACGATAATTTTACGCCCCTGGTACGATAGTCAGTCCACTTCAAGTTGCTAACGCTGTTTGACACTACAACCTATTATACAACTGTTCAGCCTTATAAACAAATGTTAGTTTGAGGCTTATCCAGATTGTAAGACCTCTCCAATATTGTTATTTATTTATATTTCATAGATAATATATATAATATTTCATGGAACTCTTATCCAATTTCTCTATAATTAAAACTATAATCGCTGACCCGGCTAACGTTTTCAGATATAAAATACTACTGGTCTTAGCATTATGATAATATTATAGCCTTCCTCGATAAATGGGCTATCTAACGCTGAAAAAATTTTTCTAATCGGACCAGTAGTTACACACAAACAAACAAACTCTTCA
Organism: Leptidea juvernica; assembly: GCA_949711755.1. Lineage (NCBI taxonomy): Eukaryota > Metazoa > Arthropoda > Insecta > Lepidoptera > Pieridae > Leptidea > Leptidea juvernica. The sequence continues at coordinate 277,319 of CATIXQ010000023.1, read as the reverse complement.
GCTTTATATATTTTTATATTAAATAAGTTATTTCTTATGAACTGCCGGTGAAAGTAATATAAAATAATTTCAACATTTATATATTATTTCTTATGAACTGCCAGTGAAAGTAATATAAAATAATTTCAACATTCATATGCATTCTCAGAGCACTCCCCGTGATAAATGCGGTTTCTTGTTTATTTTCGAAGTACCTAATTACGGAATTTATTCTACTTCTATAGTTCTATTCCTTAACATGTACATTGCACATACCTACATCGTAATACCTAGGTGCTAAATGCATTATAATTTTATTGAACAAATTTTAATTATAATATAATATTCTATTAAGTAAGTTACTATATAGTTATAGACGTAGGTATTTTTAGGAAGTATACAAATTCGCGATGTAGGTATTGCGTTACATCGAAAGGAAGGATTTGAAAGATTGCACGTTAATTGCCTGGAAGTTACGATAACATCTACCTACCTAGTAAGTGTGTTGCGGAAATTGAAAACCGACGGCCTTAGGGTAATACTAACATGTTTTGTAACCTTACTTTTGTAGGACAATGTAGCTAAACATATTTTTAGGACACTTTGAAGTTAATCTACTTTATCTATATCTTAAATACCTATTAATATGATCTAAAATCAACAATACCTAATAGGGAAAAACCAAATTTGGTCACCTGCCATTTGCGGTTGGTAGGGATGTACCTACATATTACCTAATTGGAGATTACAAAATATAACTTTTTGTCCTGTCGTGATTACGTCAATTATACACGCATCCAGTAGATGATTTTGAAGTTGTTCACGGCAGGAGGAGCTCATTCGCGGGCACAGCCGCAAACAACTTCTTAGCTTCATTGACACAGGCGGCGATGATGGTCTCGAAGGCCACGGGGGCGATGTCGTGAATCACCGGCTCCCAATTGTCATTGATGACTCGATTTATTGTGGATGCTAAAAAATTAATCATTACCTGCTTTTAGTAATTTTATATGACAATACGGAACTAGGAGAGCAGGACGTTCAGCTGATGGTAATTGATACGGCCTGCACATTAGAATGCACTGCCGCTCAGGATTCTTAAAAAAACCCAAAAAATCTGAGTAGCACTACAATTGCGCTCATCTCCTTGAGACATAAGATTTTCAGTCCTCTGACCAAAACACATTAGTGCGTCCCGACAGAAATAGGCGCCGTTGTGGTATCCATAATTTAGCCGGCAACCTGTGCAAAGGAACCTCCCACTGGTAAATTGCACTGGTAATTGAACATATACTGTGAATCCCTAGGTAAGGGCGTTTGCTCCTGTTATATTAAAAAAAGGTAGCAGGTTCTATTTTGAACCTGCTTTTTGTTCTTGTTTTCACATAACTTTAGCAAAAACTTATTTCGTGATTAAAATCACTTGTGAGTTAATAGTTGAAGTAGAGATTCTCACACGAGTAACTCCTTAGCAGTCAAATGTATACACAAATTCAAAACGCATGACTACAAGTACCTATTTAGTTTATTTTCTTTTTATAGCTGAACGTATCTACACGTCAGAATTATGTCACCTTAGTATTACTTATTATTATTTAATTATTTAAAGTTAATGAATGTTGTGAGTAGTTCAAACACTGTATACCAATGTTTCAGTAGCATTATGGTTTATGATGTAGCTAATAAAAATGTAGCACTGATAATAATTATGGTTATTAGTACCTAAATTAATGAAAATGTTTTATAAACTACTAACTCTAAAACTACATGGAATTTAATGAATCGAACATAAATGAAATAAGCTATCGAATGAACTCCGTCATTGTAGAAGTGATTCGAAATGAATTTTTTTTCTGCAGATGTATCGATAAAAATACATTACTGACTATGAATGACTGCCGCTACCACTAGTAATAGCTTTATGGCCATGCAAGGGATGTGATTCAATGATCGATACTAATTTATCGAACCGTTATTGAGTGAGTAGTTCTGTGGCCGGCACAGCACTGAATAGTTTCTTTACTTCTTCGACGCATCGGTCGATAATTTGTTCAATAGCTGGAGGAGCTATCTCCTGCATGATAACATCCCAGCTTTGGTTCAGAAATGACAGGGTCGTGGCAGCTGAAAAATGTGTACGTAACTGTTAAAAATATCAAAAATATGTAAGTAGGTACCTATCTAGTAATATTTTGTCTTCGTGAACAGAATAACACTGAAGAAATGTTTGTCGCAATAAACATATACCAACTTAAAATCGTTTTTCATTTAATTGATTTAAATTTATTCCAGTCCTACCTATTTGACTGTTACTGCAGCCTTAGGTAATAAACTGATTGACAGAAGACACGCTCGCTCGGTATTTAATTGTGGTCATTGATAAGCAGTGGGTACATGATACGTATTTTCGACGTCCATTGTAGTAAATGCAAAAAAGTGTGTGCGTGTAATCTTTACGCGCGATTGATGTAAAACTTAATAATAATTAGCTTTAGGAATAATTAACAGATACATAAATACATTTTCACTATATATATTAATTAAAGCCGTATTACCAACTAAGCACTCACGGGTTGTTCAAAGAGTATATATATTGTTGAAAAGCTAGACGCATTGTTATATTTTTTTTTCTTGGAAACACTGAAGATATAACCTGATCTTTTGAGCAAAGTTGGCATTTTTATTCTTTACTTAGAATAAAAAAAATCTTTATAATTATATTATTTTATCAATGAGATTTTATTTATTTTACAAAAAAAGATTTTAGTTATATTGATATTATTCATAAGAAAATAAGCACTCACACTTTTTACAGGTCACGTCATTATCAGGTTCTTAATTTTCTCTTTTATTCTTATATAAAAGAGGAGAGAGAAAGAGTAAAATGTTCCTGGGATTCTGCCATTTCTTTTAACTGATTATTATTTTCATTCTATGTTTTACTTATAATTCATTAATACCACTTGCACGTTTTAAAATTTACAAAAGAAGAAAATTGAAAATATGAAATTGAAAGTTAGATTATTAATTTCCACATATCAATAATATCGTTCTTATTGAATAAAAAGAAACCAAAAACCGGATGGTACAGAAACGTGACGCCATCTTGCCGTAACGGACTTCCTGTTCCGTTGCATTTTCGTCCAGTTACTTAGTAGTCGCGCCTAAAGAAGTTGTAATTAAAAAAAAAACAGTCTAATAGTTTTGGTAGTTGTCACTATCTTTATAACTGTTATTTTAAGAGACGAAATACCATAACTTGACCATAGACTATGTATTTAAAGACTTTTCTGGAATACGGACCATAAGGTGGTCGTCGCATAATAGAATAATTATTCAGGCGTTGATTCCTGACGTTCAAAATTCACATTTCGCGCGGACGTCGTAGCCTCTAAGTCTTACCTAACTCCTTATTTCCGCCGAATAGGTTGGTGAACTTGAACTGTGCTCTGTCCATTTTGTAGCTATCCTTGTACCCGGTCACCGTCCAAAATCCATTAATTGTTTTGTAGTCATATTTGATGACGATATTTAGATTCGCTGTAATAAAAAAACCCATGTAATAAAAGTCGACAATTTTTATATGCGGCTAGCTAAGTAGACAACAAATTTTTAATTGTTTACGTTTAGACGATAATTATTTTACATTTGCCTTTTATTGATTTCTTTACTACTTTGTTTAAAGTAAGATCTGTGTTGTCATAACTGTAGTTGAAAATAATTGTTCTTTTCCTTTTAAATATTCCACCACAAAAATAATACGTATATGTACTGAGGTTCATATTGTATTATTATCTACCTACAACATCTAGTAGGTACCAAATGAAAGTCTATATATATTTTTAGCGCAGTGTAGCAGCCTAGCGAAAATCTCTAAGAAAAAAAGCGATTCACTCGATTGTATGAAATGTGCAGTCGTTGATAGATTGGCACATGACGGCTATCTTGTAAAAAACGGAGAGAGCCGAAATCCACTACGTTTTAAGCATCTGTTAACTTTCAAACTTAGCTGGATTATACTTCGTCGCCAATCGCCATACTGTAATTACTTACTACTACATATTTCGAAATTATGTCAAATGACTGCACGTTTCATACTAAACAAATTTTCAATTTTTATTTAGGCAGACCCGCCTCTTATTACGTAGCATTTATATACTCTTTGTAGTGCAGTTTCATTAAAATGATTGCGTATAAACTTACTGATTTTGATCCTGGCCTGGCCGTTGCCTTTGATCGGCAGAATGAGTACTTGACCGTCCATATCGTAGTTCGCCTTAAGCGTTACGTTAGCCGTGAAGTCCAAAACTGCCTTTCCTTTCTCTGTATCAATCCTACAAATATCAAGATAATTTAAGTTTAAGTGGTTACAAATAATTTGACTGAATGCATTGCAAAAGCTGTGTTGTAAAAAATTGCACATAATTAATGTTATTTTAGTCGAAATAATTTTATAGTCATTATTGTCGACACATTAAATTTCATACTGTGATTTTATATGACGGTAATATACATAGTTTATGACACGCATACAAATTGTTCGAAGTAAATCCATCGAACAGCATTATATTACAAATATTGCTTAGTAGATAAAATTAATTACTTATAACCATGTGTTGATGCCTTCAGTAAGGCAGTACGCGTTTAAACATTGATCAGGCCGGTCCCAGTTACCATGAACCATTCTTCTATAACCATTAAAAGGGCGGTCCGAGTAACCATTGTAACCAATTAGTAGTAGAGGTCCGCGTATTCACCATTAGAACCAATAATTATAGTTATTTAACAAGTGTCAAAGATTAGTTTAGTACCTTATGTAAATAATTATTATTACCATAAAAACATATATATCCCTAAATGCACCCCTTTTCACAAATTACCTTGCCCCAAACTAGGCTTAGTGCATGGGTGCTAGATAATGATACATTTAATATAATATTAATATATTACTAAATCATAAGAAAATACATATATAAACATCAATGATTGGGAAACAAATATTCATATTCATCAAAAATGTGTGAACTTCCCGGATTTCGTGACCTTAGTGGAGAGATCAGGGATTGGTTACCTTATTTTAAATGTTATACACAAAATTATAGTTTTAGTTACGAGAGACGTTTCATTCCAAAAAAAATTAATTTAGGCAATATTTTTTTTATATTATTATTTATTACAGCTTTGACATTACAATAACTTAAAAAAAAATGGTCCCACAAAACCATCTTGATGGTTTGTCTGTGGGATCAGCGAAATCTTGATAATAACATTTAGTAACTTAATATGTTAATGTAGGTAGATGGAAAGTTATGGACCTTTTTTTTTAATAAACGTGGAGGTGATTACTAAGTACTAATATTATTTAAATGTTGATATATATAATGTGTCCAGATTGTTAATATAATATTTTTTTAACGAAATATTGTATAATAATATTGGATTTTGCGTTGCTGGATGTTAGTTCATTTCCTTTGAAATTATTTAGAAATCTATTTCTAATTAAGCCCTTATTGCAAGACATATTTCGAACTAGTTGACGTTCACTTGCCAAGCAGTAATCAAGCAATATAAAATATCATAAATTGCTCTACGTATTTTACCTATAAGAGTTAACCCTAAAACCCCCGAGCCCCGTGACAACGGTATCCTCAAACGTGAGCTTGAGCGCAGGGTTGTCGACCAGCACCTTGCCCAGGTAGACCGGGTCCAGAGACGCGATGCCCAACTCAGGGATCCCCTGGGCGAAACTGCTGCCGCCCTCCGCTATCACCTTCTCCACGCATTGGTTCAGCTGAGGGTCCGAAGCCGAACAAGCTTTGAGAAATGGCGCTGAAATATTAAGTCATATTTAATACATTAATCAAATCAAAATCACTTTATTCATGTAGGTCACGGAAATGTGACATGAATGTAAAAAAATTAAATTTCTTGTTATATTTACCGCCAGGGTTGAGCTAATGAGAAGAAGTGGCAATAAACTCATTGCCACTTTTTAAAATCAATACTTATATGCTATAAGTTCATATACAATACTTATATGTAAAGTGATGTGACAAAACCACTCAAACATCAAATAGTCAATATACGAGTAAGTCAAAAGAATAAATGTTAATTATTTTAATTTATATATATATAATTAATTAAATATAGTTTATATATAATATATATTCATTATTAAAAGTACAGTAGCGGTATCATCCACACACACCGTAAATAAATAAATTAAGGGCATAAAAGGCACAAAAGGCATTTTTTTTTATTCAAAATTGATTCCTTATCAATTATTTTTGATGTCATTTCTAATATACTAGATACCACTACCGCTTGGGAAACAGATGGCGCTCTGACAAATGGCGGAATAGTGGAATTACTGTCACGATCAGTGACAATTAAAAAGATCTTCAATCAGAGGATTGCCTTAGATTAATTTAATTAATCCGTAGACAATCTTCATTTCCAAAAAATTGATATACAAATGATTTGAGTTTTCTTTTGTGTTAATTCCGCCAATATTCGTCTTTAATCAATTCGACACGTGTCTCGCTTCTACACGAGGCATCCTCAGGACGTGTTGTCTCGCCAAAATCTGGCACGAGACTTAGTAATATCTTAGTCAAATCATTTCTATAATTATGGATTTCCGCAAAGTAACGCCTACTTCAATAAAATTGATATAATTGATTTTTTAAGGCTTCCTTGACAAAGAAGGCGTACCATAACGGCGCCTATTTCTACCATGAAGCAGTAATGTGTGGGCATTTTTGTGTTTCAGTCTGAAGGGCGCCCTAGCTAGTGAAATTACTGGGCAAATGACACTTAGCATCTTGTCTCAAGGTGACGAGCGCAATTTTAGTGCCGCTCAGAATTTTCGGGTATTTTCAAGAATACTGAGCCATCAGCTGAACGTCCTTATTATCATAAAAAAGTATCCCGTTTCTCGAATGCGGCTTAAAAAGCAATCAGATTCTTGCAGCATTACCTGTCAAATGGATCCGATGCAAACTTTGATTGGCGATAGTAATATACAATATTATACAGTCACGAACATTGATATTGTATTACCCGCTAACACGCGACTAGCATTAATTACTCGCTGGGTGTGATTTATTGCAAGACGGAGCCTATGCCCTGTCATAAATATAATTTATCGACTGCGCATACCACGGGCGGCAAGGTCAGAGGGCGGACAAATTCACAGACGAATGGAAAACTCATCATTTATTTAACTTTGACCACAGAATAAATAATAGTACATACAAGTACAGAAATAACAGTGCTCAATATCACTGACTTACAATAGTATATTATATACGTGAATACTCAACATCCATGCCGTGACATTAGATCATTTATACCTTTTTTATACCTACGTTTAGATAGACTATGACAGCTGTGAAAATGTCGAAAAAATATAGTTTAGAACCTCTATTTTGAGTAATTCACGCACACGAGTGTAAGACGTAGCTTGTCACGCACACTAAACTTATATTCCTAGCCTGTTTTTCTCGGTTGTGTAACAGCAAGAGACTCCTAGACGTATAAAATTTTCCAAGGCCGTGACATATGATATCTCTCGTATATTATGTTTTCATTCGTAAATGTAATGCATTGCGTAGAGATGTGGGTTCTCTCTGCATCTTCTACCGCATTTATCACGGGGAGTGCTCCGAAGAGCTGTTCGGGTTGATTCCAGCGGCCGAATTTCACCACCGGACATTACGTGAATAGTACCATCCGCATCACGTAGACGTCTGGCATTCCACAACCGCGCGTTTTATTATAAATTTCTTGCCTCTTACAGCCACTTTGTGTAATCAACTACCGGCGGCGGTCTTCCCGACTAGATACGACTTAGGGACCTTCAAGAAAAAAGCATACTCCCACCTTAAAGGCTGGCAACGTATTTCTTGACACCAGTTGTTGCGGATGTCCATGGGCGGTTGCCGCACCTCTCCCCATCCCGTGAGCCTCTTGCTCGTTTGCCTCCTCTCATATAAAAAAAAACGTGTTCTTTCCATAACATAAGTGCGAAAAACGCCATCTCAAACCTCGTCATTGGCATACTTCCCTCCCTAGTTGCATAATATACTTACAAAAACAAACAAAATTGTATTTTGTTTAACTCATCGTAATTATTATTTCGAATCTCACTCCATTCTCCTTGCCTGTAATAATATGCAACTAAGCATTATGTAATTATTATATTCAAATCTTCTAGGATTCTACAGGATCTAGGATTTAGTATCGTCATAAAATCTTGTATGCTTTGTTCAACTCACAGGTTGTGGCTTTATCTACAGGATCTACTTTAACGCCAGAGGTCGTGGGTTCGGGTCCCGCATCCTTCATAAAATTTTGTTTTCAAATTTTATTTGTGTATTAATCCTAGAAGTGAGGGTTATCACTTTAAAAACATAATAAATTGTTTAATTATTATATTGTTTCGCCACGTCAACGTATCTTCTGTCATGGAAAGTAGACTTTGGAGTATAGATGATGCTTACTATCATTGTAAACAGATTGCTGAGCTATTTTCCCCAGTTACAAATATCTCGAATATATTGCACGTATTAACCTAACGGGCTAACGGGCTATTTCCCGCTATTAAATGTCTTATGATCGCCTATTTTGAGTGATGTGAAAAGATCTGATTATTTTTATCATTTTGTTTTAGTTCTAATCGAAGTCCTTATAATATTACAGGTGTGAAGCTTAGATAGTATTTGAGATGTATTGGCAAATGCTCTGATCGTCTCCTTTGAAATACTTCTTCTACTTTGTTAATACTTCAAGAACCCGAAAATACTTTAGTTATAAATATCCACAAGAAATTTGAATACATCTAGATAAAATTGACAATTATATGCCTATTAAATGTCTAAAAAATTTAAATGTTTTATTAATAAATGGCTCTGTCGTAAATCCTACTACTCCACAGTTGAATATCTAAGTGATCGGACAGCCTGACTGGATTATGATTATTATATAACAATAGCAATGACAGAACAATATTGTACATTTCATTAATAAGAGCGCAAAAAAAGAATGCTGGGAGAGTTTCTTGCGCCGCTTCTTCTTTTTTTTTATGATAATAAGGGACGAGACGAGCAGGACGTTCAGCTGATGGTTATTGATAAGCCATGCCGATTACAATGCAGTGCCGCTCAGGATTCTCAAAAAACCCAAAAATTCTGAAGGGCACTAATGCGAAAAAACCCAAAAATTCTGAAGGGCAATAATTGCGCTCGTCACCTTGATACATAAGATGTTAAGCCTCATTTGCTCAGTAATATCACTTGCTTCGGTACCCTTCAGACCGAAACACAGTAATGCTTACACATTACGGCAGAAATAGGCGCCGTTGTGGTACCCATAATGCAAAGGAGCCTCCCACTGGTCTTCTCTCTCAGAGCGCCATTTGTAGGTAGTAGTAGTATCTAGTATATTAGAAATGACATCAAAAAGAATTCTAAAGGGATCAATTTTGAGGAAATAAATGCCTTTTTAATAAAGTTTGTTCCGTGAAGTTGATGTGCAACAAAGATACAAGCCGGCACGTGTCTGGTCCGTCTCATTAACATTCATACACGTTTGGCGCTGAATATAAATAATGTCAAGTGAAGAAAAATATTAGCGCAAATATACATTATACTTTCAAATGCATGCAAAATGAATGAAATTTTAATTGTAAGAAACATTGTTCTGAAGATAATAACATAATATATTTGATTATCCAATATGTTTCGTCAATTGACATGTAAAAAGTATGTTATAGAGTTGTCTAAGTACCAACACACTACTGTTATACTGAAACATGTCGGATTTCACAATTATATCATTAACAGCGTACATTTCATGCCCGTTTCTTCAAAATGACATATTAATATAAACACACAGGTTGTTTCAAAAAACGTAGTGACAGATAATCTATCAAAGTTTGATTCTAACATAAAAATAGTTTCTGAAATATAAAAAATAAGTATTTAATGGGATGAAAACAAAATGCTTTATTGCTCTTTTCAAACTTGTTGACTGCGGAGAAGACGAAACTGAGTGATAGTACTTAATGAAGCATTTTGTTTCCAAACCATTAAATACTTATTTTTTGTATTTCAGAAGCTACTACGTTAGTTATAAATTATAACTAATTAATTTATCTCTAAATAACACGCATAATTAAATGAAGAGATAGTCATGAAAACTAACAATTCGTTTTTTTCCACCTGTATGTAGCTTGGCGTGATACGTCTGTCATCGACATGAAATGTACGCTCCCTGATCATTAATATTAATAAAATTAAAATTTAAAGATATTATAACATAAGATGTACTTAATTAATTAATTCATAACATATATTATTATCAAATAGACTAATTCATAATTATAATTCATTTTGTATTGAAAACTTCATTTCAAGTAATCGATTGTTATTCATAATGCTTGTCTAGATACTAGTACAGATGTGTAATGTTTTATTAATTTCTGATCCCTTATATGTATATAGGGTTGAGGTCCTGGTGATCTGTAACACAGGGTCAACGTACTTCAGACACCAGCTCCTCACAGCTGTTAAAAATGTAACTAAATGAAGAGGCCTCGTGGACGCAGTCCAACACGATGGTCCGACCAGATCCGCTCCGCCCTCGACTTACGGTTCACAATGCCATTCACAGAGACAGAAATAGATGGAGAGCGATCATACGAGAGAAAGTTATATTGAAGAGTGGTCACGACCCTCAGTACTGAGGATTACGGCAGGGAGGAAAAATGTAACACCAATGTACTGTTTTAGCTTTAAGATTTTTTGTGAGGAGAAAATAAATAGATATTATTGGCATTTTATATATTGTCAGGGATACAGAAATGATTTAAGGTATTTCTATCCGGAAAGTAAGCTTATGTTTCTGCAACAATCCGAACGACCGCGATAGGTATTAACTCAGACGAAAGCTTAAGCAGAAGCTAGTTAAGCTAACTAAAATAATTGTAAGTATTACGTTCGGGCATTCAGTTGATAAATTCTTCAATTAAAATCTTCTCCCCATATCATATCTCCTTTATGAACTGATGTAGCTTCATGAGGTTTACCAAGTTTGTTACAATATGTTATGTTATAGTGACTCCCTATCTTAATAGAATATATTAATCCTGATGTTTGTTTCTAGTGAACTCCTAAACTAATGAACGGATTCTAATGGGAATTACTTCATGGAGTGCAGTTTAGTCCAACTTGGGAGATACGATAGTTTTTATTTCGATTTGGGACCCATAATTATATTTATTTCCGATATTTCTTTTGTATGCACATATTTTCTATGAGAGAATTTATTGACGCACGGTTTGACGAAAGTTCTGCTGTGAAACAATTTCATTATAAGAACATGGAGCATATTTTACAATATAATTTTTGATGTTATGAAATATTATTGACAAATTCATAAAAAAACAGTATTTTATGTATTATGTACAGAACAGCGGCTGTCAGGTCAGCTTGTGTTAAATAAATATTATTCTATTCTATCGCAATGATTATTGTCTCGCTCGCGGAAGCGCGTACGTATGCTAGTTTAGATTAGCTTAAATCATCAGATTTCATCAGAAAGCCTCGGCTAATGTTTCCTCTTAAAATACCACGACTTTCATTACTGTTGGAGTCTCACCAACAAAATTATTAAACGATCCGTCAGTGACTGGATAAATTTCAGTCTCTTCAAATTCAATTTAGGATATTTCGCACTAGACTAGATGATTGAGGATCTCCAAATGCACATTTGTAATGAGTTTGACACTGACATACAGATGCGATTAAGTCACAAATCGGCCTCAAGTGGCCCGTGCCGGCGTCATTTCTTCATCGTTAAGGAATTTATTTCGGTATTACTAAATGATAACTGCGGTGAAAGCAACGACCTTCAATATGTTCACAGAATCCATCACATGTGTCAATCTGTCTGTGTGTGTGACCTTACTTGACATTTTGTATTGTTTGTTCAGATATGGAGGGTAGAGGTAAGGAGAATTATCTCATATAGGAGACAAGTTCAAAAAGTGCACACTTGTATGCAGTAAATAACAGTACCTTACACAATGGTGCTGGTGTAGGCACAGGGTACGGTATGAATGTAGCAATTGGAGGTTTTCAACCAGTGTGTGTTGCCAGTGATGACTTACGGTACGCAGACGTGGTCACTGGTCGCTAACTATGGGCCTTATGAGAAAGCTCATGGTCGCTCAGAGAGCAATGGAGAGGGCTATGCTCGGAGTTTCCCTGCGAAATCGAATCAGGAGGAGAACCAAAGTTTTAAACAGTGGCCAGGGCATATAGTTCGACGGACAGATGGCCGTTGGGGTAGTAAAGTCCTCGATTGGCAACTACGTACCGGAAGACGCAGTGTTAGTAAACAAGATGGACCGACGATCTGGTCAAGATCGCCGGAATACGTTGGATGAGCGCAGCGCAGGACCGATCGTCGTTGAAATCTTTGGGGGAGGCCTTTGTCCAGCAGTAGACGTCTTCCGGCTGATGATGATGACATAAAATTTTTATATCATTGTCGACTAAAGTAGTTAATTATTGAAAATTTCGACAACTTACGTTTTTCTAAATAATTTAGTAAATATAACTTTCAAGATATATCCTGATGCTAATGTGGCGCCAACCTAATTTATTAATGCATTTGGACGAACACTTTGTCATATACTCTCATTACCTCTACCTACTGTGCCTCTACCCTCCATATTTTCAGAATTTGTTCAAATACAGCGAAAGATAGCCAGCGATTATTCTCTTTTCTCTCTCATTCTCCTCGCCACACACAGTCTTTCTCTTTTATTCTTATTTTAATTTTCAGTTATAATATAGATTTATTTATCATAAATCAATCTCTGAATACCTCATTTAATGTTTTAAATTTTCTTGTAATTTTATTATTGGTATTTAGTAGGAAAACTATACAAGAATCGAAACAGTTCTTGGCTGGACAGTAAAATGTTTTTGATTCCCTAACTTCTGGGAGTATAATATCCATTTTTATACTGGTATTAAAATTTACGGAGCATGCAAGATTCGATGCCATGGTCATGTAGACAAGATGGATAAAGGTACATTTGACTCTACTACATTACAGAGCTAATATGTACGTGTTGGAAAAGGTGGAACTAGATTTACATTCCAAGAACAATAATCGCATTCGGTAAGACCGTTTCGAGTGTCGAAAGCTTCACCGCTTCCAACATTGTACCATCCAAGATCGATTATGCATATTAGCGCCACATTTTCTGGTGGGGAAATGGTATGAATTGCTCTCCGTTTTTTAATGACAATAAGGGACGATACGAGGAGGACGTTCAGCTGATGGTAATTGATACGCCCTGCCCATTAAAATGCAGTGCCATTTATTCTTGAAGAACCCAAAGATTCTGAACGGATTTACAATTGCGGACGTCACCTTACTCACTAGTTACGGCGTCCTTCAGACTGAAACACAATAATGCTGACACATTACTGCATCACGACAGAAAAAGGGGCTGTTGTGGTACCCATAATCTAGCCGGCATCCTGTGCAAAGAAACCTCACACTGGTAAAATCCCTCTGTGATCAAACAATCAAACATTTGAGATTTCGTATTCTATAACAAGTTATTGTAGACCATTTACTTTAGAGATTCATGTGTTTGCTTGGGTGATACTCAAAGTTCGCTTCATGCTTCGAAATGTGCCTATAGGTCGGAGAAAGGCCTCACGTCATATACCAAACATACGAGAGCATGTATGGTTTTTTTTTCTGGTGGAAGAAACAAGACAAGTGCGCCAGGACCGTGGCAAACGAAATCCGTAAGCTCTGACTTGGTAGTCAGAGGGAGACAGTCGTAATTGTATGTATATATGTAGGATGCAAACCAGCCGACCTTCTACTTGTGGAAGGCTCTTTTGTACATAATGCCAGCTAGATTATGGGTACCACAACGTCGCCTATTTATGCCGTGAAGCATTAATGTGTAACCATTACTGTGTTTCGTTCTGAAGGGCGTCGTAGCTAGTGAAATTACTGGGCAAATCAGACTTAACATCTTATGTCTGGGAGGTTTCTTTGCACAGGATGCCGGCTAGTTTATGGGTACTACAACGGCGCCTATTTCCGCCGTGAAGCAGTAATGTGTAACCATTACTGTGTTTCGTTCTGAAGGGCGTGGTAGCTAGTGAAATTACTGGGCAAATAAGACGTAACATCTTATGTCTCAATGTGACGAGCACATTTATAGTGCTGCCCAGAATTATTGGGTTTGTCAAGAATCCTGAGCAGCACTGTATTGTAATGGTATCAATTACAACCAGCTGAACGTCCTGCTCGTCTTGTCCCTTATAGTCATAAAAGAATAGCATCTTCGAAGATTACTCTCCACCATAAGTCTTCTTCAACCTACAACTAATAACCGGTTAGAGCGCTGGGGCGTAAGTCGACCATCCGGTTTCTGATTTGAGAAAAGTAGCAGTTCTCAACTAAGCATTCTCAAATCGTTTGTTTCGTAAATTCGAACTTATGTACACTAGGAAAGGATGACTTCGACAACTGTCAAAAGTATTAAGAAACTCAAAATAATACTTAAGTATAGATGGAGAATGATTTAAGTACGATCCTAAATTGACATACTCAAAGTATACTTACCTCAATTCAAAAAAACTTTAAAAAATGTCAAATAAACTTCAATCAAATTGGCTAATACTATTAAGCACTTTCAAATCGTCATTATAAATATTTAATTGAAATTACTGAATTAAATTAATATATATTCTTCTAGCCTCAATAGGACTACTGGATACCCAAGCGCTGGCAGCTATTTCGCTCAACAGATCAGCCTAGCTATCCAACGTGGAAATGCTGCCAGTATTCTTGGTACGCTTCACTGTAATGATAGTTTTAATTTAATGTAATCATAGTATTGTAAATATAATTATAAGATTTGCTTTGCTTAAAATAAATTTAATGTTTCTGAATCTACCATATGTTTCAAAAAGTAGAGCTCGTGAGAAGAATGTCAACGGTCACTCTTTTAAATCAATCAGTATTTTACAATAATTGTAATATGCATATACCTGTATATGTATATTACAATAACTTTCCCTTCATGTCCCATAAATTGGGACACTTTGTATACCAAATTAGTTTCTAAGGTGCTGCATCCATAGTTGAATATTATTATTATTCAAATTTAAATAGCGTTTTAAATATCAATTGTTTTATAAGATGTACTTAATTTGTTAATACATATATAATACACATACGTAGCCTGAAAAGATACCGCTTTTTTTACTTTCACTCAAGGTACAATAACTTTAAACTAATCTCTATATATATATATATATATATGTATAAATAAATTGCTGTTAGTCTCGCTAAAACTCGAAAACGGCTGGACCGATTTGGCTAATATTGGTCTTGAATTATTTGTAGAAGTCCAGGGAAGGTTTTAAAGGTGAATAAATACGAATGTGTTCGGAATTAAATAAAAACAATTTTGTTTTTCCTTTGATGTGTCCCCCGTCCGATATTTGTTTTGTATGGACATATTTTCTATGAGAGAATTTATAGACGCACGGTTTGACAGTTCTGCTGTAAAACAATTTCATTACAACAACAGGGAGCATATTTTACGAAATAATTCTTGATGTAATGATATTATATTACTGACAAATTCATAAAAAACATTATTTTATTTATTATATACAGAACAACGTCTGTCGGGTCAACTAGTTAATCATAAATGAATTGTTATAAATGTCACATGTGAATGAATTTTTTGACCATGACCTGTTTAAATTGTCACTTTTACAGTAAAGCAAAATTGTTTTACGTTATAATTAATGAAATAGCTAGATACTCAATGGAAACCACTTTCCAAGTTGGTGCAGACCTTAAATATCAGTCGTTTAAGCAATATTTGAGTTTAATGTTTTAAACTATATCGAAATATAATATACGGCCAACGGGTTGGATTTCCTCTGGTGTAGAAGTTTGTAATTAAAGTGAAACTTTTATAACATCGTCTCATACTTTTTCGTCTGTGTGTTGCATGTCGCGTTACGGTCGGACGGCGCTTAGGGGGATGAAGAGTAGGTTCGAACCCCACACACTTGATAAAGGTTTTTTTTTTATGAAAATGTAAAATATAATATATAATTTTTTTTCTATGCTGATACCTTGATGTTATTTTGTGAAAAAAAGTTTCACTTGCATCGTGGTTTCATAAAACCACACAATTGTTATTACCAAAGGGTAATAGGATTCAATTTGAAGTTGTTCGTTCTTTCGTTTCGGACGAAATTTCGGCTTCCAATTTTGGTAATAGACCTCTAGTTGGTAATAGACGAGGAATGAAGTGCGGATTGTACATTTTGGTCACAATTTGTACTTCTTTTGAGAATTAGAATGACGAGATATGTTTTCTTATCACAAAGAGATCATCGTACTCGAAATACGAAGTTGGTAAATTTATTATTTAATTTTAATTATTTTTTAATTACATATACTGAAATATATTTTATTAAGTATCTACATTAAAAACGATTTTTTTTTCTAATTCTCTCGATAAAACGGACATCTTAACAATTAAGTTTAGTTTACGAATTTATCGAGATATTGTTATTAAGCCTTAAGATCACTATATAGAATAAAACAAGGTCCTAGGCCGTGTCTGTCTGTGTCTGTTTGTGTTAAACTCAAAAACTTAGGTGTCGGAAAAAATTAAAGACGCCTGGGAGATTTAAACGAAAATCCTTTGAGATATAACAAAATAATGTGTGGCGGAATTGTGTATCTTATAAAGATAGGTCTATAGAATAGTCAGCGATGGCATATGTCTCTCAAGAGATAAAGAAAGAAAGGGCAACGTACATTATCCATTTTAATACTGAAAAAAATTGGCAATTATAAGGCGGTAATATAAAAGCTGTTTTCTCAAATACGACGATAATATATATTAATCCTAGTAATTTTTTTACGACACCATTCAAAAATATGTTTTTGCATCCTTTTTAACTCACATATTTTTTTTTCTATTGACAGAACAGCGTCAGTCGGATCACCCAGTTAAAATAATAATAATAGTGAAATTACTAGACAAATGAGACTTAACATCTTGTCTTAAGGTGACGAGCGCAGTTGTAGTGCCGCTCAGAATTTTTGGGGCTTTTCAAGAATCCTTAGCGACACTGCATTGTAATGGGCAATGGACGTATCAATTACCATCAACTGAACATCCTGCTCTTCTCGCCCCTTATTTACATGAAAAAAAACTTCGGATATTTGGGAGATTTACGTCTCAATATTTGACGTACTTGCAATAAGTGATACAAACATTATACAGTGAACAAAAGATGTTATTTAATGGTATACTAGACACGGGAAAAGAAATAGAAGAAGATAAATAAATAATCAGATGGAAAGATGATTTAAAAAAGGTGACAGAAACCACCTGGAGAAGAACTGCTATGGATAGACAGAAATGGAAGAATCTGCAGGAGGCCTATGTCGGAAGAGAAGCGGACAATGAAACTAGAGAGTAAAATCAATTGACATATTCATGTACTGTATTGTTTGCACTTAAAGGCTTTCATTCATTCATTCATTCATTTGACGTACTTGAGATATTCATGACCTAATGCAACACTAACTAATAATAGGGAATATGAAATCTCTTTAGAACATTAAACTGATATGTTTAATAATATTATATGTTAGCTGACCCAGCAAACGTTGTATTGCCATATAAAGAAATAAAAAAAAATTGAGTATAAAAATAGATGACGACCGATTCTCAGAACTACCAAATATACAATACTACAATAATAATTATATTCATTCATAGGTGTTGATCGTAGAGGGGTGAAAATTTAGGGTTGTATTTATTTTTTATGTTGTATCATAAAAAAATAAAAACATAAACTTTTGTCCAAAAAAATAAAGAAAAATTATGTTGTCCGATTCTCCACCCTAGCCGATATGCATGCTAAATTCACGAAAATCGGTCGAGCCGTTTCGGAGGAGTTCAATTACGTACACCGTGACACGAGAACTTTATATATTAGACTAGCTGACCCAGCAAACGTTGTATTGCCGATATTAAAATCGCGATATAAAAGTAACAGTTGAGCGTAGATGGGTGAAAAATTGAAGTTGTACGTATTTTTTAATGCTGACTGATAATCAAACAAATTTAAAAAAACTTGTCAAAAAAATTAAAAAAAAAATTTGGCGTTGACCACACTTAATATTTAGGGGGATGAAAAATAGATGTTGTCCGATTCTCAGACCTACCCAATATGCACTCAAAATTACATGAGAATCGGTCAAGCCGTTTCGAAGGAGTAACAAACACCGCGACAATATGAGAATTTTATATATTAGAAGATTATATTTAGAAATCCTATATTGATAATTGATTATTGTGGCAAATGGTGTATATTGTTTTTATTTTTCTTTGTACTAAACTAACTAAGGTAACTTTGTACATAAAATAATTGATATTTTTTATAATCGAATTTATCGGCAAATTATGTAAACTGTTCGTTTTCATTTTTCTCTTGTGTTATGCTTCGGTATTGTCTTGAGCTTAGATAATTTATACGTTTAGACAGAGTCTCTTGCTGTTAGACAACCGATAAAAACAGGCCAGGTTTACTACTTTAGTGTGCGAGACAAGCTACGTCTTACACTCGCGATTTGTATGACACTTTGTGTTAGTGTGCGTGCATTGCTCAAAATAGAGGTTTACTCCAAACTCATATTTTTCTACGATTTTACAGCTGTCATAGTCTACCAAGACGTATAAATGTACTAAGATTGTAAGTTTGTCTTGTATAAGTATTTGAGTTGGTAATTTTTTTCGATCGCTTAACAATTTCAAAATGTTTGTTATAAAATGTAGTATTAATAAAAAAAAAAACTACGTTTAAAAAAACCGACTTCAAAAACTGAAAAGTATCAAATAAGAGCTAAAAATTTAATTTAATACACCTCTTATGCAAACCTTTACCTTTAATATTAATAAAATACTATTATTTGTATGTAGCTATACATTGATAGCTTTGAAGTCGGTTGATGGTACCCATGTCGTATCATCGCGAAAACACCGCACAAGGAAGTTCATTTAATGTGGAACTATAGGTCTATAAGTTTTAATATATTTATTTTTGACCTCTTTTAATCGAAAAGAGCGTTTCTTGAAAAAGAGCGCAAAAAAAATGCTGGTAGAGTTTCTTGCGCCGCTTCTTCTCTCTCAGAGCTCCATTTTTCCATGTTTCCGAAGCGGTAGTAGTATCTAGTATAAAATAAATTACATCAAAAAGAATTCTAAAGAAAAAAAAATGCCTCTTTATATTTATTGTTACATTTGCTTAAGACTGTATGTTTCTCAAATAAAAAAAAAACGAAAATCAATTACTTACGTAGTGTCACTGCCAGGGATGAAACCGCACATGATACTAGTGCCACAGTACACAAAAAGCCGCGCATCTTTAAGGTTTGTTGTACTAGGGTAACAGCGCACGACTAGCGAGGTAACTGCTGAAGGCAGTACAAGACTGTGGGGCCGCGCAACTGGAGGTGGTATATATAGACACGCCGTGAAGTGGAGGCAACTTGCCGCTCGCGGAAAATAACGATGCAGACTCCCGTAAGAGAGTCTTGATATCCGTTGTTGATATTAAAAACAATGGACGATAAAATGCCTACTGAGCTAGAGGTCCCGGATTCGAATCCCGATAGGTACAATCATAAATATGATGAATATGAATGTTGCTTTCCAAGTCATGTATGTTTAAGTGAGTATATTGTATTAAATAATATATCGTTGTCTTGTACCCATAGTACAGGCTATGCCTAGTTTGGCTAGCTAGGCCTAGCAAGATAGTTTTTGTAAAAGTGGGTCAATATTATTGTTATAATTCAAAGGCAAACCCACAATAATCTA
The DNA here is from genome assembly GCA_949711755.1 of Leptidea juvernica. Classification (NCBI taxonomy): domain Eukaryota; kingdom Metazoa; phylum Arthropoda; class Insecta; order Lepidoptera; family Pieridae; genus Leptidea; species Leptidea juvernica. The sequence continues at coordinate 257,371 of CATIXQ010000023.1, read as the reverse complement.
TATTCAATTAAGCTTTAAGTGCTTTTGAATCGTCACTATAAATATTTTACTAAATTACTGAATCTACCATACGAGTATGTTCGGAAAAAGTAGAGCACGTGAGAAGAACATACAAAAAACTCAACGGCCTTGAATTTGAATACATTGTTTGTGTAATGAAGCCTCGTGAACATGATGGTCGTAATTACTGTTATAATAAAAAATCAAATTAAATACAATAATTAATTAAATATAACGGATCGACCAGGCACCACAAGTAGCACTCGTTCACGAGTTGACGCATGGACCAGCCATCAGCCTTCTGTCATGTGACCTTTATCACAATCCGTTTTTTTTACTTTTTATTACATTTAATTACTTACGAAGTTTTATTTATTACACTTACAAAGCTCCAAAAACTTCGGCTAGACGGAAGGTTATGATCAGTGAGAAAAGGCTGGTAAAAACACAACAATAAAAAGTAAACAACGTACTAAATCATTAATAATTCCTCGCCAGTAATTGTCAGTTATTAAAATGACATGGAAACAACCCGAGTGCGTTGAACTCTTTTGTATGGGCATACCAGAGGCGACTATATATTTCCGTACGGGCATCACTTGGCTTGCAAGTAAACAAATAAACATGAGATGTTTGTGTTTCGATCAAAGATCAATGAATTTGCAAGGTTAAAAATGAATGAATTGTTTATAATATTAAATCAAATCAAATCAAAATCACTTCTTTCAGATTATCTCAGATAAATATTAGACAAATGCGTCGAAGATCGAAACACTTTACTTTAGACATTTGTTTAAATAACACCTCATATTATAAACCCAATCATAAGAATATGTCACTGATGTGTCTGTAGACATAGATGCTTTTGATTACAGACTTTCGTTATTTTTTAATAAACTTAGTGAAATGATTAAGTAGATATAAGTCTTATTCAAGCTGTGCGACCCTATAGGATTTCAATAATATATAAATGTAATTTAAATTAAGACTTTAGGTTAGAAATTATTGTAATCTGTTTTGATTGCCTAAATAAATAAATTCATGAAGGTCACGGAAATGAAGCTTATGAATGTCAAAAAAATGTTTTTTTCTAATTGAATTTACCGCTACTTCGCAAAGGGTTGAACCAGTGAGAAGAAGTAGCAAGAAAATCATTGCAACTCTTTTGAATCAAGGTTTAGATTTTCATCGTTCTACAAATCATTTCAATTACAATATATGTAAAGTGATGCAACAAACATACTCAAACGTTAAATAGTCAATGCCTTACACGAGTAAGTGAAAAAAGTAAATTTAAATTAATACAACCAAAAGTTATTGAGTAGTAGCTACATTTTCCACACACACCGAAAACAAATAAAGGTATTTTGCGAGCATTTCATGAGGGATTATTAAAAAAAACATAATAACATTTTTAGAATCTGAAGCAGAGCGTCCGGTAACAGGATCATCCTGCCACCACAAGTAGCACCCGTTCATTATATGATTTTAATTAATTACGATGAAAAAATCTTAAACATTCTCCTATATCTATAATATATCTATCCTACCTACTAAGCTAGAGGTCCCGGGTTCGAATCCCGGTAGGAGCAAGCATTTATATGATGAATATGGATGTTTGTTTCCGAGTCATGGATGTTTAAATGTATCTATGTGTTTATATGAATTTATGTATGTTTAAGTAAGTATATTGTATTAAATATATCATTGTCTTGTAACCCATAACACATATATTTGCTTAACTTGGGGCAAGATAATTTGTGTAAAAAGTGTGTTAATATTATTATTATTATATCTACAGTAACAACAAAATATAATACTAATAATAAAATTACTGAACAAGTGCTGCTTGTGGTGCCTGGTCGACTTGTTATAGTTAATAAATCATTGTCTTTAATTACTAATTGTGACAGTAATCACGACCATCATGTTCTCGAAGTATCCTTACACAAACAATGAGTTCATGCTCTAAGGGTTGACGCATCCAATACACGATAATTTATATAAATACAGAATACTTTTCATGAAATTGTTTTTTTTTTTATAGGTAATACGGTTTTTAACTTTGAACATGATTCGTGTATTAGTTGAAGTACCTACCAAACTAATTTGTTTTATGAGTAAAGTACTCGTATATTGCAACTATTGTAAAATACTTATTGATTTGATTGGCCGCCGATTTACTTGTATTTTCTGCTCACAAGCTCTACTTTTGCCAAAATGGTGAATTCAGTATTTGAAAAGAAATATTTACAATGAGAATCTATATCTATAGTTTCAGCCTATTTTAATAAAATTTATTTGACTTTTACTTAGAAATGAAATGAGACCTGATAGAACATAAAACACAATCTTAAAAATATTGATCTTTCTTGTATAAATAATCTCTTTACATATAACTCGTCTCCACAAGATAAGTAAGTCTTTGTTCGGCAATATATTATCAGAGAGCATTGTAAGTAACTGAGTTTTAAATAAACACAAAAGCATGGATGCAATTACTTATGGTAATAAGATTAAGAGTAGGTATATACTTCCAGAATAGTTAACACACTAATTGGTGTTGCAGCTCACAATTCACAAAAAAATCTATTAAGGAAGCTATACAATAATTAAAATTATACAAGAATATGATAATATATATAATAATGAGCGTACCATAAAACAATAAATTAATATAAAACATAATATTAATTAAAATATTATGAATGTTCCATAAGAAGCCATCTCATTAAATCCACAAAAAATTCATGTGTATTTGAAATTCTCAAGGGCGTTGTTGAATTAACTAAATAATTAAATGGATCCAATATACATTAGACAAAAGCAAAGCTTAAAATGCAGTCGTTACTTGGCATGAAACACGCCTTATGGTGATAACTCCCACCCGTTATTAATATTTTATTTTATGACAATAAGGGACGAGACGAGCAATAACGTTCAGCTGATGGTAATTGATAAGCCCTGCCCATACCAATGCTGTGCCGATCAGGATACTTGAAAAATCCAAAAATTCTGAATGGCACTACAATTACGCTCGTCACCCTGAGACATAAGATGTTAAGTCTCATTTGCCCAGTAATTTCACCAGCTACGGCGCCCTTCTGACTGAAACACAATAATGCTTCACGGCAGAAATAGGTGCCGTTGTGGTACCCATAATCTAGCCGGCATCCTGTGCAAAGAAGCCTCCCACTGGTGTATGTGAAACATTTCTTACATTTTGAATTTATTAATTAATTTCTACGGCAACTATAATAATAGCAGATATGTCGATCTCAGTGAATCATACATCTATATATATGTCGAGAGACATGTCCCGTTGGGCCAAGAGGCGCGGAGATTGTACAATGTGCTAAATACGCGCCTCAATAGGGCTACTAGAAACCCAAGCAACGGATCAGCCTATATCTAACGCGGAAATGCTGCCAGTATTCTTGGTACGCTTTCACCTAATGATCCCACGCACGAAAATCTGTCACGTTCCTCCTGAGACGAACGTGCAAGAGAGAGAGAGGAACAAGGGATAGAGAGGCACTATCGACTTAAGGTGTTTTTTAATTTAAGAAAAAAAAATTAAATAATCATTTATTTAAATTAATGAGGGCAAATAAATGTGAATTTATCGAAAAAATACCGATTGCACAGTGCCGGCAGAAGTGAAAACTTGAACTTTGTACATTCTCCGCGCCTCTGGGCCCCACGGACCAAGTGTCTCGACACCAAACGGCACAAAGATGTATGACTCACTGAGACCGACATATTTGGGACGCTTGCTGTCTTCGACAGTCGAAGCAGCAGCCTCAGCACCAACTGACGTAACTTGGTCATGAGAAGACGCTATAGTGTTGACGCAAGTCGCGTCCCACACCTAGCGCCCTTCCCCGTGCCCAAGCCACCAGCGTCATTACATCAGGATGCTTGCCATCGCGGCATGTATTAATACTGGCGTGACGACTGATACAGCCTGCCGATTTTAGGCAGGATAGCCCATGACGCCCAAGAGCATCTACCTTAACGCTACATTCATTCAGTTTAATACCGAGCCGAAAACATAAAAAAAATAAGCATTCAGTGATTCCAGCGGGGATCAAACCCGCAACTCTTCAGCTTATACAGACATGCAATGTTGAGTTGTTATTTTTAGTCGAATTCAAAAAGGAGGGGGTTGTAAATTCGATCGGTATTATTTTTATGTGTGTACACCAATTATGCTGAGATTTATGATCTGATTTACGTGGTTCTTCTTTAGTTCGATGCGGAATATATGCCATTTGGTCCCATAAAAATTTTACTTAGTTTGGCTCATTAGTTTTTAAGTTTATGTTTAAAACATCAAACCTATCAATATGTATCACATACAAATAATATTTTATTAATATTAAATGTAAAGGTTTGCATAAGATGTGTATTAAATTAAAGTTTTTTGAGTTATTTTATAATTTTTAGTTTTTTGAAGTCGGTTTTTTTAAACGTAGTTTTGTGTTACTGAATACAGAAATTTCCTTGAGGCAGATAAGAACTCGTGAAAAAGTATAACAACGCAAGACATTTCAAAACGTATTAGGTCTAGAACAAATCTGGGAAAATATTATAATGGCTGTATTTCGTAAGAAATTCTATTTACTGTCTCAGCTAGTATTACTACAGACTACCGACATGTTACTTCAATGATTTTTGTAATAATAATTTTGTCCCTGTGGCAGTGATGTCGACAAGCTAGGACATCATGGACTGTCATGCCAAAAAAGTGCAGGATGCTTCTCTAGACATGCCGCGTTTAAAGATATCATACGCCGGTCCCTTGCCACCGTCAACGTGCCAAGTCTACTTTAGGCGACTGGTATTGCAAGAGACGATGGCAAGAGACCTGACGGTATAAGTTTGATTCCATGGAAGATGGCCCGATGCTGGTATGGGATGCAAACTGTTCAGACACGCTGGCCCCGTCCCATCTACATGAAACCAACAACAGAGCTGGTGCGGTTTGAGAAGCGTCTGAAAAAGCTAAAGCATGCAAATACAGGGCTCCGAATATGATTTATTCGGTGTCGAGACCCTTGGTCCGTGGGGTCCTAGCGCTATAAGGCTTTTTAAGAAAAAAGCAAAATGGTTAGTCGACATCACACGAGACTGAACTGCTTGCAGCTACCTCGGACAAAGAATTAGTCTAGCTATTCAAAGGGGGAACGCTGCCAGGATCTTCGGGACCTTGCCTAAAGGGACTCCTTTTAATAATATATTTTAGTAATTATGTTATATTTTTAAGGTTTTCAGTTTATATTTATTTTTTATTTTATATTTTTAATGCAAATTTTATATACGCATCACGCAAATTCGAAACCCTGACATTTTGTAGTTCACTAGACCATTTGTATCATACCTCCACCTGCCTAGCGAAACTCTCTAAGGAAAAAGCGATTCACGCGATCGTATGAAACGTGCAGTCATTGATAGATTGACAGCTGACGGCTATAATCTTGCATGAAACGGAGACCGAAAAGCACAACGTTTTGTGCAACTGTTCGCTATCAAACTTAGCCGGATTGCACTTCGTCGCTAATCGCCGTACTGTTAATACTACTATTTCAAACTTATGTCAAATCACTGCAAGTTTCATACTAAACTAAATTTAAATTTATACTTAGGCAGCCCCGCCTCTTTACGTAGTATTTACATTCTCTATGACTCCTACTACCATAAGCCTCTTTTAACTCATATGTCTACTGAACCACAACTAATGGACAATAATTAAATAAATTGCAATATGTATAAGTTGTAAAACAGAAAAAAAAAACATTTTTTGTAATTGTATAAAAATAATTTAATGACATTTAAAATAAACGTTATTTAAATAAATTATGCGGCATAATAATATTGTTACTGGTCGTATGTAATATAATCTTAATTAAAATATTGTTCTTTAGACATTAACAAAATAGCACGAGGAATTAATTTTTTTAAGGATAACTTCTTGTCTGCGTACATTAGTACATACACACACACTTTTACATTTATTTTTATGAAAATAAGGGGCGAGACGAGCAGGACGTGCAGCTGATGCTAATTGATACGCCCTGCCCATCACAATGGAGTGCCGCTCAGGATTCTTGAAAAACCCAAAATTTCTGAGCGGCACCACAACTGCGCTCAACACCTTGAGACCTAAGAAGTTAAGTCTCATTTGCCCAGTAATATCACTAGATACTTCAGACCGAAACAGAGAAATGTTTACACATTACTGCTTCACGGCAGAAATAGGCGCCGTTGTGGTACGTATAATCTAGCATCCTGTGCAATGAGCCTCCCACTGGTAAAATAAACCACCTCCTAAAACTTATTCTAAGCGTGGCTATATTTACAATTTTTTTTTTTCAAAATCGGTGACAGTCACGATAGATTTCTTTATTTCTATCTTACTGCAGCTCAATTAGACATATTCTTTCCTCTAGAACACCTTTGTCTATACGATAATATAGTCTATAATAAAAATCAATATTAATTAACACACATATTAATATGTCATGTTATAAATATGTAGGTAGTAGGTAGGTACTCCCATAGATAAATGGTGTACGTGACTGTTGGTGGATAGTTCAAATAAACAAGTTATAATTAAGTTACCATATTACTTAACCGTTGCATTTGTTTATTTATAAGGTCAATGTGACGGTCAAATTATTAAAACTGTTTTGATCGAGAACTAACGCTATTACGGTAATTTATAATTAATGACTATTGCTAACAATTCTAACCAATGTGTATTTTATGGTCTTCTATAAAAGACAACTGACCTCTACTATATACCACTAGACTGGCGGCTGTCAAAGTGCTTTTGTGACTGTTTGATATTCGCTTTTTTGCCGCTGTTGTCCATGTAGCGTGAGTCTGCGGTACTAAAACTAGTGATGACAACCTCAGCAAACATCGATAGATGGTGGGAAACTATTTACAAAAAAAAATTTGTATACTATTACTTTATTTATATATTTATACTTTATTACGTTGATTCTTGAAGTATAAATAACACGGAAAAAGAACGAAATTAATTAAAAATGCAAAAATACTTCAGAGTATTGTACGTTCCTTCGCAGCCATTATACGTCAAAATTAGTTCTTTGGATGCTCGCGAGTGGCGCTACAAATAGGCACAAAAAAAATCTGTTAAACATATTGTTACGTGTCGGGCGAGGCGAACGTTCTGAATTTAATATTATATTATTGAAGTGAAACTTCTTTGCGCGAGTGAGGTTAATATTTTTATATCGTCTATGGTGAATTCGTGAGAAATAATATTATAGATAAGTCTAAACGAATGAATACCTAGCTCTTTGATTTTTTCAGAAATCATTGTCAATTGAAACTTGCGATAATAATAACGGTTTGATTTGCATTTAAATCTGTTATTATGATAATTATAACTACTTACATAATAATTATAAAAACATTGAGGATAGTTTGAAGCGTAACTTTTGTGTGGAAGCGTGTATCTTTTTTTTAACTCGCTTTTTGTTAGCTTGTCCTGTATATATGCGTAACAAAATCTTCAGACACGATTTTTGCCCGCTTTAAGATATCGGAAACTTTACACAACATACACACCAGTGATTTGATCAATCGGCTCAATTTGTAAATCATGTTTGTTTTTAATTATAATAATTGAATCAAGTCAAAATACTGTTTCGACAATAACCTAGAAAATTTCGAAAGCTTTCTATGAGTTCAAAAAGTTTTAAAATCGGTCCAGAAATGGCCTAGCAACAATTTAACACAGAATTCAATTGGAGTCACCCTGTGGGAGCTCCGCTCAGCTTCGCTTCGCTTCGCTTCGCTTCGCTTCGCTTCGCTCAATAATATTGACACACTTTTACACAAATTATCTTGCCCCAAACTAGACATAGCCTGTACTATGGTTACAAGACAACGATATATTTTATAAAATAATATTTAATTAAACATTCATAAATACATACCAAAACATCCATGACTCGGAAACAAATATCCATATTCATCATAATGTTAATGTTTGCACCTACTGGGATTCAAACCCGCGACCTCTGGCTCAGTAGGCAGGGTCACTAACCTCTGGGCTATATTAATCTAATAAGTTAAATAGTCTGTCTCATTTTTCTTACAAGGATCTTGATTTTTATGTCATCATACATCGATTATTTGTTACATTAATATTGTTTTTGGACTTAAAAAGTTAAAATAAATACTTAATAGTTAAAAAAAACTAAAAAATACGCTTTTATATAAAACGAAACCCAAAAGTAGAAAATAATTTTCTAAACAATTTGTTATTTTAAAAGTGATATCTCTCACTCTGGGATTAAATAAACAGTTGGTATGAACGCTCGGACGGAACCCGAAGAGGTTGCGTGTTTGAGTCCCGCATCGTTCATAAATTTTGGTTACAAACAGTTGTCTAATTTGTATAAAATAAAGTTCAACAAACCTAAACTACAACTAGTGTGACCTATTTTATTTATTTACGTTTTTTGCCTTATGTACATCACAGCTATCGATATATACAGACAAAAAAGTTAAAAGTAAATACGTAGAACAACTCAATGATAATTACAAATATTCATAATAACAATATTGTAAAAAAAGGTACTAATTTATTAAGGGTCCTGGGCTTGTATCCCGTATATGTGTTAGGTATACCAGAAGATCGCCTGCCGACCGACCATGGTGAAAGCCGTATTGTATAGGCCCGTATAGTATACCGGATCCGAATTGTCTCCTTTTTTGGATAAGTTGGCAAGGGGTGACTTCCATGACTCAGAGACTATGCCTTTTGAGCATGAGTTCCGGAATAGACGCGTTAGCACCGGCGACTCGGGGGCACACATTCTAAGCACAATTGGAGAAATGCTATCCGGCCCACTCAACTTCCTAATGTCTAACGAAAACACAGCTCGCCGAACAGTTTTCTGTCTGAACTGTACTTCAGGCATAGAGCTCTGACACCGCGGGATGGTTGGCGGTGTTTTCCGTTATCGTGAAGTGTCGAGATGGAGGAAAAAAGAGTGCACAGAAGATCGGCTTTCTCTTTTGCCGTATGGGCCAGGGTGTCATTCCTCATCTTCAGCGGTGGCAGGGACGGCTGGTTAAAGTTACCAAGAGTAGTTTTCGGCAACAGCCAGAAATTGCATGTTCCAGTCGGGTGGAAAAAACTGGAAAGCTGCTCGCCGATTTTGACGACGTGCTTCGATACGGCACAGGCGATTTGCCGTTTATAAAATCTGGAGGCACGGTTTTACTTCATCTTTAGAACTTTGCAGTTCGGATCCGCCTGTTTTTTGCAATCAGATGCTGCTTTAACTGACGTATCGAACCATGGCTGTGATCTGCCACCGATCAGTACTACAGATCTTGGTATAAAAATGTCCATGCCCTGTAGTATCACATCGGCTACTGCAACGGCGCAGGCACTGGGATCATCCGAAGGGAAACAAACCTTGCTCCAAGGGTAGGATGCGAAAAAGGAACGCATCCTATCCCAATCTGCTGACTTGTAGTGCCAAACGCGGCGGGTCACTGGTGGTTTGCGACAAAGTCCTGGTAACTATCGGGATGTGTAGTCAGCAGAAGATCTAATAATATGGTCATCCACATCTGGAAGGTGCGTTGGCAACTCAACCAATTGGGACAGACCATACGCTAATGAAAAATTATGCACAGATTTTAATAATATAAGTACCTTACTCAATTAAATATTATTTACCCTGATGTGGCGATGAGTCACATCCTACTTATACAATTATTATAACAGCCTCTAGTCTTTCTTAACATATGAAGTTAGAACAAGTATTTATATCAATGAATTACATATTATTTTATTATCATATTAAATAATCTGTTTCATGCTATCAACTCGTGCGTGCCTTAACCTAACTCATTCAAAAGCCTTCAGATATTTATATAACAGAGTACCTACACCATGTTTAATAAACATCTTATTTAACTCCAGAAGAAGGTTTAAAAGCGTACAACGATCGAAATGTTAGGTACCTACATGGCTGCCTCTGTCCAACCATTAAGAGAATATTTGCATGTAATTTATGTCTCGCACGATTTTCTTCCATGAGTTAAACAAATTATGTGACCGCTCGCTCATTACTCTTATTTTCAGATCACGTGAGGCGCATTCATCTTTCAAGCATCGTGACCAAACTGTATACTGTGTTTAATGAAAACTTCGTTCTTTATGACGTATAAACCTATTCTAGTCTAGAAGCAGAATACATACTTTTATATTATTATTATTTTATGGAAAAGGAGGACAAACGAGCGTACGGGTCACCTGGTGTTAAGTGATCACCGCCACCCACATTCTCTTGCAGCACCAGAGGAATCACAGGAGCGTTGCCGGCCTTTAAGTAAGGTGTACGCGCTTTTTTTAAAGGTACCCATGTCATATCGTCCCGGAAACACCGCACAAGGAAGTGTATACCACAGCTTTGTAGTACGTGGAAGAAAGCTCCTTGAAAACCGCACTGTGGAGGAACGCCACACATCCAGATGGTTAGAATGATATCCTAACTTGTGGCCTGTAGTGCGAAGGTGGAATTCGGCTGCAGGAATCAGGTGAAACAGCTCTTCAGAACACTCCCCGTGATAAATGTGGTAGAAGACACACAATGAAGCGATGTCTCTATGTAACGCCAAGTGATCCAGCCGTTCACAGAGCACTGGGTACTCGACAATTCGAGTTGCTCTACGTTGAACGCGGTCAAATGGATCGAGCTGATACTGGGGTGCGCCAAACCAGAGATGACAGCAATACTCCATATGTGGCCGGACCTGTGCGCTGTAAAGCGGTAGAATGTGGGCCGGCTTGATGTATTGCCGTGCTCTATTTATGAAGCCCACTTTCTGCGAAGCCAATTTGGCTTTGCAGAAAGAATTGGCAATCCCTCGAGATTTCGAGACCCAGTATTCCGATACTAGCGAGGCTGTAAGGGAAGTGTTGTCGAAGAGCGGTGATACGACAAATGGGTTTTTTTTAGTGATAAACGCGCCAACTTGAGTCTATTTATTTATTAAGGCCTATTATAATATATAAACAATATAAAAACTATCACAAGTAGAACAAAGACAAGTAACAAAAACGAAGCATCACCTAAAGTAAAAAAATTACTACAGGAACCGAAGGTACTTTTACAACAAAAGAAAAATAAAGATAACCTTCAAAAACCAACAGAAATTAGCAAACAGATTAGTGAACAACTTAGAAAAGAAAGAAAAACTAAACATTTAAGTACGATGAAAGTTTATATAGAAAAAACAGGTGGAATTAAAAAGGCACTAAAGGAAATCAACCACAAAAAAGACTGGATACCAAATATTAAAAACAAAGACGGTAAAACACGATATATTAAAAATTGCTACCGAATATTATAAAAATTTATACAAACGTGATAAAGTTCGAAAAACTACAAAAGAATGTATTGCGCTGACGGACGCAGAGCAAATTCCTGAAATATTAAAGGATAAAACTATAAAAGCTATTAGGGCACAAAAGTTCGATAAGGCACCTGGACCAGATCTCGTTACAAATGAAGTACTAAAAACTACATTACCAGTGATTGCTCCAAAACTAACAGATATATTTAACGAGATTCTCAGAACGGAAATTATTCCAGAGGAGTGGACCAAATCGACTATAATACTACTACATAAAAAAGGAGACAAGACAGATATATCAAATTATAGACCAATCAGCTTAATGTCCAATATTTACAAAGTGTTTTCCAAACTCATATTATGTAGAATAGCCAATACCCTTGACGATAATCAGCCTAAGGAGCAAGCCGGATTTCGTAGAAATTTTTCAACTATAGACCACATCCACACCCTTCGACAAATACAACAAAAATTCAAAGAACTTAAGAAAACCTACTTTATCGGATTTGTTGATTTTAACAAAGCATTCGATACCTTAGAACATGAATTTATCTGGGATGCATTACATTTTCAAGGAATACAAACAAAATACATTCGAATCCTGAAAAACGTTTACAAAAAGAGTACTGCACAAATAAAGTTTGAATCAACAGGTGAAGAGTTTCACATTGAAAGAGGTGTTCGCCAGGGAGACCCTATCTCACAAAAACTATTTTCAGCCGTCCTAGAAATGGTATTTAGGACTCTGAATCGCCGAAGAAAGGACTAAATATAAATGGAGAAAATCTGAATCATCTACGTTTTGCTGATGAATCGTATTTTCTAATAGCCCAGAAACTTTAAATGGAATGTTACAGGAGTTAGCAGATGAGAGTATTAAGGCAGGCCTTTCAATGAATTTAACAAAAACAAAAATAATGACAAATTCTGCACAAACAGTGCAAATAACGGTTAATAACGAGCAAATAGAATACGTTCAGGAATATATATACTTAGGGCAGTTAATATCTAATGAAGAATGTATGCAAAAAGAAATAGAAAGAAGAATAGTTAATACGTGGCAACGATACTGGTCACTTAATTCAGTAATTAAGAATAAAGAAATGCATATGAAAGATAAAAGGAAAGTATTTAATACGTGCATACTACCATGCTTATTGTACGGTTGTCAGACATGGGCATTGACAGAGCAACTAGCCAACAAAATTTAAATTTATCAGAATGGAATAGAAAGAAGCACAATAGGAGTTAAATGAAAGGATCGTGTGAAATTAAAAGCCATTAAAAATAAGACAAATTTTAAGAATGCATACAAAACATTCAATCAATTAAAATGGAAATGGACAGGTCATATGATAAGAGAAAAGACAGAGAAATGGGCAAGACTAATAACTGAATGGCAACCACTAGATAGCAATAGAGGTAGACAGCCTATGAGATGGGAAGACGACATCAAAAAAATTGCGGGGCAACTATGGACTCGTACAGCAAAAGATAGGACAGAATGGAAATCTTTGAAGGAGGCCTTTGTCGGAAGACAACCACCGTAAAGACCGTGTACCACAGTAAAGACCGTTTGCCGATAGAGGCACTTTTATTACTTTATTTTAGTACCTAGTATGTAAAATTTGTACAGAAATAAAGGCTTTTTATTATTTACTTATTATATTATAATATTAAAACTATTACTTATTAATTTACAATATTTTATATATCATCCCACAGCTGGCCAAAGGCCTCCCCCTTCTTCTTCCATTCGTCCGTTTGTTTGCTGTGCAGGACCACATCACTCCTTCGTAATTTACTAAACCGTCTCTCCATCTAGTACCAGGTCTACCTCTTCTTCTTTTGGCATATTCAAAATTCTTAACAATTTTTTAGACTCTCCATTTTTGTTAAGTAATATTTACTTCAGATGTTGAAAGGTTGGCGCTAGAAATGCCTTACGTTTCACCAAGAATAAGTTCAAAATACTTTTATATGGCTTGTAATAAGTACATAATGTAAAATTGTATATTATTAATTTACATAATTGTTCGATCACACATTTTAAGAAATATATTAGAGAATACTTGTATATTTTATAATTTCATCTAAGTAAGCAATAATCCAGCAATTCAATTAATGGAAAAAAGAAGCACACTACAAAATAAAAGAAATCTCACTAAAGAGGATAAAGTTGATCTAAAAGAGTTATATAAAGAAACAAATAAAGAAATCAGAAAATGTTACGAAAATCACAGATTACACATACTGGAGAAATGTATACAAAGCACAAGATCAGCTAAAAAGGCATACAATGAACTAGAGAGGTCAAAAAAATGGATCCCATCCCTTCAACGGGGGTCCAAAATTTGCTATTCACGAAATGACATCATACTCATAGCCACAAAGTTCTCTACAAGCCTTTATAGCTCTACACCAGGCTCAATGGTAAATACAGAACAAGATCAACTAAAAAACACATCGACTATAAATATTTTAACTGAAACTGAAATCCTAAAACAAATAAATAATTTAAAACCAGAGAAGAGCCCAGGACCGGACACTTTGAGTAATGAGTGCATCAAGGTCGGTAGAACACTTTTATTAACACCTCTTACAATACTTTTCAATAAAATATTGGAAGAAGAAAAGGTGCCACAGCAATGGACAAAATCGGAAATCATCTTACTATATAAAAAGGGTGGTCCTAAGGATATATCTAATTACCGTCCGATAAGTCTAATGTCCTGCTTGTACAAACTCTTTGCATCATGTTTACTACACAGATTATCCCCACAAATAGATTCATGTGAACCCATGGAACAAGCTGGATTCAGAAGGGGATTCAGCACAATAGATCATATTCACACCATAGACCAGGTCATTGAAAAGTATGTAGAATATAAAAAACCGCTGTACATAGCTTTTGTTGATTACAAGAAAGCTTTTGACTCTATTTCTCATAATAGCATCTGGGAAGCCTTAAACAAACAAAACATAAACGCAAAGTACATAAATATTATCAAAAACCTATATGTTAATTGTACTAGTAGAGTCAGGCTAGATAAAGTAGGCAGCAGGATTAGCATCAAACGAGGAGTCAGACAAGGGGACCCTTTATCACCGAAACTATTTATAGCTGTCCTACAAAATGTAATCGAAGGCTTACAGTGGTCGAAGCAAGGAATTAATGTGAATGGGAAATATCTAAGCCACCTACGCTTTGCAGATGATATCGTCGTATTCTCTGAAAGTCCATATAAGCTCAACACAATGATTAACGAACTTCAGACTGCTAGTGTTCATGTAAGCCTGGAAATGAACTTAGAAAAAACAAAAATCATGACAAACAGCGACATCACGACGCCAGTACTGGGTAACGAAGTGCCACTTACCTTATCTTACTTACAAGTACGTAGAGAGTTACACTTACCTTGGAAAACAAATTTCATTCAACATAGAGGAAATAGATAGGAGAGTAGCTATTACATGGAGAAAGTACTGGGCACAATAGGAGATTCTCAAATCGCAATTACCAATTAAATTGAAAAGGATTATTCTAGATACAACAATTCTACCCTGTCTAACCTATGGCTGTCAAACGTGGATTTTTGATCACAAGGCAAGACACAAAATACAGACAACTCAGAGGGCAATGGAAAGGAGCTGTTTAAATATAAAACTGAGAGATAGAGTAAGAAACATAATAATTCGGAAAATAACCAAGGTAAACTTACACTACAAGGTAAACGTACACTTCGCTCAAAGTCTCAAATGGAGATGGGGTGGCCATATTGGAAGATATGAAGACAATCGATGGACAATTTACACCATAAAATGGAAAGGACCGCAAGGCGTGAGAAGTAGAGGTCGCCCGGGCGCCCGGTGGCAAGACGAGATTGCATCCAACGCAGGGAGAGACTGGATGACCATTGCTCAAAATAGAGAAAAATGGAATTCTTTGGAGGAGGCTTTTACCCTGAGGGGGTCCACATTAGAAGGAGACTAAAGTGGATTTGTAGTAGATTTATTAAAGTTAATTAGTAATATAATTGTAAAATATTAAACTAAACAAGTTTGTGTAAGTTTTAATGTAACTAGTGTGGAATTAAATAAAGCTATTTTATTATTATTATAATCCATTTGATTTTTTTCTTCTAAAGTTTTGTAAGTTTTTTGTCCTCTTTTTTGACAGCTCACAGATATTATGTATATTAGTGAAAACTTTATTAGTGAGTGTGTACAATCTTACATGTTCTAAATAACTACATAAATAAACTTTGGATGTGAATGAAAGATATTATGTAGCTCCAACACCAAACTGAATCCCCTGATTTATATAGTTATCACTTCTACCATTAACCATATAAAGCTAAAGAATATTCGTGGATAAGTGAATTATTTCTACAACAACTCTTTGACTATATATTGATAATTCCCAACACCAGCCGCTATAATGTCTCTTATATTATTATTCAGAATTTAATTAAAATGTAATGTTGGTATTTTCTATATATTGGCTACATACATGTTACTGGGTAATAAAACATTCAAAATCAGATATTTTTATTCAAAATAGGAAATAATATCACTTATTGAAAGTCAAAAACCCATTCGAAAAGGTATGCCTCAGATCTGCGAAGAACGGGCGCAAGAAACTCAGAGGGCTTCTTTTTTTCATAAAAAATATGATTACAATGTAAAATCATTCAATAAAATTTATTATTGATAAGAAAGTCATTTATGTTATAGTAACTACCACACAATCGTTTTTTTAACAATTCTTCTGAATTTCATAATTCTTTTGTTTTGAACATTTTCTGGGGTCTTGTTGTAAGAGCACATCGCCCCACAAAAGACTTACTAACTCGAGTAAAACATGTAGAAGGCATTATAAATTTACGTCTGTTGCTAGTGTTAACATTATGGTTATGACAGTTTCCAGCAAATCCACATTGAATTGTCTGAAATCTGTCAAATAAGTCTGACAGATATTACTTTTATGACAGTTTCATTTCTCTATTCTTTCAAAATTCTCTGAAAAGGTCACAAAGTCAGAACGTACACAAATACAAATGTACAAACACAGTTGCAATAACACGTGTTTTAATCCTTTAAAAAGTGTTTTATTTATAAATGAGTACTTGAAGTACAATTTATGTTTATCTTATCACTAACATGAATGGGCTATTATTCAAAGTACAGCTAATGCGCCCCATAACACGGTGTGGTTCCGCGTTATAGGGCTATTCCCTTATAACTCGTTTATACGATGTCGTATAACGCGTTACGTATAAATGTTACATCACATTTTACTTTTCTCCCTGCAGTGGGTTTAAATCGAATATTTAAAAAAAACTATGTTATGAACAAAATACGTAAGTTTTATTAAAATCAAACTAAACTAAGAATATTTCAAATAAAAAAATAATGCTTATTTAAATAAAACACTTTTAAAGGACTAAAACGCGTGTAATTGTAACTGTTTTAACATTAGATTTTTGTGTAAACGTTACATTCTTATTTTAGTTAACCCAAATTTCAACAGAGAAGATGGTCTAAAATTATCTAACACCTGGGATCCAATAATCTCTAAATTAAAACCCATAAATACCAAAAAAGAAGAGGACACTGTCAGTCAATTTTGGTGAAAAACAATCTGTGTACAGCAAATATCACCTCCGAGGGAATAAATGGCGCTAAATTTCATCTTTGACTCATTTCATCTGCAGTCCCCCTGAGAACGAGATCTGCTAAGGTCTTGAAATGTAACTTTTATGAAAAAATCTAATGTTAAAACAGTTACAATTCCACACGTTTTAATCCTTTAAAAGTGTTTTATTTAAATGTGTAACACACGTGTTAACCAAAGAAAATACTTAATAATGCAAAGTATGAACTAAAAAAATATATTATATTAATTACTAGCTGTTCTGTGAATTTTAAAAGGAAATAAACAATAGAAAAATAAGTAGCCATAAACCATCTAGGATAAATTTAACATCGAATGGTGGTACGTTCATGTCGATACGTTCAGTGGTTTAGGCGTGAAAGAGCCTCAAACAAAGACCATTTTCATTACATATATATCTTCTTCTTCACAGTCGTTCCCTCATTGCTGAGGATCGTGACTCCGCTTAAGTTTATCTACAGCTTTCCTCCATCTGTTTTGGTCTGTCGGGGTTGGTTATTCTGCTCGGATATTTGGTCAGAGCAGCGTCGTGGGCTCCGGCCTCTTGGTCTCTCCCCTCTTCCCCTAAATTTTACCGGTGTTTACATATATATAGAAAGAGATAAATTTCACAGTACAAAAATAATTATGTACAAAATCACCACGTTATATGGCGAAATTCCCGGTGTCGGCAATGACGGTATAGAACGTCTTTGGTACTGCTTATAATTCAATATGTTTTATCAACAAAGACTAAAACGTCCGTCACGGATAGTCTGTCGTCTGCGATAGGTCTATGAATGTGTGAATTGATTTAGATGACATCATGCATAAAAAAGCTGTCTCCGGGATGCAGCATCTGATGGTAGCTGTAGATAACATCACCCTAAAGATGATGGCTGCTAGACCTTAGTCTCCTTCAAGAAACACTGGACACAGTTCACATTCACAATATACATTTATTTGCTATTATGTAAGGTGGTAAAAATTTGGTCTTAAAGTATCTCCTATTTTGCCGTTGCCAAACGCATGCAAACTTGGTCTTGGCAGGCAACGCTCTTGTAATTGGTGTGGCCTTTTGGTGTTGCAGGAGGACGCGGGCGGCGGTAATCACTTAACTCCAAATGCAATTGCTCATTAATTGTCTTCCTTGTGCATACAAGATAACATATATCTATATATATAAAAATGAATTGCTGTTCATTAGTCTCGCTAAAACTCGAGAACGGCAGGACAGATTTGGCAAATTTAGGTCTTGAATTATTTGTGGAAGTCCAGAGAAGGTTTAAAAGGTGAATAAATAGGAAAATGCTGCTAAATTAAATAAAAACAACAAATTTGTTTTTCCTTTGATGTGTCCATATATAATTTCTATGAGAGAATTTATTGACGCACGGTTTGACAGTTCTGCTGTGAAACAATTTCATTACGACAGCAGGGTGCATATTTTACAAAGTAATTTTTGATGTTATGATAATATATTACGAGTATTGACAAATTCATATAAAAACATTATTTTATTTATTATATACAGAACAACGTCTGTCGGGTCAGCTAGTATTTAATAATATAGGCATAATGTGGAGGTTCCTTTACGACAAAAATATAAACTAGGGAAAGTCTCGTTTACTTACATAACCATTATTTATTTTTTTATTGACATTACATAGTTATTGTTGTTACATATAACGTAAGGAAAACGAAGGGCCTCGCCTGTCAAGGGTGAGGTCCGAGGAAGGTTGGTTGAAGGTGATCAGGCAGGCGGTGACGTTCGTACCGTCACGTATCTAATGCATATATCTGTCTATCTTAGAACATTTACAGCCGTTTTCAATAACGTATCTCTAGTTACGGATAGATTGCTATCACCGTTTAATGACAAGATCTTATCTATCCATAGTTAGTCCAATAAAGTTTGATATTAGTTATAGTCCAATGCTATCTGTCGATAGGTTATTGAAATGTAAGTAAGCGCAAAAGGGTAGATTTTTCTACCTCTAGTAAGTTAAACTAAGGATAGATAACGAAAACGCCGTTAAACGTCTATATACCAGTGTTTCACAACCTTTTTTATGCCCATATATATAATTTTTAAACTTTAAAACCTGTTTTGTTCCCTTAATAATATGAATAAATGATAAGTTTTAGGAAGAAATCACTGTAAATTGTTATCAAAACATCGTAAGTTAAATTTCAAAGCATATAATGAGAAACTGAAATTCAAAATAATTAGAATATTGTTTTTTTCTATATTATTCATTTAGTTTGCGTTCCTTGCGCTTGATGTTTGCTGCACTGAGATTTTCTATAAGGTTCCAATTTACATAGCTTTAATCTCAAGTCTCCGCGTTGTGTTATATCAAGTCTTTTTTTTATCAGTAAATCATTTACAGCACTAAATCCACATTCAGCTAAATATGAAGATGGAAACGGTGAAAGTTATTACAATTTATCTATAATTAAAAAAATATATAACAAAACAACCGCACGGCTTAAGCTGAGATGTATAGAGCCAACTTAGACTTTGCTCAGATTTTACTTATATAAAACTCAGCTGGTGTAAGCTAGTAATACCAGTGGGAGGCTCCTTTGCACCGGATGCCGGCTACATTATGGGAACCACGGCGCGTATTTCTGCCGTGGATTATTGTATTCCAGTCTGAAGGGCGCTGTAACTAGTAAAATTACTGGGCAAATGAGACTTAACATCTTATGTCTCAAGGAGACAAGCGCAGTTATTGTAGTGCCGCTCAGAAATTTTTGGGGTTTTTTTTTAATCCTCAGTGGAACTGCCTTGTAATGGGCAGGGCGTAAAAATTACCATTAGCTCAACGTCCTGCTCGTTTCGTCCCTTACTGTCATAAAAAAAAGCTTAACTTAATCTTTGACTTCGTTTTTGTAGTCATTTGACAGCTGAAATAATGCTGAGCTTAAGAATTGCCCAATGCAAAAGTCAATTCTGAGCAAATTCTTAGTACGTTCTATAAATCTCAGCCTTAGAATAAGCGGTCAAAGTGTACTCTACTGAAGAATCGGCCCACACTGATCCCCCGGGTAAATCAATTCGAAACGAGTTTCGCTTCTACACGAGGCATCCTCAAGAGATGTTGACTCGCCGAAATCTCGAACGAGAGTAAGTGATTATAAATATTAAAACACGTTTAATTGTGTTTTCACATTATTTTTTGCGTAAAATTTACATTTTTATTATTATTTTAGTCAAACCGACGTTTCGTGACCTACTCAGAGCACTTTTTCCGGGGGACTGCATGTAAAAATGTAAAAACATATCACAACATGCAATGTACAAACATAGTTATAATTACACGCGTTTGATGAATGAAAACTACATGATATGTAATTAATTAGAATATAATAGAAATATTTCATTAGCAATAAAATACACACACCTTCAATTTACACTATAAATCTTAAAATAGTAAAAATTAACAAAAATTTCGCCAAACTTCCCTTCCGCTCTTGTCGCAAATTAAATATTTTTGTTCCACCACTCTACATAAAAAAATATACTTTGAATAACTTTATACCACGAGCACTTAATTTCTATAATAAAGATTTTTCTGATATGGATGTTTTTGGGTTTCCTTATAAAGAATTTAGAAAGAAATTAATTCTCAAACTTATGTAATCTTGTTACGAATAGAGATTATAATATTAAAAGTAATTGTATTGTACACGTTTGTTGTAAAAAATGTTAACTCTTTCCCCTTATTCATAATAGTCTGCTAACTTAAAGCATTGCTAATTCTCACTCTGTCTTCTTCTATTGACCTAATTCAGAATGAGAAAAAACACCCCTAAGCGGCTGTTTGAAGTTAGCGGACCATTATGAATATGGGGGTAATTGTTTATGTTTAGCACTAGAAATTTTATTTAACATTGTAATTTTCGGCATTATAAATCTTCTCTTTAGTAATTATATAACATTAAAATAATTATAAATAATTTTTTTAACTGTTTGAGGCCAAAATAAAAGAAATAAATTATTAAAATATAAAAAAAATATATATAAATTAACTGTGCGGCGAGTGATTCCCTGATAAAAGGAGCTGACTCAGTATATTGTTGGTCAGTGCAGAAGACACAACACAACACTGGTTTTCAGCAGCCCCTCGTGACATTTGGTGTAGACAGTTATTGTAGTCTTCCCCTTGTGATTATTTTTTTTTTGTTGTCAAAGGGAATGAATGAATATCATAATATGTTGATTTTGCTTTATGTCGAAAAAGTACTTAGAGTTATGAATTATAATTATAAATAAATTATTGTAATTAATATTAAATCATATTATAATTTATAAGTAAATATATATTATCTAATGTAAAACAAACTATGTATATATTTTTTATGGAAATAAGGGACGAGACGAGCCAGACGTTTAGCTGATGATAATTAATACGCCTTGCCCATTACAATGCAGTGCCTCTCAGGATTCTTGAAAGACCCAAAAGTTCTGAGTGGCACTACAAATGCGCTCGTCACCTTGAGACATAAGTTGTTAATTTCACTAGCTACGGCGCCCTTCGAAACACAGTAAAGCTTACACAATGTAATGCTTAAGTCCCGTAGAACTTTGCTCGACAGTATGTTTGCTCTTTAAATTACTACATAATATTATTGATTCTCCTCATCTTATATCGAAACTAAACCTCGCTGTTGCAAAAACTCAACCGAGAGCGTGTAAGAAATATAATCCATTTCTCTGTAATTATGCAGGATCTAATTTTGCCTATTTCACTCCCTTGAATAGAATTACCAGGGAATATAATAGTCAACACGATGGAGTCGACATATATGAACACAACTTACATAAATTTAAAAATTATGTTAAAACGGTTATTTCAAGGGAGGGATGACCTCAATCGTTATTTTTCGATAATATTTCGTGTAAATTTATATTAAGATTGTATTCGTAGATATCTAATATATTATAGTTCTTATTTTGTTTTTATAATTGAGGCCACAATACCATATGAATGTTATTGTTTTTGTATTATACTGTGTTTATATTAGTGTATACCTTGTTGGCGTAATTTAATAAATAAATAAATACACATTACTGCTTCACGGCAGAAATAGGCGCCGTTGTGGTACCCATAATCTAGCCGCCATCCTGTGCAAAAGAGCCTCCCACTGGTAAATCTTTGACTTTGATTGTTGTAAGAAACAGTTGTATAAAACGGTCTTAAGATCACAGTGAACAGTCATGCAGGTATTCATTTAACTTATGAAGGTTCGTTCACAAGTTCCGATCCCCGCGTGACTTCAATTAACGGTGTCTTGTGGTGAGTAAGTGGTTCACATTGAACCTCGTGCTTCCTCGCCTATCGGCTATCACGCATGACGCTCGACAAAGCAATGGCCTTAAGTACTTGAATTATCTACCTATGACATTATTAAAGGTACCTACTCTATGCCTATGACGATTTCTTTATCTAGACTACGGAGAGTAGAGGCAAGGAAAATCATCTGTGTATATGAAAGTGTCCGTCTAAATGTATTAAATAAAGTTGACGCCACAGCAGTGTAAATCTTAAAACTCTAGCTACACGTTTTCTCTTTAAGGTTATGTTTACTACAATATTTTGTACAACGTAAGTTAATTTTCACTATTTAACTACTCTAGTCGACAATAGTATTAAAATGTTTAACTCAGCATACTTCAATTCGTTTATAATTACAATATTCGCTACAATCACAAAATATTTCATCCATACCCTGTGCCTACACCCAGTAACAGATTAAGATTACGCGGGGCCCTTAGAAAATTCTTTCAAGGAGCCCTTGGTATATATACTGGAAATAGTCAGTTACCGAGTGTCTGACGTTGTATCAGTAGGAAAAGTTGTAACGTTTCACGTTTTTGCCACATCAAGAAATTGAATATCTTAATAAGTTTCTCTCAAAAAATTAGGCTCATACAGAGATGAGTGAGACATGCGGGTCACCTTTTGCCCGTAGCAATTGCTACACTTAAGGCCGGCAACGCTCTTGTGATTCCTCTGGTGTTGCAAGAGAATGTGGGCGGCGGTGATCACTTAACACCAGGTGACCCTTACGCTCGTTTGTCCTCCTATTCCATAAAAAAAAAACTTGCTATATGGCTAATCCGGCACTGGCTACACCAGCACCATTGTGGAAGGTTTTTGAACTATTATTTACTACATAAGCTGGACACTTTTTCAACTTTTCTCCCAGAGATGATACTCCTTGCCTCTAACCTCCATAATCTGGACAATGCATTGAGAATCGCGTCATAAAATAATACAAGGAAATTGAGTTCATGCATTTATTGTAAAATAAAAATGTAATATTTAACATTTTGTATAGAAGACTCTATTAAAGTTATCATTAAATAAACATAAAAAAAGCACTTGATAAAAATACCATAAGGACCTATAGGTACTTTCTTGATTTAAATTATGATGTCATCTTGAAAATGTGTGCTCTAGATAGAAAGAGAAAATAGGCGCAATAGCGGGAGCTAATCTCACGACGGTGCCCGTGGTTCAATCCTCGCCCAACTCGTACCTACGAGCGTGTTCATTATATTATAGCGAGAGTGCGGTATAAACTCCACAGAACCAAAACAACTAAATACTGGCTTGTAAAGCTGGAATTTTAGATAAAAAAAAAATTGTAATATTACCTTCGGTATTTTAAAAATGGAAGACTTGTGCAGACATATTTATTTTGTATTTTTTTTTTGTGTTCAGGTTATCGGAGTGTGCTGTCCAAAATGGATAAAACTAAATATTAAGCATCAAACAAAGTATTCAAGATTTACAAGATATTATTTATATATTTTAAGTGCAGATGTTCCACCATATTTTACTGTTACAGGTTGGTGCGTCGCATTTAAATGTGGCAGAACATTCACCAAAAATGACCCTCTTCGGGTTGCCCGACAATGTTAGTGACCGAACAAATTCTAGAAATAGTTGAAAATAATGTTTTAGCAGATCGTTGTGCCACAATATGTTTTATAGCGGAAGAAACAAAGATTTCAACTGATAGTGTGCAATGCATTTTACACGTACGCTTAGATGAAAAAGTTACTGTGGTCTTGGTTCTCAAAATGCTTACCGATGCAGAAAACAAATAACTAACTGTAAATTTCTATGATACTGGTAGTAGTCTCGGATGAGACTGCCCAAATAGTGCAGTGCATCGGGCATGTTTGCCGAGGTCAGAGTCCCCGATTATTTCGCAGTGATAAGATCACGAGTTGCGGCTCTTTGGTCTCGCATTCGCGAATCCGAAAACAAAATTCTCAGTGTATGTTCTGAGCATCCGAAGAATCCTATACTCCAATAATGGCTATCGGTGCATCGTGACAATAGCCGGAAATAGTTTTATCAGTTCATTACTCTTTGTACGAACCCCCCTGTGGGGCAATTATAGTTTTAAGTTACTTTTAAGTACTGTCATGTATAATAATTTTATTGTTACATTTTATCACAACGACATTTTTAAAATATTTTATTGAGACGCAAACTGATCTGTCACAGACGATGACAATTCTCATAGTGCCTGCCGATTGGCCTGTTGTAGTGTAAGTGTGTGCGTGGGGCTATGTATTTACACGTTAATTGGCTTGTTTTGGTGCTACACTGTTATGTAAGGTGACACAGAGTCCTTATTTTCTACTAGTCTCTTCTGAAAGAGACGATTATCTCCAAACCATTAGAAATTTAAGGAGAGTCGTTGTTCGAAATTACCAGACTCTCTTTTCTAGGATAGTATCGATAATTGAGCAGCCTATGTAATATTGTTTTCAAATTCATATGTTTGTTTAATTCAAAACATTGTAAGGTGGGCAACAACCTTGTTACTCCTCTGGTGATACAAGAGAGTAAGGGCTGCAGCAATTATATACCACCGGATGACTATATTATCACAAAAACCTTTTTTTACTTAGATACCTATAATTTAGATTAAGACAATGAGTTTATTCCTCTGAAATATATGAGACTAGTTTTCGCTCGCGTGCTTGACACTTATCGTTATATAATAGCCAAATTAAATAGTATCTTTATAAATTGTAGCCTAAGTGTTACTTGTGTTAGTCTAATCTCTAAGCTAGATTACTGGAAAGTTTCGTCAAAATCCGTTCAATAATATTTTGAGTAAAAGAGTGACAAAGTTCATCTATACATCCTCACACACTTTCAGATTTATAATATTAAACTTAGACAGGACCACTCATTTGAAAATTGCAACGTTGCAACACTCACAGAGTACCTTTGCTTAAAGTGCTACAGTAAGCAGAATTTTGGAATTAAAATTCAGTACCTACCCTAGAATATTAACAGTTTTATATTCGAAGGCTTATTTGAAGGAATGTTATTGGAGATCAAAAAATATATGAAAGCAATGGTAGTGCCAATAAAAGAAAACCTAGTCTATGTTTTGTGTCGAAAATTACTAATATAATTTTGCAATTATAGGTATAGCCTAAATACGAAAAATAAATATAGCACTATGTTTTCTTTTTTGCAATGTACCGTAAAATACATTACAATATAAGATATGTTTTACATCAACCTAAATAATAATTCACACAATAATTATTTAACTATATACCAGAAAAATGCTGTTTTCTCTTGTGGTCAATATATTATATTATACTCTGTGGCTGTATTGTCATTTTGACAGTGACACCATTTTATTTACATTTTTGAAATTTGAACTCGACTGATGTTTTTCGAATTAAATTTTTTAGAATGATTACCTATATTATAAAATAATAAAGACCGAAACCTTATAAAAAGCACTGGACGTTGAGAGTACAGAACTGCATAAAGCCATTTAAAATGTTGTGTCCAGAAGTCAGTTCTTTCCCGCCACCCATAACCTATTCAACAATAAAGAAAGATTTAAGTCTAGAAGATGTAATAAACACTGTAGAATTAAATAACTTTTATAAAAGTGCAATAATAACCTGTCCAGATGAAGTAAATGTACCTGCTTACATTGAAGATACATTCGATGATAGTGACTACTATGAAATATCCAATTTGAGTCTTACCGAATTTATAGATCCTGTATTTATTGAAACATTTGTGAAACATGGACGTATATATTGTTTATCAATTAACAGAAAATGTATCAATCAAAATTGTGCAGCCATAACACCTGATGGTGTGTTAACACTTCATATTCTAGAAAACATTTATCAAACACTTGGCATTGAAGGAGTTAAACAACCAAACAATTTTTATGGGATCACCTTAGACTTGAATAACCTGAAACGAATAAAAAAGTTAACTGAGGCTCTAAGAAAGCTAGAACTATTTGAGTTTCATATGTCGTGGGTACCACATGAAGAAGATATTTGCCCCTCTACAATAGCTAAATACTTTAGTGATAAAAACTGTGTAGTTAGACTGTGTAATTTGAAAATTGAACATCTTATACCACAAGTTAAAGAAGTACCATCTCTTTGTGATGTAGACTTAGACCAAGTTGTAGAATGGGCTGGAATGTTACTACATGGTTGTGACTTGTATCCAGAAGATAACTATACAAGTACTTACTATGTCCCCGATAGTGCATCACCATTGAAAACATCAAGAATATCAATACTTATCATTAAAGGATTTATAACACCTGACATACTGAAAAATACATGTAAGAGTTTATCTGAGCATGTATCACAGAGGGATGTGGACTACTACTGGTGTGCCCTCAGCTTACAAAGCCAGGAGGAAGGTTTACACCGGTGGCACAGTCACTCTCCTCGGACGTTTCACTCACATAATAGTTCCTCTAATATTTTCTTCACACACACAAATCAAGTTTTATATTCTATTGGCCAATTAAATTATTCATAGTACCAGAACATTTTATTTGTATTTCCATAATCTTAACATGTGTGGTGGTCTTCCACAGTGCAGTTTTCAAGGAGCTTTCTTCCACATACTACAAAGCTGTGGAATAAGCTTCCTTGTGTGGTGTTTCCGGGACTGTATGACATGGGTACCTTCAAAAAAAAGTGTGTACACCTTCCTTAAAGGCCGGCAACACTCCTGTGATTCCTCTGATGTTGCAAGAGAATATGGGTGGCGGTGATCACTTAACACCAAGTGACCCATACACTCATTTGTGTTCCTATTCCATAAAAAAAATTTGGTTAGAGGTACTGGGTGAATAACAAAGACATTCTTGAACAACACTCTAATGTTTAATTACAGAGATGCTTCAAATGTCACTGGTTAAGGGACTGAAACATGACCACATATTATAGGGAGAAGGAGGAGCGGCATTGGCTGCTCCACCCTAATGTCATCATTCCTCCAACTATTCGGCTTATGGTCTTGGTAACTGCAGAAATAATCAATTAAAAAAAAATATTTTGTGGAAGATTAGTACATATTAGCATATAGGTCACTTGATGTTACATTGTCTCTGCAACCCACATTGTCCTGTAACACCAGAATAATCAAAGCAGATCAAACTTCTAATCAAACTTTTTAACAAAGGTACCTATGCCATATCCTGAAAACTCTGTAGAGGAATACCACACCCAGATTCTTAAAGCACAATTAAGTAAACTTATCACTAAAAGGTTAATATTTTCTTTTTTTATAGAAGAGGACAACCAAGACTATACACAGTCATCCGATGGTATTTGATTGCTTCAGCCCATACTCTCTTGTAACACCAGAGGAATCACAAGGTTGTTGCCACCTTACAATGTTCCACAATTCGGTGTGTCAACATCTCATGCCTCAAGTAGAAGCTGAACTTGTATCAAGTTCATTGAAGCAGTTTTCCGTTGCCGATTAACTCAGGTGTTCTGTTGTGGGTTCAGGGTGGGCTGTCTTCAGTGGAGTATGTGTATGATCGCTTACGCTAAAGCTGAGATTTATTGATTATACTTACTTGAATATACTGCTGTGTGTTATAAAAGGTGTGACTTGACTTTTGCATTGGGCTATCTTAGCTTAAGCTCAGCATTATTTCTGCTGTCAAATTACTACAAAAACGAAATCAAAGATTATTGTAAGTTTACACTCGGTTTTATGTAAGTAAAGTCTGAGAAAAGTCAATATGCTCTATAGATCTCAGCCTAAGCCATGCGGTTGGGAAACAAATGGCTCATTGAAGGTGCAGTGCTACATTTATTGTTGCAAGTAATTTAATTTTTATTGTTGCAACACACAGTGATCCTATCACTTTTAAATTCTTATTATATTATATTAAGAATTCTAGTTGTCATTAAGTAGGTACTTACCGAAAACTTTTTTTTGGTTGTTAACTCGAACATCAGAGCCTAGAGCTGCAAGCCTGCTACTAATCAACCTATAATTGTTTTGGTTACTATGAAACACCAAGCGAACAGAATTGAGTGGTGCCTAGTAATCTGGGGGCACGACAGTGCCGTCGTTTGTGTTATTAATATTAAAAATCTTTTATATATTTTTATGGAATTACGGGAGTGTATTCGCTTGTTTTGAAGGTACCCATGTCGTATCGTCCCGGAAACACCGCACAAGAAGCTCATTCCACAGCTTGTAGTACGTGGGATAAAGCTCCTTGAAAACCGCACTGTGGAGGAACGCCACGAGGTGGCATGTCGTGCGAAGTATGTTTAAATTAAAAAGATTGACTTGGCAATGGCACTAAACAATCTAATTTATTATAATATGTACCTATTGCTTTTGGGATACATTGTATTTTCATGCGAATGCCAAGTTAATCTATTTATTGTAAATATAAAAGACAAATTCACCGACATGATAATACATGGATCTCACAACTTTTTACGGTACCTACATGAACTGACTTGCGACACTTGGTTTGGTGGCGGCTTTATTCATCTATTTAAACACGAGCTCTATACATTGTTTTATAGAGAAGGCTTCAGGCTATACCCTTGCTGCCCACCCTGCTGTCGTAATGAAATTGTTTCACAGCAGAACTGTCAAACCGTGCGTCAATAAATTCTCTCATAGAAATTATGTATTGGACACATCAAAGGAAAAACAAATTTGTTGTTTTTATTTAATTTAGCAGCATTTTCCTATTTATTCACCTTTTAAACCTTCTCTGGACTTCCACAACTTCCCTGCTGTCGTAATGAAATTATTTCACAGCAGAACTGTCAAACCGTGCGTCAATAAATTCTCTCATAGAAATTATGTATGGACACATCAAAGGAAAAACAAATTTGTTGTTTTTATTTAATTTAGCAGCATT
The DNA here is from genome assembly GCA_949711755.1 of Leptidea juvernica. NCBI lineage: Eukaryota > Metazoa > Arthropoda > Insecta > Lepidoptera > Pieridae > Leptidea > Leptidea juvernica. The sequence goes on along the minus strand of CATIXQ010000023.1, from coordinate 228,075 downwards.
TTCCTATTTATTCACCTTTTAAACTTTCTCTGGACTTCCACAAATAATTCAAGACCAAAATTAGCCAAATCGGTCCAGCCGTTCTCGAGTTTTAGCGAGACTAACGAACAGCAATTCATTTATATATATATAGATAGATTTGAACGGTTTTATTTAGGTGGAAGTACCCGGTATTTAAGGAAATTTTAGGAGTTTTTAATTGTTGAGTAAATAGAAACAGTATTTGTATTAAATAAATAAATTACATTTTGTTTATTGCACATATAGTTCTTCAGCCGGTACAGACGCGTACAAGGCTTGGACAGCCTCGATGATCTCCGCCAATACAGCGTGCACTATGGGTGGCGCTATCTCCTGCATCACATCCTTCCAATTGCTGTTCACAAACTGCAATACAGGATCACCTGAAAGAGGCAATGATTATCGTTAGAATCACGTTATAGTTTCAATGTACGTGAATTATCGGGGTCCCATTGCTCTGCGAATGGCTGGATAACTTGGCGTTCCGTAGAGACGTCGCTTTATTGTGTCTTCTACCGATTTATCACGGAGAGTCTTCCGAAGAGCTGTTTCACCTGATTCCTGCCACCGAATTCCACCTTAGCACAACACGCCACAAATTATGCATCATGTGCATGTGTGGCGGTCCTCCACAGCGCTATTTTCAAGGAACTTTCTTCAAGTACTACAAACCTGTGGAATGGACTTCCTTGTGCGGTGTTTTCGGGACCATACGACAAGGGGTACCTTTAAAAAAAGCGCTTACACCTTCCTTAAAGTCCGGCAACGGTTCTGTGATTCCTCTGGTGTTGCACGAGAATGTGGGCGGCGGTGATCACTTAACACTAGGTGACCTCGCTCGTGTAACAGTTAAAATTTATGTAATGTAATGTTTAATTGTTTTTTATCCAAATAAAAAAAAATCTTTTTCATGTTCATTGTTCTCACCTAAGAGCTTGTTTCCATTGAACAGGTTGTCAAATTGAAATGTGGCGCCGGTGAGTACTTTGAAGGAGTCTTTCCACTTGGTGATGCGCCAGTGCTGCTTGCCATCTTCTCCAGCCTCACTCTTGAGGTCAGTCGCCACCTTGATGACAATGTCACCTGAGGAAACGTGGATCATATTAAATAGGGCCATTTGTAGCAATTATTATTGTTCATCGATGTAATAATTATAGTATTAATTGTTTCGTTATTATAGATGATCATTAGCACACAAAAAAGATGTCACTGTTTCTAATTAGGACTTAAGTGGCCTTAACCTATACTAGGTTGTGGTGAGTAAGTAGATGAGGTTGTAGAGTGCGTAAACTAATTTATCAATGTGTGATGAATCCAATGCGGTTACGAACTGTATGCGCTTTAAAATGAATCTTATTTACTCGTATTTAAGTAACTATTTTTAAAGGTATTATTAAGTGAAACTTCTGTTACTATTTTACTATTTATCATACACAGCCGGCGCCATTTTCAAACAATACCATAATTAAACAAGTAATGATAAAAATTTTCAAGCGAATTTCAAAATGGCCGCTGGGGAATATAAAAAATGATTCTTTTATGAAAGCATTTAGAAAGCACATAGTTGGGCACCTTTCCTAAACTATGACCAAGGTAACCGATGGATGGTCTGTGCGTCATACTCGTGAACGGGCGTTACGTAAATACAACAACCTGTTAATTGGTCAAAGGGACCATTTATATCATAGGTGCTTCAGCTACCATAGACCTCTTGTAACTCATATGTCTACTGAATCACAACTAATAAATAAATGTCAATATGTAGAAGTTGTATAAAAAATTGAAAATAAACAGAATTAGAGAAATCCCCCAGTTCAGATAACATCAACAAGCCGCACAACCAAAAGGAGTCCTTGTACCGAAGACTAGTGTGCGTTACAAAGCTACGCCTTACACTCGCGCTTTGTATGACACTTTGTGTTAGTGTGCGTGAATTGCTCAAAATAGATCTATCGCGTCTATACTCGACAGAGTTCGACGTTTTCACAGCTGTCATAATCTATCTAGACGTATAAAATATAAGCCTAAAATGCAAAATAAAGATGTAACTTACGGATATCGATCTTGTATTTCCCCTGGCCCTGAACGGGCAGGATGAGCAGCTGGCCCGACAGCAGGTACTCTCCCACCAGCTCCATGTTACACTTCAGCGATATTGACTGCTTCATTTTGTTTAAGTCATGCCTAAAATAACGGCATTATGAACAATACAAATAGGAATACCCCATAGATTTACGGCCTTACAAATAAACTTGGTATAAAGTTATTAAACTTCAGAATAAACCAAGAATATATATACTAGAGGAAGGCTCCTTTGCACAGGATGCCGCCTAGATTATGGGTACCAGAACGGCGCACAACAGCTGTAAAGTAGATCCTGTAGATGAAGCCACATCCTGAGAGTTGAACAACACACAAGATTTATCAACGATACGTCACTCGAACGGTTGCCTCAGTTTAATAGCGCTCGCACGGACCGCGAGAAATTAAGTACCTAATTTGTGTAATTTATCCCAGAAGTGAGGGTTATCACCTTGAATAAAAACAAATTGTTTAATAATCACACTCCACGATAACACCCCGTATAGGATTCCGAGTTCGAGTACCGTTAGATGCAAAAGCTTGTATCATGAATATTAATGATCGTTTATAATTATTATTTTAAATTAATTATAACTATGGATGTGGATGTGGATGTGTGGCGGTCCTCCACAGTGCGGTTTTCAAGGAGCTTTCTTCCACGTACTACGAAGCTGTGGAATGAGCTTCCTTGTGCGGTGTTTCCGGGACGATACGACATGGGTACCTTCAAAAAAGCGCGTACACCTTCCTTAAAGGCCGGCAACGCTCTTATGATTCCTCTGGTGTTGCAAGAGAATGTGGGCGGCGGTGATCACTTAACACCAGGTGACCCGTACGCTCGTTTGTCCTGCTATTCCATAAAAAAAAAACTATTTTTCTTTAGGCTGGGGACCGAGCCGATAGCCTTGAGGAAACGAGCGGAGCTAGGTTACCTCTCTCACACATATAGCTAGGCTCGATTATGGGTACCACAACGGCGCCTTTTTCTACCGTAAAGCAGTAATGTGTAAGCATTGCTGTGTTTCAGACTGAAGGGCGCCGTAGCTAGTGAAATTACTGGGCAAATGAGACTTAGCATCATAAGTCTCAAGGTGACGAGCCCAGTTGTAGTGCCACTCAGAACTTTTGGGATTTTCAAGAATCCTGAGCGGCACTGCATTGTTATGGGCAGGGAGTATCAATTACCATCAGCTGAACGTCCTGCTTGTCTCGTCCCTTATTTTTATAAAAAAAAAACACAAGATCGCCATAGTTTTAATACAGAATAAGAAGCATTTTAAATTTATTACAAACATAATACAATTTTCTTTGGCAAATTAACAAATCTATGTCATCTTAAATAGTATTGGTGTACATTTAATAAATTTTATCTAGATTGAACAATTAGCATGGCCGAACTGTAATAGTTAGGGATATTTTGACGATTTTCATTCGCACTGTGTATATAAAATAGAAATGCATAGAAAAATTATTTTTCATTTCTCATACTCGGAAAGTCATGTTGTTTTGATCTGATTATTGGGTGGAAAATGCTGCTTCCCTCAATAGAGAGGGAAAAACTCATACAAATTACTTCCCACCTAAGGGCCGGACTGAGCTTTAAAAATAGAACTGCTGTCAGCTGTGAAGTTTTACGTAATAAAAACTAATTAAAAAAAAATCTGCGGCCATGTGACTTTCTAAACAGCCAGTGTGAACTTAGCGCAAATTTCTTTGAGCGGAATAAGCCGCAACAATTACGCGGTTAGCTCCATGTTTAAAATTAAAAAAGTCGACATAAATTGTCCTAATTTGACAATTAATTTTAAATAGGTACTACTAATATTTTTATATATTATGAATAAATAGTTTAGATAAACAACTAGTTTTATTTTCCTCATATTCGAAATGAAAAGTAGAGTGTTTAACACGGGTATAGGCAAGAATCAATTCCTAATCGGACCATAGCCACCCGCGCTGCGCTCGGGCGTCTAAATACCTCGGGAATTGATTCTTTCGACCCTCGGTTAACAATCTACTATTTCTTCTCATATTCTGTAGATATAAAATTATTTTTAGTCAAATATAAGCTTTATATAAACCGTCAAAAAATGGTTACAATTTTGCGCTATTTTGGCGAATTCTCGGCCAAATAGCCGCCTTTTCATATATATTATACCTTAACACTATCACAGATTTGTAAAGAATATGTATTATGTTGAAAAAATCATTTAACTCAACAATTTCTCTTTTTAAGTCATTCTCTTCTATGTAATATTTTTCTTTGATAGACAACACATTATTTGATAACCCACTAATAAGTTTTTTTGTACGGTTATACTGCATAATAATAGTTTTTTATAAATATAAAAGATATAAGAGGTATATAAAATTAAATATTTATTAAGTTATTTTATACTAATATAATAATATATAATCAATCTAAATGAAAACTCCTAAAAAGCAGGACACAAAATGTAATAACATCATCCACGTATACAAAAATATTCATAAAATGAAAACTAATGGGCCCAACTATGTAAAATTTGTATGGCCACATGGCAAACTTTCCGCATCAAACTAATCATGAAAATTGGATCATAATTCTCCTTTTTGAAGTCGGTTAAAACGTGATTATGTGTAAACACGTATGCATTATAGGTATTAGAGCAATTAAAGTAGGTGAATATATTATTAGGGGTTAAAATAGCTATGAAATTGATGGTTTGTACTGGAAAATTCAAATATTTTTTAAATGTAATATATATTTATTAAGCCAGATAAAACTAAAAATTATGGGCCTTATGAGGAAGCTCATTGTCGCTCAGCGGGCAATGGAGAGGGCTATTCTCGGAGTTTCCCTGCGAGATAGAAATCAGAAATGAGGAGATCCGTAGGAGAACCAAACTTATTGACATAACTCCGATGGTTGCAAAACTAGTGGCAGTGGGCAGGACACATAGCTCGACGGTCAGATAGCCGTTATTAAGTCGTTGGGGCAGTAAAGTCCTCGAATGGCGATCCCGTACCGGAAGACGTAGTGTTAGTAGGCCCCCACAAGATGGACCGACGATCTGGTCAAGATCGCTGGAATAGGTTGGATGAGGGCAGCGTAGGACCGATCGTCATGGCGATCTTTGGGGGTGGCCTTTGTTTAGCAGTGGACGTCTCCCGGTTGAAATGATAATGATGAAATCAAATATTATGAGTGTTACTCTCTTTCACATAAGTACATGAACTCACATATAACTGTATCGACCAGAGCTCATAATATCGACTATGTACACGGGTCAGTTGCGAGAAGTACAAAGTAAATAGATTAGGTACAATAATATTGATATAGTCGTGTTTGTTTATTGACTCGTCACAAGCAACCTTGTGTTGTCACCGCAAACGAACAACGCTTCATATAACTTCACAACTGACTTAATAAATCGCTTTACCCGCAGAGTATCGTCTTACGTGTATGTAGGGTTGCCAACGCTATAATAAAGAATTACTATTTAAGGTGTCTACGTACTTTTACCTTTACTTTTTAGTGTCTGTTAAGGTTTTTTTTATGAAAATAAGGGACGAGACGAGCAGGACGTTCACCCAATGGTAATTGATACGCTCTACCCATTACAATGCAGTGCCGCTCACGGATTGCGCTTGTCATCTTGATACATAAGATGTTAAGTCTCATCTGCCCAGTAATTTCGCTAACTACGGAGCCCTTCAGACCGAAACACAGTAATAGTCGTGTACACATAATCTAGCCAGCATCATGTGCAAAGGAGCCTCCCACTGGTAAAGGTTGTTTTATTGTAAAATACAGTAGGTTAGTTTTCGATAAAATCAGGTAAACTATAATATTTCGTTCCTTTATATTGTCATAATAGTAATACATTAAAGAGTCATTTTGTTAAAGTAAGATTGGGCAGGCCAATAAAAGGTGCCGCGCGCGTGAAAAATGCAGTTCGAAACTCTATTTCACGTTCTTGTAAGATAGTGAAATATCCTGGAGAACGTTTGTTAGCTATGAATGACAGGTAGAAGACCCACTTTTCGGGACACGGGGTAATATAACCTATAATCAACCTAAATGAAAACTCTTAAAATAGCCTTACATAAAATAAAATTACATCGTCCACATAAACAATGACATCATCCACGTAAACATGAACGTTCATAAAATGAAAACTACTGGGCCAAATTATACCTATGTCCCTATATACTCGATAAGTCATTCTTATCACCTTATCCAATATAAGGTGATAAGAATGATGCGCTATACAATACGCGTGAATTTCAATTTCCATACAAACTTCTATCGCTGGTAAGCTATACGTCCTTCCATTGACAGACAGCATGTACGGATAAGGTGAGTTACCGTCGATAAGCTTATTGGGACAGAAAAGTCAACGATAGTTACGATTTTTATCTTAAGTAGGCCTCAACCGGAAAAAGAGTGAAAATTGGGAACGGCCGTAAGTTGCCATGGCGACATTCCATTCTGCACGGACGCACGCCAAGAAATCGAAGATACTAGTAGGATAGTGACGAATGGAGCAGGACATTCACCTGATGATAATGGGCCGGCCCATTACAATCAGTATCGCTCAGGATTCTTTAAAACCGATTGTGTCCGTCACTTTGAGACATTAGATTTTAAGGGCTATTTTTCACTCGGACACCACGGCGGCACTACCAAGAACGTATACTGCGTTATTCAGAAAGGGTATAATATCCCATCAATGCTTGGGTCATATTCAATTGTATGGTGATGTTTAAGTTTTAATAAATATATGAAAAAAGAAAAAAAACTCCCCTACAATATAAACATATTATTTTTCAATTGCTTTTTTAGACAACCTTAATTTTTAAAGAGATCGCAATTTTTAGGCGGAGCCGTTGCTTATAGACAAAATAAGGTAACCTACCTACGGATTTAATGACTTAAACATAAGCAAAGCTCTTCTTATTGGATTCTGCGCAGCTTTTAAACACTCCTGGAGTTTCACAATAAATACACAGAAAACGCCACATCATACATACAGCTCTATAGAGAGTTTAGTTTCGCAACCAATTTGGTGGCGAGATCTCAGATGTGTCATGACTCTAGTGTCTGTATGGTGTCTAGCCTTCAGAAATTGGCAGTGTCCCAAGACACAAGATTTTTCAGATACACCAAAACCGAAAGAGCCGTACGGCACACTAATCCCTCACCAAATTCTGACCCCTATTTTGTTTATAACATGTTTTTATGCTTTTTTTAATAGCTTTCAGATACATTCACTCAAATTATCCTAATTGTAAGCAATCAATTAACTAATTATATGAAAGACGCTCAAAATCACGCCGAAATGAGGCACCCTGCTGTCAGAGTTTCCCGGAAAGGAAAGACTAGTTTGGTTGCTTACCGACACCACGGTGACGTGACTGGTTGCGCCACCATGGTATCCCGACTAAATATACCCCTGAGTCTCATAACCTCAGTAATTTCTCAAGCTAGGGTGCCACTCAAACTGAAACACAAGTATTGTATGCATACAGCTAAACGGCAATTGATGGCAAAAAAGGCTTTTCTGTGGCCTACCTAACCAGCATCTAAAACGCTACTACAGCATTTACATATTACTGCTATAAAGCAGCCATAAGGCAGAAATACGCGCCGTTGTGGTACCGTTAATTTAGCCGGCATCCTGTGCAAAGGAGCCTCCCACTGGTATAATTATCGGTAAGTTAAGCTAAATAAATTTCAAAGCAGGATATTTGAGTTATAGTTTTGTTATGTAACTCATTTTCACTGTAAGTTTTTATCTTACATCGATCAATACTTACTTAATACTATCGATGGAGCATCCCCTGATGCCTGTCATTGTAGTGTCCTTGAAGTGCAGCTTCAGGTCGCCCTGATTGCTCTCGATGGTGTCAATGTGCATGGGATCCATGGACTTTATGCCGAGCTCTGGTACTCCTGGCACCAGGTGAGGCAGCGCGGCTCTCGCGGAGGTAATCAGGCAGGTTTGGTCTCCGCTCTTGCATGGTGTTATAAATGGCGCTACGAAATAAAGAAATGTTGTTCAAACTTAATTTTCGAAGGCTCCACCACGACCATAGACTATACTAGCATCTAAATGGCATGTCAATGTGTGCGTTAGTAAAAACATTGTTGTTGCAGACGGCGTTGTGCGTAGCTATTTTAACTCGGACAGCGACCAGTCTCGACGGCGTACAGCGTGGCACTCAATAATTTTGTCTTCCCAAGATTGCTTAGCGGTCGTGTAAGTAGTGTGTATGTGTACGTGAGTCGACTCGGGTGCTCTAGTATGAAGTTAAAGTACTGATCTATTACTGTATTGTGGCCTTAGCTTGTAGTTTCATATTCGAGCCAAGGAGCTAATGCCAATCATGGCGAACAAATTAAGACATGCCATTCAAAATCGGTTACAGTATTACTATATTATTTTAGATTCGCTTTCTTTTCTATGTTGCGGTGTCTCCAATAGGAATATTCTTCTGTCTTGCATGTTTCGTTTATCTATACGATAGTTAAAGTTAATCTTTGACAACAACAGTGGGGTATTATCGGTCCCTAATTAGCCACACATAGACGATTTAGTTCGTCAATACGAGAAACCATAAACACTTGGCAGAGTAATAGCAACATATCGTATGTTTCATATTAGGGACGTATAAAGTTTACCGCCTTTATTTGCAAAGTTTTTTGACATTCGGAAACCTTAAGAAATATTGAACAAAGAAATGTGCTGTCAGCGATATATTCAACATTTTGCATAATCTTAGTTTATCCTCAGATATAACTTTGTGCCAAGTTGTATTGTATTTGTAATGCCGTTAAGCATTCTTTAATTGATGGATGTCTTCAACCAGATTTTGCATTGATTAAAACTGTTGTCAACGTGTCTTCCGAGCCTCTTGTTTATACAGACAATAAAAAATGTAAATAGATTGTGAGAGATTATCCACATATTTTAATATCCGTATCATATTGCTAAACATTCATCTATCCATCGAGCATAACCGTTTTCCTAGTAATTGCGAAGGACCACTGGACTGGCGGCTGTCAAAGTGCTATCGTGCCTGTTTGATATTCGCAATTTGGGCGCTGTTGGCCATGTAGTGAGAGTCTGCGGTACTAAAACTAGTGATGACAACCTCAGCAAACATCAATAGATGGGGATACCTATTTACAAAAAACAATATGTACTTTATTACGTTGATTCTTGAAGTATAAATAACACGGAAAACGAACGATATTAATTCAAAATGCGGATATACTTCAGAGTCCTGTAACCTTCTGTCGCAGCCATTTGTACAATACGTTAAAATTAGTTCTCTGGACGCTCGCGAGTGGCGCTTCAAATTGGCACAAAAATTTTGCTGTCAACCATGTGGAACAGTCCAGTGGTATTTAAACAGGTCAGTGATTTGAAATATAAAACATGGTAACAGCTTCCTGTCATGATTGGTATTGTTTTATATTGTGAATATTGAATTATCGGTAAAAACTTAAATATTACCAAATTTACACAATTAATACTTAAAAATCATCTAAGCTTTTTGAATGGAATATGTACAGAATTTCCATATTTCTCTAGCTTATGAAGCCTACTTACCAAACGATGCCGGCTTTTTAGGCGCAAATAAAAAGTTTTAGGCGCGGTGTCCACCAAAGAGGACAGGAGATGTATTTTGATAACCAATCAGATTCGTTATTTACATATCTCATCTCCCCTTAGCTTCGGTGGAAATGGATCAAGCGGAGAGGAGAGGAGATTTGTCATTTTTCTATAGAAATTTGTGCCGCGTTGAGCGATTAAAGTTTATAGTTTAATATTGCGTGAATATCTAACCCTACTTTGCAGTTTTTGCAGTTTTTGATTTGGTATGTCATTAAAGTTTGAACTTTTGCGTGCGTAGATAGATAAGTACACACACATGTTTAATACGTCTTTTAAGGTTGAAGAAACTTAATTCCAGACATTTGCTTTTAAAGTATTTTTTTTGGATTTACGAGTATAAAAATTTGTAATGTTACAAGTTACAAGGGACAACTCCATTATAATCTAATTAAACGATATTTATATATATAAATAGTCTCAATTATTTTATTATTTTATCTTATTATTAATTAAATATTTAATATCAAACGATTACGACAGTCAAAATAACTAATATTGTGATTACATTTCCGTCTATAAAACTCTCATCATAATACCCAAATGCCCCACATAAGATACACATACCCCACACACACACAAACGGAAGTAAACTGAATGTTATACGTACTCACTTACTTCTTTCTTGTTTCAATTTGTCTTTAGGAAGCTACTTAAGAATTTTATCTTGCCTAAATAATATAAAATCTCTGTAGGCCCATGTTTTGTTATACAATACTTGAACAAATAAGTGATGTCACGTGCTTAAGATTTTATGAAATAAATAATTTAATTATTCTAATAAGCCTTATCTAGTCTAGAATATCGGTTTTATAAAGAAGTTCCGATGCCCACATTACGGCTTCATCACCGTTAGATTAGTTCATTCACAGGTAATATTTTAATTCCCTATGAATTGGTTCGTTATAGTACCTACATCACATACCATCACCTATCTATCTTGTCACCACACGTAAAAGACCTTACAAAAGATCCAATAACCATTTTCCGGTCTTCATCATCAGTGCCACTTTACAAAGTGATGTTTTCTGTATACATATACTTATATTGTTGTGGAAAAACCGAAAACTTTATTATGTTTTATTATACGTTCCACCATCAGATCAGATTTTTGAACATTGGGACCAATTTGGAAGCATACCCTTGAATACATGATAGAAACAATATTTCAAACGGTTCAGAGGTGGCGTGGATACGACCTGACAAACTTATAACCTAAACACATGGCCGGACCATCGGACAGCCCGGTAGACGTTTTGCACCAATCGGTTCGGTGTCGTACTCGTTACGGTCCGGATGTTAATAATAATAATTTTGTGTGATGACGATGGGACATACATAAAATCGATATTCGACAAATCGTGGCATTAGTCGTGTCGAATCCTAGTACATTAGTACCTCTTAGTTACATCGTAATCAATGTCGAAACGATGATTGAACGAACGAAACATTATTCGATATTATTGGTCCTAACCCTACTCTTAAGTCTTAGTTGAAAATGTCAGAAAAGAATATTCGAATTTCACAAATAATCAAACGTCACTTTTACGATAATCTCAACGACACCTTCTAGGCTGTCGATGCTATTATCAATATACATACTTAATAAATATTATTGAAATAATTATGTGTGATATACTATTCAACAGGATTTTTTTACTACTAAGTTATTTAAGACATTTTGTTGATCGTTTATGCATAGAATAATGCAAATGGCCGCCTGAGAAATAGGAAGTCGACGAGAAGGGTTAAGTTACTTTTTTTACATTTTATTATCCGCAAGTTTTGTATTATTTATTCAATTTTAAATGGTCATATTATATTCATTACATATTTTTTTAACATTTACATTATGTGTAAATGATACCAAATTGGTGGTGCAGAGTCTGGCATGGTCCTTAGGGCCTAAACTATGTTTTGACTTTTGACACTTAACAGCGACATAGCACAGATAATGTTTAGGTTTGAACATACTTCATTCACACTAACATCGTAAAAAAATCAAAAGATTAGTCTATGGTAACGATAAAAGATAAGGAATTCGAACATTTGTTAGAGTAGGATAGTTGCGATATATTCGGAATATTATCGTATCGTTCCGAATGTATCGTTGTCGATTTTGCGAGTAGACCTCCAGACCTCGTCCGATGGTTCGGCCGTACCAAATCTGACCATTGTTTACAGTCACACACACAATATTGAGATTCTCCTATTATTTTTGAAATCGCCTGTAAATTATGTAGGTATTTTGGAGGGTAACAACTGAAAATCATTTAAAAACACTTACAAAATTAGTTTCAAACACAAACGAATAATAAATCAACGTTAACGTGATTTATCGTATCAAGAAAAGGCGAAGTTATATTTATTTTTTTGTTTAATGTAGATATACTAGCTGACCCTACAGGCGTTGTTCTCTACATAATAAATAAAATAGTGTTCTTATAAATATGTCAATAATATATCATAACATCAAGAATTATTTCGTAAAATATGTGCTCCCTGTTGCTGTAATGAAAAATTGTTTCACAGAAGAACTGTCAAAATTCTCTCATACAAAATATATCCATACAAAACAAATATTGAAAATAAAAATAATTATGGGTCCCAAATCGAAAAATAAAAACTATCCTATCTCTCAAGTTGGTCTAAACTGCACTCCATGAAGTAATGCCTATTAAAATCCGTTCATTAGTTTAGGAGTTCACTGGAAACAAACATGGACACTGGATTTATATTGTACGTAAAACGTATCGATGAAAAATAGATATTTCAGTTTCCTAGTGAAAACAAGAACAAAATGTATTTTTAAATATTAATACAAAAAGTAAGCTGTGTCATCAAATATTTATATAATAAACCAGCAAACGTTGTATTGCCGATATTAAAATCGCGATACAAATGTAACTGTTGATCGCTGATGGGTGAAAATTTGAAGTTGTATGTATTTTTTAATGCTGACTCATAATCAAACAAATTAAAAAAAATGTCAAAAAAAATTGGCGTGGACCACCCCTAACATTTAGGGGAATGAAAAATAGATGTCCGATTCTCAGACCTACCCAATATGCACTCAAAATTTCATGAGAATCGGTCAAGCCGTTTCGAAGGAGTTCACGTTTCGAAGGAAACTACAAACACCGCGACATGAGAATTTTATATTGTTTATATGTAATACGTATCGATAAATAGATAGATATTTCAGTTTCCTAGTGAAAACAAAAGCAAAACTTAGTTTTAAATATCAATACATCAAGTAAGCAGTAGAAATACATCAAATATTTATATTTTAAATAATAAACATAAGCCTTAGAGTCAAGAAGGCTAATATTAGAAAAATACGTTTATTTATATTATATTAAACATCCGCGTTAAAGGCTTTGTTCCTCGAAGTTATGAAGAAATGAAAAGAGTTCAACCTGATTCCTACCGCCGAATTCGACCTTCGCACGACACGCCACAAATTAGGATATCATCCCCACCATCTGGATGTGTAGCGGTCCTCCACATTGCGGTTTTCAAGGAGCTTTCTTCCACGTACTACAAAGCTGTGGAATGAGCTTCCTTGTGCGGTGTTTCCGGGACAATACGACATGGGTACCTTCAAAAAAAGCGCGTACACCTTCCTTAAAGGCCGGCAACGCTCTTGTGAATCCTCTGGTGTTGCAAGAGAATGTAGGCGGCGGTGATCACTAAACACCAGGTGACCCGTACGCTCGTTTGTCCTCCTATTCCATAAAAAAAAGGGTTAAAACAATGTGAAAAAGTTTTGTTTCTCTTCAAGTCCCGGTAAAAATAAAAACATTTGTAAAAGTGTACCTATTTCGGAATTATTTAACAATAGTAAAAGTTAGTTAAAAAAGTTCTTTTGCAAATATTTACATAAAAAAGGTCCTATGACTTGAATTTTTTTTAATATTATTTAAATATTAGGCTTAAAAATATGAAATTGGCGTTTTGTATTGAAAAATTCAAATATAAATATAATATATATAGATAACTAGCTGACCCGACAGACGTTGCTCTGTTCATAATAAAAAAAAACTTGGACTTTCGTAAATTCCGTTCTTAGCTGACCTCTACTCGGTGAAAAGAATATTCCTGATTATTGTAAGGCATAAGATATTTTTAATCGAGGTATTTCATATCCAGACAAATGAAGTCTTAAATCAACAGTTACATTTTAGTTAAATTTTAGATTTAAATGATATACACACAATGTGAAATGTATTTTTTTTGTCTGCAAGTCACGGCAACGCGTGAAAAAAATATTTCTAAAGTGGATTTCGCATTTCTCAACAACGGTAAAAGTGAGATAATAAAATTCGTTTACAAAATTTACATAAAAAAGGTATTTTTTAAATTACCGAGTCAGAGAGGTTTTTTTCATAAATGTTAAAAAATCGTTATTATATATATGAGAAATAGCTACAGGGATGAAGGTAAATTTAAAAAAAAAATCATAGTAGAAAAATAGTTAAAGGGATGAACACAAAATTAAAAAAATCGTAGTTAATAGAAAAGTAGTCTAAGGGATGAAGTAAATTTTAAAAAACCGTAGTATGTAGAACAATAGTAGGAATGAACGTTAGTTTTAAAAATAACGTAGTTAGTATAAAAATAATTTAAGACTTTGGTGATATGAGTATTATAGTGTTTTCGTGGTTGCAATTTGATATTGGGAGTAATTGTTATATTAGTTAATATTAATTTACTCATAAAACTATGACATTAAAAAAAATAAAAACAATTACCAGAAGCACATCGCACACTTAACACAAAACCGAACAAGTATATCAACCGCAACATAGTGTGTGTGATCCTGAACGAGTGTCGAAGCAGAGTCCACCAGTGGAACTGGTTGATTTCTGCAGCTGATACACCTATATACGGGAGGCTGCGCAGTGACGTCATCCGCCATTGTCAACACCAACGAGTGCAGGGACATGTACTTAGTTCGAGTATTTTTTTATCCTCTTACTCAGACCTAGAAAAAATTAGACGGAGCGCAGGAGCGAGTTAAAATTTACACAAAAATAGTTTAAAAATTAAATTTAAATCTTAGATAATTTATACGCCTAGATAGTCTCTTGCTGTTAGACAACCGATGAAAACAGGCCACGAATATTAGTTTAGTGTGCGTGACAAGCTACGTCCTACACTCGCGTTTTGTATGACATTTTGTGTTAGTGTGCTTGAATTTCTCAAAATAGAGGTTAGTTTTAAAGTCTATTTTTGTTTCGACGTTTTCACAGCTGTCATGGTCAATCTAGACGTAAAAATGAACTAAGATTTAAATAATCTTAAAGTTAAAATTTTTAAGAATATGTTACGCTTCACACGCTCAGTATAATGTATTCTCGACACCATGAAGTTAGCTTCACCTCTCTAGAATCTTCCTCTAGTAAAGTGTGAAGTTATATATTATGTCTAAATTCAAGATATTTATTTGGCAAGGGATACTGTCAATAAATAACAGAGTATTATTGAGGTTTTTATTTAAAATAGTTTGAACTTCTTATGCTGCGGCCATATTGTTGCGATAAGGCGAGTTGTGTAGGCTAAGATTAGATATATAAAAAAGTCTCATATATATATTCGTAGATCATTAGAACAGATGTAAACACTAGAACAGTTCGAAACATTTGACGCAGAGCGAATTCGAATTGTGGAAGATCTTTGAACTTGTGAGTTCATTTGCGTAAAGTAGAAAAGTCGTCATAGTCGTTCATAGGGTGTCTTCTACGGCATTTATCAAGGGGACTTTTACTAACGGCTGATCGAACTGATTCCTGATGCCGAATTCCACCACTTCACATGACACAAAAACAACCTTGAATATCATCCTCACCTTATGGATGGGTGCCGTTCCTGAAGAGTGTGGTTTAAAGGAACTTTCTGCTTTTTTATGAAAATAAGGGACGAGATGAGCAGGACGTTCAGCTGACGGTAATTGATACGCCCTGCCCATTACAATGCAGTGCCACTCGAGTTGTTGAAAAAACCCAAAAATTCTGAGCGGCACTACAACTGCGCTCGTCACCTTGAGAAATAAGATGTCAAGTCTCATTTGCCCTGTGATTTCACTAGCTACGGTGCCCTTCCGATCGAAGCACAGTAATGCTTACACATTAGTGCTTCACGGCAGAAATAGGCGCTGTTGTTTTAACCATAATATAGCTGGCATCCGGTCCAAAGTAACCTCCCACTGGTCCACGTCCAAACAAAATGTGGGCGGCGGTAATTACTCTACACGTGACACCTAAAATATATTTGTTATATATTATGGTGGTCTTCCAGTTGGAGCAATAAATAAATATATAAATAAATAAACATATTAATTACTGTGACTCATACGCCCGTGTGTTCTCCTCTTCCATAGAAAAGGTAACCGGATATTTTATGCCGCTGAGCAGTAATGTATACGTACTATTTTTTTCGATTAGATATATTTATACAAACATTCTATGCTTTGGATTATTTAATGTTTGAAGTATAATTATATTGAGCGTCTCCGTCTGTGTTCTTCTTGTATCACGACCATATCCTACTACTTAATCATCATTTACAGCTTTAAGTACACAGTAGGAACAAAACCATGACAAGTATCCTGTACTTTTCGACAATACTTCATTCAATTATACATTTGACATCAAACGTAGAATTAGTGGCCCCATTATCAAAGGTTTTATTAGCCTTGACCTTTAACCATAGGAGTCTACGAAAATTTTAATAAGTAAGTATAAATCCTAGAACATATGAATTTGATATAAAGTTTATTATGCTTTGTGATAATTTAATAGTTTGAAAAATATATATTACACTATATTACATTAAACTATATTACACGGTGTATTAACAGTAGCGGCTTTAATATTAAATTGATATTTTGTACAAAAAAGGTATTGAAGATATTTAAATAAAACACTTTTAAAGGATTAAAACGCGTGTAATTGTAACGGTTTTACATTAGGAGTTTGCGTAAAAGTTACATTTTTATTTTAGCTAATCCGACATTTCAAGACCTTTCCAGATTTAGTTTTCAGGGGGACTAATCGGGTTAACTAAAATAAAAATGTATTTTTTACGCAAACACCTAATGTAAAACCGTTACAATTACACGCGTTTTAATCCTTTAAAAGTGTTTTATTTAAATGTGCAACACTCGCGTTAATCAAAGAAAATACTATTTAATACATATTTATTTAATTTTGTATAAAGTAAGTGATTTATTCAAACAAAACAAATCTTATAACTATATTTACAATACTATGACTACATAAAATTAAAATAATCATTACGTGGAAGCGTACCAAGAATACTGGCAGCATTTCCGCGTTGACTAGCTAGGCTGATCCGTTGACCGAAATAGCTGCCAGCGCTAGGGTTTCCAGTAGCCTTATTGAGGCGCGAAGATAGTACTTTGTACATTCTCCGCGCCTCTGGGCCCCACGGGCTAAGTGTCTTGACACCAAACGGCACAAAGAAGTGTGACTCACTGAGACCGACATACTTGCGGCGCTTGCTGTCTTCGGTAGTCGAAGCAGCAGCCCCAGCACCAACTGACGTAACTTGGACATGAGGAGGAGCCAGAGTGTCGACGCAAATCGCGTCCCTCGCCAGCGCCCTTACCCATGCCCAAGCGACCAGCGTAATTCCATCAGGACGCTTGCCATCGCGGCGGATAATATCATTTGGCTCTAAAACAGCTGGTATATTAAGAGCGCCAAATGCCCTGCGGATGACTTCATTAATGCTGGCGTGACGACTGATACGGCCTGAGGATTTTAGGCAGGATAACCCGTGACGCCCAAGAGCCGAAGACCTGAACGCCACATCTACATTGATGTGGTTTATTCAGTTTTATACCTAGCCGGAGTGATACGCATATCGACTGTCATATTGTCAAGTAGCGTTCCAATCGGCGCAGAAGGCAAGGCTTGTAACCAAAAGACTGACTCATTTTGTGTCACGGCCAATAGACGAGGACGCTCACGCTATCGAAGTATTTACGCCCATATCCCTGTTATATAAACATGTTTGTGACCTTAGGGGAACGTCACTAATGTCTTTGCGGTGGGAACTGGAGACCTATCTCCACAACACTCTTATTGCTTATTGAGATAAAAAAAATTACCATTAAAAAATGTACCAATCGCGGAAACAATATTAGTAAGTTAAGTCTATGACTAGCGAGTAAGGCGAAAGTCAAAAGGGTTCTAAATTTACTGTGTAATATTATCGTTCAAAGTTCAGCATAACGGTAGAAATAAGCGCCGTTGTGGTACCCATAATCTAGCCGGCATCCTGTGCAAATGAGCCTCCCACTGGTAATAATAGTACAAGTATGGAAGCCTCACTCCGCAAACCTTCATTTTTATTCACCTAGAAGTTGTCTCGCTTTTTATCGCGTGACTCTTACCTCTTCTAACGACATTAGGGTTGGCTCCTTTACCCAAAACCGTACCTAGTTTTAGTTATTGATAACCATAAGCTACTGTTCTATTTCTTATGTTGTAGTTAAATAATGGGACACAGATTTTTCAAGCTTTTTTTATTTAACAAATTTAATGTATACAAATGGAAGATGAATGATGAATGTAGATATGACGCTGATTTTCTTGGTAGGTTTCTACCATCGCATTCATTTCATCATTCATTCAATTCATCATAATTTGTAGGTATTTACTTTAATTACCAAGTGTTTATTTAGACAACAAGTAAATAAAATACTTTTAAAAAGATTTTACTTTTACGATATTTGCGTAAATGTTTCATTACGAAATTCTTTCATTGCTAGCCAAGGGGCACGTAACATGCTCATAGTGACACACAAATGCAAAGCTACTCGTATAAGTGACTTTGAACCTATTTTGAATAAAATAAATTGAATTTAAAAATTGGGTCTCGGTCCCAATATCAGATTTTCAGGTTGCTTAGCTCAACTGACAAAGCGAGACTACGAACAACATGATTCTAATTAAAGTATAATCATTTATAATCGATACAAAGAAGCAGAAACTTGAAGAATGTGTGAGCGACTAATAAGGGAATAGTTAATAACGGAAGTATGTAATACGAAACTTCCGCTTTATTAAATACACTGGCCTTCAAAAGTAAGTATCACACTTTTAAAATTGGGATAACGTTTTAAGTTCACAAGATATACTTTCGAAATAAAAAGGACTCCAAAGAGAATTTAATTTTGTACATAAAAACTTTATAGTCGGTAACCTTCTTTTAAGAAGTGGCTAAAAAAAACTTCAAAAACAAAACCATTCCTTTTTCAAAGTGGACGTTTACGAATTACAATTTTACCATTCACATTTTTCTTTCTGTTTTAAATTTTTTTCAAGATCGATGGGTCTTGTTTTAAAAATTTATGCTAAAAAGCTCATAACATTTATTTATCACGCCTCTTTCAGTTGAAGAATGTGCTAGGATCATGGCTTTTCTGGAACTAGGCATCAGTATGCGTCGCACTGCAAGAATGGTGGGTGTGACGGTATGAACGGTCCAGAAGGTAAAGCGAAGGTACGAAGAGACTGGACACCATCTGAGGAGACCTTGTAATGGCAGACCCAGGTGTACCAGTGCCCGAGAAGATCGTTATATTATTTCCACTGTGTTAAGAAATCGCCACCAAAATTGAAGTTAAAGTCCAGCAACAGCTACTTCAGACTCGGAGGGACTAAATTAGTGACAGTACAGTGAGAAGAAGACTTGCTGAGGCAAATTTGAAACCCCAAAGACCAGCAAGTGGCCCAAAACTCGAGAGACAGCATCGAGTAGCGAGACTGCGATACGCCCGTGAACACATGCAGTGGGATGAAGAAGAATGGTCAAGAATTTTGTTTGCCGATGAGTCTCGATTCTCCCTTTACACTTCTGATGGAAGGCGAAGTGTTTACAGGCGACCTGGTGAGCGATACCTTCAAGCCTGCATCTCAGAAAGAGTCCAATACGGTGGAGGCAGTGTACATGTATGGGCTGGCATATCTTCAGAAGGTCGCACAGAGCTAGTAGCCATAGAAAATGGCACCCTCACTGGGCAAAGATATGCTCAAGAGATTCTCAATGAGTATGCAGGGCCGTATTTAGCAAATATGCTGATGCATGATAATGCCCGGCCACACACGGCTCATAACGTACAAGAGTATATTCAGGAGGTCGGTATCAGCGTGATGGCTTGGCCATCAAGAAGTCCTGATCTCAACCCGATTGAACACGCATGGGATGAGCTTGGGAGGCTAGTCAGAAATCGCAGACCACCACCTACTACCCTCAGGGCACTAAAGCAGGCCCTGGTAGAAGAATGGGAGAATATTCCCCAACATCGGCTCCGAAACCTAGTGTTCAGTATGCCAAATCGGCTCGAAGCTGTAATCAGAGCTCGAGGAGGCAATACCAGTTATTAAAAATTAAATAACATATAATACATTTTAGTTGATTTTTTTTACACTAAACTAAAAATGTCAATTGTCATTGTTTTATCTTTTTTAAGTTAAAAATGTTACTAATGTATAATTTTAGTTTCTAAGAATTAAAGCCTATAAAATTTGCAACAAAACGTTTTTAATCTTAAATCTCTACCTTCTATAGTTAAGAAAAAAATTTAATTTGAAAAGTGTGATACTTACTTTTGCAGGCCAGTGTAGAATCGAATAATAATTTATTGATAACAAACTACCACTACATACTTAAAACCCCTTATTCAGTTAAATTAGCAGACTATTATGAATAAGAGGGTTTCTCAATATCTTCTGAAGATGTATTTGTTGGATGCGATTACTAATAATAATGACAGTTATCATAACCATCATGTTCACGAAGCATTCTTACACATACAATTAATTCAAGCTCTAATACCAGTGGGAAGCTCCTTTGCACAAGATGCCGGCTATATAATGGGTACTACAACGGCGCCTATTTCTGCCGTGAAGCAGTTGAAGAAGAAGTGCACCGTTGCTAGTGAAATTACTGGGCAAATAAGACTAAATCAAATCAAAACAATTTATTGAAAGTAGGTATATACAATACACTTTTCCACGTGACTTGACAACTTATGTCTCAAGGTGACGAGCGCAATTGTAGTGCCGCTCAGAATTATTGTTTTTTTTTTTTCTAGAATTCTGAGCTGCACTGGATTCAAATGGGCAGGGCGTATCAATTAGCATCGTAGCTGAACGTCCTGCTCGTCTCGTCCCTTATTATGATAAAAAAGGTACTGTGCGGCAAATATTGTCTTCGAATGGTGCCAACTTAGTAACTTAGTCCACTGGCGTGGACTCATGTAGCTCTGGTTTTCAAATGACTACTGGAGTAACAGCTAATAATCATTTATCAATTTATAGTTGTTATGAATATAACTGAATTAACAAAGTTAAATCAGTAAATAAAGTACGAATGGTAATATCTTCTTCTTCAACCTTGATCCACCCAATGCTTAGTAAAGGTCTCTTCCATCTTAGACCATTTTGTGCGGTCCAGAGTTTTCCGAGGCCAGTCCATCCCAGCCGCTCGCTTCAAATCGTCCGTCCATCTTGCTGGCTGTCGCCCAACATTCCTGAACCCCTTTCGTGGTCTCCACACCAATAATTTTTTATCCCATATTCCATCGGACCTACGAGAAATATGGCCCGCCCATATCCACTTCCTAGAGGCTATGGTTTTTGCCGGCAATATAAATAAATTTCATTATTTTATTTTAAATCATAAAAAAAATCTAAAGGTTATGGTTAAGGTTAAAGATTAGTCACGAATCATAAATTTCACTAAGTTGGTAAGTTTTGGTTTTAATTTTAGTAAAATCTTCATCCTCTAATAAAAAAAAGTACATCCGAACAAGTACGTACCTACTACCTACATCCGATTTACAACACCGCGAAGGGAATTTGAGAATAATTATTATTATACGTTTTCTATGAGACAATTTATTTTATTTAAACACGTCTCATATATTGGATGCAGCACCTTACAACCTAATTTTGTTATGTATATTACAGCCATTGTAAAATAATCTATTTGATTGAAAAGAGTCGTCGTTGAGTTTCTTGTATGTTCTCCTCACGAGCTCTACTTTTTTCAAACATATGTTAGAGTCAGTAATTTAAAAGAAATATTTTTAGTGACCATCCAAAAGCGCTTAGTCCAGGTCTAATTGAATAAAGTTTATTTGGCTTTGAATATAAGTTAAGTTTTATTTTAGCTGCGTCACTTAGATTTTCCTCAGAAGAGGTACATTATACCAATAAGGCTGTAAGTACACTCATAGATCAATGGACAACAGTAAAAACACAATATTGTTTCGTTAAGGCGTGACCTCGCCGCGGATTTTCCATATTTGTATAAGCAGACTCTTCATTCAATTGTATTTAAAATAATATTTTATGATGATTGATGTTCTCCCTGATAGTGCCTCCTGCTTTAGGGTTCCATGCTCATGACTTAGGTAAAGCCAGTTAAAAATCCACGACTTTGCTCATAAATACTTTTAATTTTTATACATTGTTGATATAAATTCGACTTGAAATAGCGTCCATTTAAATTTAATAACAACTTTGAAGCCTCGTGTCCTTTGTCTGTTTTTTATTATAGGAAACCGATAGGTTAATTAGTATTATAGTCATAGTTTAGTGTACATTTGTGTAGATAATTATTTCTATTGTTTTCTTTTTTGTGTTTATAATTGTTTAATTGTTATAAATTTAACTAGCTATCATTTAGAACATTTTCTATTTCTCTTTAATTTCAATTAATATATATATATATAGTAAGATGTGGATACCGTATCTGACTACAATATGTCAAGCTAACTCTATCTATCTATATATATAAAAATGAATTGCTGTTCGTTAGTCTCGCTAAAACTCGAAAACGGCTGGACCGATTTGGCCAATTTAGGTCTTGAATTATTTGTGGAAGTCCAGGGAAGGTTTAATAGGTGAATAAATAGGAAAATGCTGCTCAATTAAATAAAAACAACAAATTTGTTTTTCCTTTGATGTGTCCATACATAATTTCTATGAGAGAATTTATTGACACACGGTTTGACAATTCTGTTGTGAAACAATTTCAATACGACAGCAGGGTGCATATTTTACGAAGTAATTTTTGATGTTAAATTATTGACAAATTCATATAAAAACATTATTTTATTTATTATATACAGAACAATGTCTGTCGGGTCAGCTAGTACTGGATAATTATTATAGAATATTTATTTCTAATGAATATTATCATACTCATTTGAATGCTATTGTAACTTTTGTACTTCATCCTGACTTGCACTAAATAACTTTTTATTTTACAGTGAATAAGTTTTTTTTAATTTGATTTTGACAACGCGTGGGTTTCAGTAAGTACCCACCGAAGATTTAATTTTATTCGAACCATCAACACACATAAAATTATTTCATAATTTACGTCTTAGATACTAAGTTAACATATAATTCCGTTTACAGGCGGTTAAAATATGCAAATTTAGACAGAAAAGTCATGTGACAGTACTTAGAATTAACGGATTTATATCCGTTGAACTGAACACAAAAAAGATTAATCGTGAGAAGTACACAATTTTTACAATTCTAAGAACTTAGTGCTTGACATCTCCCATTTGAGATTTATTTTTTATTGAGTTTTATTTTAAAATTTTCCAAATTATTATAGAACAAATCAATGGAAATATGTGGCAGTCCTGGCAGTGAATTCCTTGTATAGTCTGCTTGGCCTAGGTATGAGGATTGATGATCGAGATTGGATCTATAGATTCGGTGTACAAAAAGTGAAGTAGGATACGGCGGTATAC
The DNA here is from genome assembly GCA_949711755.1 of Leptidea juvernica. Taxonomy (NCBI): domain Eukaryota; kingdom Metazoa; phylum Arthropoda; class Insecta; order Lepidoptera; family Pieridae; genus Leptidea; species Leptidea juvernica. Next base: position 204,501 of record CATIXQ010000023.1, on the reverse strand, counting down.
GAGAGGGAACTTTGAAGGAAATTTAGTTCAACAGGTCCGAGTTATTCATGGTACCGTTTATCGTACATGTAGTTTGCGTTTATCGGACAGTGTGATTAATTTAAAAGTTAATATTAAGATTGACATTTTTTTGAAGTTATCTATATATACATATAAGAGATTTCCACGTATATAGTCACTCATCACGATATCTCTGGAACCATTAGAGATAAAGAAATTTGGTAGGAATATTCGTTTCACCGAGTAGAGGTCAGGTAAGAACGGATCTTACAAAATTCCATCCGCAACAGTTTTTTTAATTATTAAAAGAACAACGTCTGTCGGGTCAGTTAGTACTTCTATATAGGCGCGTTTTGAAAAAATTATGAGAGTGAAATTTTAAGATGCGCGCGCATCACAAAAATACAAAAGTAGCAGGGTGAAGTTGGTTCCTAAAATTTTATGACATTTGTCTTTTTTTTCTTCGTCCATTATTAGGATATGCAAAGGGTTCAAGCCCGTACAGCCGTATTCGTTATTTGATAATTAATTGTCAAAGCCATCGTTGCAAGATTTTTACAATATTGTTCTCTCTACACGCGTAGAATACGAGTAGCATGAGGAATAAATATTTTCAAGGATTTTTGCATTGTTAGGCCAAAGAAGTATAACTTCTGGCGTGCATCCATAAGTACACACACAATTTTTTTAATTAAAATAAGAGAAAATACGAGACGAGCAGGACGTTCAGTTGATGGTAACTTATACGCATTGCCCGTTACAATGCAGTGCCACTCAGGATTCTTGCAAAACCCAAAAATTCTGAGCAGCACTACAATTGCGCTCGTCACCTTGAGACAAGATGTTAAGTGTCATTTGCCAAATAATTTCACTAGCTACGGCGCCCTTCAGACCGAAACACAATAATGCTTATACATTACTGTTTCACGGCAGAAATAGGCGCCGTTGTGGTACCCATCATCTAGCTGGCATCTTGTGCAAAGGAGCCTCCCACAAATCCTAAAGTAAATTGCAAACAGTATTAAACAGTAGTACTCGAGTATATCCGGAGTTTGTGCACAATGTATTTCCTGTTCGTATTTAATTGCAAAACTTCTTTGTATATCCTTGCCCTTTGATATTTTCAATTAATTTAAAGTCACCAATTATTGTTTTTGCCAAACTGGTCAACAATGTCACACCAACGAACATAGATTAGTAAATATTTGTATTAGATACGCGTAGTTATTCCACTTCATAAATACTTATTTCAGACTCGAACGCTTTGGAAGATATATTATTTTGATTTCTATTTCAAAGTCATTTACTTTCGCTAAAGGATATTTTGTTTTTTGAACGCGCAAATTTCCTGAGATTATAAAAATAAAAACACTTAAAACGGACAGGTTATATGCTCACTTCTCAGAGAGCCTCAAATATTCTTGTGAAGTCAATCCAAAGAAAAAGCGACAGTAAAGTAGGTGAGAGTATAAGAGTGATAAGTAAATATATTCTTTGTATATTTAGTCAAAGAAACCAAATCTTATAACTGTATTTACTATAACATGATAACATTAAATTAAATCAGCGCTTGGGTTGCCAGTAGCCCTATTGAGGCGAGAAGATAGTACTTTGTACATTCTCCGCGCCCCTAGGCCCCTAGGGCCAAGTGTCTCGATACCGAACGACACAAAGATGTGAGACTCACTGAGACCGACATATTTCCGATGTTAGCTGTCTTCGGCAGTCGAAGCAGCAGCCCCAGCAACAACTGACGTAACTTGGTCATGAGAAGGAGCCTCAGTATTTAAGCAAGTCGCGTCAAACACTGATTATTAATACATTTATCTTAAAGTCTGGGATACAATATATCTATTTCTTATACTTAGTAAAGTTATAGGGTTAAAGTAGAGTACTATATGATAAAGGTATTATAGGCGTTTGAAACTGCAAGGCACAGCTATAATGTATAACTGTGTGTACCATTATTTCAAAACTCCTCCTCATGGAAAAACTATCACACAAAAATAACAAATCATTGACAAATTACGTTCAATTCACAATTTCGTCAATCGCAATTTCTTAGCCCCGTGCCTTCCTCCGGTTCGTGCAATTTCTCTAATCTCTAACTATTCTACAGAGCCTCATCTTTTTTATTGACAAGACATGAAAGACATGACACCAATGACATCAAAGAGGATGTAAATACTTCGTAATAAGAGACGGGACTGCCTAAGTCAAAATTGAAATTTAGTTTAATAAGAAAAGTGATATTTGATGTAAGTTTGAAATAGTAATTACAATATGGCGAGGAAGTATTATCAAGCTAAATTTGAAAGCGAACAGTTGCTTAAAACGTAGTGGATTTCGGCTATCTCCGTTTTTTACAAGATTATTGCCGTCATTTGTCAATCTATCAATCACTGCGTTTCATACAATCGAGTGAATCGCTTTTTCAAGTGAAACTTATTTAGAATCGTTGTGATTTGAAACTCTATGAAACGAAAAAGCGAGACGATAGAGGCGTCGTTGTCAGCTATTATTTATGAAACTATTATTTTGGCCGCGCGCCGCGCCAAATTATGATTTCAACAACGTGGATATCCTATCCGATGTTCTCGAGGGTGCAGAGAACGAATTTGGGATCATTTTTTAAATCCAAGATGGCCACCGCGCAAAATTATGATTTCAACAATATGAATATCGTATCCGAGATTCTCGAGGGTGGAGAGAACGAATTTCGGATCATATTTGAAACCCAAGATGGCCGCCGCGCAAAATTATGATTTGAACAATATGAATATCATAGTACCTAAACCATACATTTATCCTGACATATATCCATCTAATCTAATCATTGAAAGTATTGAAAATGATGAAATTTGAAATGTTTTCATTACTCCTAATTATTTTTTTATGTTTTTATAAATACACAGTTTTCATGAAGCGACTGTTTATCTTTTCAATACTTTGCAATGTAATGTATTTTTAATTAGGAACTTTTCAGAAGATTCACTTCTACGGTGTGTGACTTATAGTTTTTCTAGGCTTTTATAATCTAGGTGCAAAGGTATAGAAATGCAATTAGTTGTTTTTCTCTTTGAATTAAATAAAGTTCATAGCGATAAATTTTACTCTAAGTGATAGTTTTTACTTCAAGTATTATAAATAGTGAGCACTATTATGTTGCGAATAAATAAACTTATTTATTAGTTTGTCGAAAACTGCTACAAAGATTATGATAAAAAAAAGGTTTAAATGAGAACTATATGAATCGGCCTATAACGATTAAATTTTAAGAAAGGTTAAGGTAATTTTAGAATATAAACCGAATATCTAATTGAATAAATCAGTTTAATTAATAAGCGCTTTCAATTGTTTATTTGATCGAGTAGATTGAGAACAATTTTTTTACTTCTTCAGGTGATTTTCAATCTGTTTGATTTAAGGATGAACTCATATATGAAACTATTTTTTTTAATGAAAATAAGAGACGAGATGAGCAGGACGTCCAGCTGATGGTAATTGATACGGCCTGTCCATTACAATGCAGTGTCGCTCAGGATTATCGAAAAATCCAAAAATTCTGAGCGGCACTACAACTGCGCTCAGCGAAGATGTCAAGTCTAATTTGCCCAGTAATTTCACTAGCTACGGCACCATTCAGACTGAAACACAGTAATGCTTACACATTACTGCTTCACGGCAGAAATAGGCTTTATTAATTAAGTTTATAAGTATAGTGTGTATGTATGTAAGACATGCTACTAAAACAGCGTACACCATAAAGTTTGATGTGAATTTTATATTTCATTATCATTGTTATTTTTTATTGTTTTATGCAATAGTTTAATTATAATAATAAAAATATGCATATTTATCTCTTGATCTAATATCTAACCTCGTCATCAACAAAGCAACAGGCAACAGGAAAATTACAAAGAGCTAAAATTAGTCTTCCGCATAGGCGAAGAGTAAGCAGAAAACACGAAAACAACCATGTTTTCGTTTTTAGACAAGTTTTGTGGTGAAAGTATAGCATTTCGAGCTATGAACACTACTTAATCCTGTTACACATATCCTTAAGTCTTAGTTGTAGGTTGCTAATGCTTGCTGTTGGTTAGCCTTTTTGAACTACCACTTTTCTTTGAAGTTAAACAAGTTTCTTGGCATGGCGTGACGAATTTTTTTGGTACTTATCTCAGAGAAGTTATTCTTATAGCTTGCTTTTTTGTGTAGGTTCATTTATTCAGATTAGAAGGAGGATTGTAAGCATTTAAACTGTTTTCCACGCAAGAATTTTGAAAATATTGGCTTTGTTACATAGATGGCGAGCCGGCAGCCGTGAACTCATATTGCTCAAGGTCGCTCGCATTTAGTGTCGCCTTAAGGCTGTGGACCAAGCCAGCGGCCTTGAGGTATCGAGCGCAGCTAGTTAACCTCTCCCATACAAGGTGGCCATAGTTTTAAATCAGAATTAGAAACATTTTTAATTTATTACAAACATAAAACAATTTTCTTTACAAAATTAACAAAACTATGTTATTTTAAATAGTATTGGTCAACAGTTTATAATTTTTCTCTAAATTGAATGATAAACATGGCTCCAACTGCAAAAGTTAGTGGTACTTTGGTGATATTTTTCGCAATGTCTATTATAGATAGAATTGTAAAAAATTAATTTTCTTAGACATTTAATTATTTTTTGTAATAATAAAAGCTTCATACAAACCGTGAAAAAATGGTTTAAATTTTGCGTAACTTTGGCGATATCTTGGGATAGCGGCATTAATAAAAAACATACATGTTATTATGTAAATGTATATTATTATTGATTAATTAACATAATCGAGTGAAAGTTCATCGACTGGAACAGCCTGGAACAGTTTGGATGTCTCCCTGACAATCCTGGAGACAATTGCCTTCAAGAAAGGCGTGGCCAGGTCATTGAAGATGAGCTTCCAGTTTGAGTTGGCGAACTTCGTGATGGTTTGTGCTGGAAGGAATAAGATGACAATCAAATTAAAATTAGCAAGCTCGTTCACGATGCTAAAGGCATAAAAGGCATTTATTTTCTCAAAATTCTTTCCTTTAGAATTCTTTTTGATATCATTTCTAATATACTAGATAGAACTACCGCTTCAGAATTCTGCTTTGGGCTGTACTAAGACTAAAGCTCAGATCTAAAGAGCGTATCTTTTTTTTACGAGACGAGCAGGACGTTCAATTGATGGTAATTGATACGCCCTGCCCATTACAATGTAGTGCCGCTCAGGATTATTGAAAAACACAAAAATTCTGAGCGGCAATACAATTGCGCTCGTCACCTTGAGACATAAGGTGTTAAGTCTCATTTGCCCAGTCATTTCACTAGCTACGGCGCCCTTTAGACCGAGACACAGTAATGCTTACACATTACTGCTTCACAACAGAAATAGGTACCGTTGTGGTACCCATAACTAGCCGTCATCTTGTGCAAAGGAGCCTTCCACTTAGACTTTGTTCAGACTTTACTTAGGTATAACTTATCTGAGTGTATGCTAAGCATATTATTTGATTTCATTTTTATAGTCATTTGACAGCTGAAATTCTACTGAGCTTAAGCTAAGACAGCCAAACGCAACAGTTAAGTTCACTTTTTATCACACTAAGCTAAGTCTTACATAAGTAAAGTCACTCTCACCAAACCACACACGCACAAAAATCATGTCTTATTATAAATATTGTAAATCCGTTATTAGATGGAAGTCCTACAAAATAGTATTATTATAACCTAATTTAAGTTCTGTGGATTTTGTGATGTTTTAAATAAAATAAAAATAAAGTAAAGTCTAATTTCGCTCAATATATCTCAGCCTTAGTTTTTGAAATCGATGCACCTTCTAGATATTTGATATCATTATCAAGTAAAGGTAAAATACGATAGCCAGGGTTACTTCAAGTAATAAAATAAATAATGAAAAAAAAAACTCAAAAATAAATAAATAATGGTACTCTACTAAACGTTAATCCCCCTGAAAACGTGATCCTGCAGAGTTCATGAAACGTCGGGATAAATAAATAATATAAAAATTTAACTTTTACGCAAAAATATCATGTAAAAGTTTTAATCCTATAAAAAGTATTTTATTTACATAAATGTAACACACGAGTTAATAAAGAAAATACTAGGAAAACTGCAAAACAGACAAGTTAATATTATGATAATCAGTGTATATGTCTATAGGAGTATGTGTTTGTATCACGGATGATTGGATAATTTTATTACATGTATCAGTAACAGTTAAGAAGCTATATTTACACTAAAGTATTAAGACTGGATGGTCGAATCCAACTCGGATGAGCAGCGTTCGGGAAGCTCTGTAAAATCTTCTCGTTCCAAATACCGCAGTATCTGAAGACGAAGGTTTTCAACCAGTGTGTGTTGCCAGTGATGACTTACGGTACGCAGACGGGGTCGCTAACTATGGGCCTTCTGAGAAAGCTAATGGTTGCTCAGAGGGCAATGGAGAGATGCTCGGAGTTTCCCTGCGAGATCGAATCAGAAATGAGGAGATCCGCAGGAGAACCAAAGTCACCGACATAGCGCAAATTAATGCGAAAGTGAAATGGCAGTGGGCAGGGCATATAGTTCGACGGACAGATGGCCGGTGGTTCAGAAAAGTCCTTGAATGGTGACTACGTACCGGAAGACGCAGTGTTGCTAGGTTGGACCCCCACAAGATGGACCGACGATCTGGTCAAGATCGCCGGAATACGTTGGATGAGGGCAGCGCAGGACCGATCGTCGTGGAGATCTTTGGGGGAGGCCTTTGTCCAGCAGTGGACGTTTTCCGGCTGATGATGATGATTAAGACTCGTCGCTGAGTAGTATAGAGTATTTAGGTTGACATCTACAGAGCGTACTTAGTACTTAGCTCATACTTTACTTACGTACAACTCAGCTGAGTGTTAGCTAAGCATAATTTTTGATTTCGTTTTTATAGTCATTTGATAGCTGAAATAATGCTGAGCTTAAGATAAGACAGCACAATGCAAAAGTCTAGTCTAGTATACTACTAACTCTAGATCCCAGCCTTTTTTTTATGGAAAAGGAGCACAAACGAGCGTACGGGTCACCTGGTGTTAAGTTGTCTTCTCTCTCTTGCAACACCAGAAGAATCACAGGAGGAGGTACGCGCTTTTTTTGAAGGTACCCATGTCGTATCGTCCCGGAAACACTGCACAAGGAAGTTCATTCCACAGCAGTGGAAGAAAGCTCCTTGAAAACCGCACTGTGGAGGACCGCCCCATATCCAGGTAGCGGGGATGATATCCTAACTTGTAGCGTGTCGTGCGAAGGTGGAATTCGGCGGCAGGAATCAGGTGAAACAGCTCTTCGGAACACTCCCGATTATAAATGTGGTAGAGGACACACAATGAAGCGATGTATCTACGCAACGCCAAGTGATCCAGCCGTTCACAGAGCACTGGGTCTCTGACAATTCGAATTGCTCTGCGTTGCATGCGGTTAAATAGATCGAGCTGATACTGGGATGCACCAGACCAGAAATGACAGCAATACTCCATATGTGGCGGGACCTGCGCTTTCTACAGCGCTAGAATGTGAGCCGGCTTGAAGTATTGCCGTGCTCTATTTATGACGCCCAGTTTCTTCGAAGCCAATTTGGCTTTGCTCTCCAGATGGCCGCGGAATTGGCAATCGCTCGAGATATCGAGACCCAGAATTCCTATACTAGGCTAGGCAGTAAGGGAAGTGTTGTCGAAGAGCAGTGATACGACAAATGGGGTTTTTTTAGTTGTAAACGCGCAAACTTGAGACTTCTGGGGGTTAAATTGGACAAGATTCAATTTACCCCATTTCGCGACCTTAAGAGAGAACTTGACAGAAGACACAAGTTTCTCCCGGCACTGGTCGACAATTTCCCGAGAGAGACCTGCATGGCCCGTGTATACGGCAGCCTTATAGTTTGAATTCGTAAATATAACTTACTACAGAAATATCTTAAGATTTTATTTTTAATTTTTATCGAACTTCAATACAAATATAATTCTTTAAAAGTTTATTAAATGTTCGCATAATGTCTTTATTTATTTATAGTGTGTGTGAATTTATTTATCCGGTACACTCTTGGGAAGAATCTTTAATCTTTATTTTCACTCAGTAATAATTATAATATATAATATTGGTACACTCTTACACAAATTATCTTGCCCCAAACTAGGTATAGCCTGTACAATAGGTACAAGACAACGATATATTTAATACAATATACTTACTTAAACATACATAAATACAGATAAACAACCATGACTGGGAAACAAACATTCATATTCATCATAAAATAAATGATTGCATTTAAGTTGAAACTCTTGAGTATTTTTTGTCATCGCATTGCATTAAAAAAAAAATCTCAGCTCTTTTCGAATTGGTAAAAAGATTTTGTCATTCATTGAGTTACGAAGAAAACATAGTGTTAGGCCCGGTATCCACCAAACCGGAGAGGAGAGGAAACGAAAACAGATAAGCCGCGAAGCTGTCAGGTTATTTCCACCAAAGCGGAGAGGAGATGTGAGCCGTTCGAGCTCGAATCAGTCAAGTGATGTCTACGAATGGAAGGCTTGATTCATTTCCACTGAAGCTAAGTGGAAAGGACATGTGGGAAGAACGAAATCTGATTGGTTATCAAAATACATCTCCTCTCCTCTTCTCTTTGGTAGATACCGGCCCTCATGGTCAATTGCGATCAGCAAACAGCTTACCCAGCTTAGGATCTCTCGGGATCAAGTTCTCAAAGTGGTAGGTGACTCCGGTTCGTACATCCGCGCTATGTTTCCAGCTCTTCACGTGCCAGTACTTCTTATCCCCGTCCTGACGCTCGTCGAGGTCCAAGAACACCGACACCACAATGTCACCTTAAAATACATTTTGAAGTGATAACTTGTTACGGGAAGTTATAAGAAAAAGTAGAAGTGATAAAAAGAAGATAAGTGGAACAAGTCATGTAATAAAGTAGCTATGTTCTTTAGAGCACTTGGTTTTAATTACAATTTTTCAATTTGGGATAATTTTGTTGCTTTTTCTTAGACTAACATTCATGGCGTGTCAACATCACGTCTCGGGTAGTGATCGTAAAAAATCGAGACAAGCAATACATTCTCCTGCAACACCAGAAGAATCACAGCAGCTTTTTTTGAAGGTACAAATGTCGTATCTCATCAAGCTATCCCATAATTTGATTTACGCAGGACAAAGTTACCCGTACTCTCATTAGTCTTACTTTTTAATGAAAAACTTCCTTGAGCTTCCTATCAAAGAACCTCCAGGCGAAGATGACTTGAGCACCTAGGCATTTTTTTAAGGTACATTACAAGTAAACAGAAAGTCCTTATTACATTACGTATATACAAAAAGTTACTACCACTCGGCTAAGACAAGTTAGTAAGTCTTTTGTGGGGCGATGTATAATATGCTTTTACAACAATATTCCAGAAAATGTTCAAAACAAATGTATTAGGAAATTCAAATGAATTATTAAAAAACATTTATGTGGTAAAAGATACTTATAACATAAATGACTTTCTTAATGATACCACAAATTGGGAATGGAGTGACCGCCCTCATAATTAAAAACCTATGAAATAATAACTTTTATTGTATGATATTACATTGCAACCTAATTTTTATGTAAAAAAGAAGCCCGCTGTTTGTTGCGCCCGTTCTTCTCAAGTCTGAGGCATACTTCGAATGGGTGGTAGTTTTTGACTTTCAGTAAGTGATATCATATCATATTGTGAGTAAAAATAGTTAAATTTGACATTTTTAAATTTTTATTTCAGCACTTCTGTGTAAAGCCATCAGATAGCAGCCATGTTAGTTTGTCGCCTTCCAATAAAAGAGTAAAAATAACTCACGTATTTCGATCTCGTACTTCCCGTTGCTGTTAATGGGGTATACAAACAGGTTTCCTTTGATGTAGTAGTCTCCCTCCAGCACAACGGAACACTGCAGCTCCGTCAGAAGACTCTCCCGTACGCGTCTGTGGGACAAGCAAACAAAAAATCTTTCAGCACATTTTTATTGCCTACATGACCTTTTTTTAGTTATGACATCAAGATACGAGACGAGCAGAACGTTTAGCTGATGGTAATCGATACGCCTTGCCAATTACAATGCAGTGCCACTGCAGGAGTCTTGAAACACGCAAAAATTCTGAGCGGCTCAACAAGTGCGCTCGTCACCTTGAGACATAAGATCTTAAGTCTCATTTGCTCAGTAATATCACTAGCTCCGGCGCCCTTCAGACCGAAACACAATAATGCTTCACGGCAGAAAAGGCGCTATTGTAGTACCCAGCCGTCATCCTGTGCAAAGGTGCCTTCAACTGGTTTGAGTAAAAAATCCAAATTTAAATATAATATGGGTAGTCATGGTACTTATGGGCTTTTACCACAACAAATTCCATGGGTTTAAACTCTTGTAAGCCAAGGTGTGAGTCTGTTTTCGTTTGTCCTCACCATGTTTTCTTTCACCATAAGATTATATTGCGATAAAACCTCGCTTGATTATGAGTCTTCCAAATTTTATTTTATTATATAATATATATATACTTTGATTTACTCTCTCAAAGTCAAATAAACTTTATTCAATTAGGCTTAAAATAAGCTCTTTTGAATCGTCTCTATAAATATTTATTGTAAAATACTGATTCTACCATAATATGTTCGGAAAAAGTAGAGCTCGTGAGAAGAACATAATATAAGAATCTCAACGGTCACTCTTCTCAATCAAATAGAGTATTTTAAAATGGCTGTTATATACATATCAAATTAGTTTGTAAGATGCTGCAACCAATAAATGAATCGTGTTCAGAGTTAAAAACGTTTTAAATAGCAAATATTTTATAAAAAGTAATCAAAAATAAATTGTATAAATATAAATTATCGTTTATTAGATGCATCAATCTTTAGAGCTTGAAGTGATTGTTTGTGTAAGGGTGCTTTGTGAACATGATGGTCGTGCTAACTCATAATTAGTAATAGCATCCAATAAATAAAACTGATTGTCTTCCAATAAATAAAACTGATTGTCTTTAACTATTTCCATATTCTGTTCAATTGTTTAAAACAAGCTAGTCATTATCCGAAGAATCATTCGTTTAAATAAAAAAAAATGTACCCGGAGAAATAATTAACTATATAATTATAAATATAATAATATAATATATATAATTATAAACTATTTATCCAGTATCCGTACAAATAGTGACTGGGTATTTAAAATGTCAATTTGAGTTCATTTCACAGACATAAAAAGGCGTTTATTTTCTCAAAATTCATTCATTTAGAATTATTTTTGATGTCATAAAATAAATATGAATCATATAACCAATTTTCTGGCTTTGAAAGTGATGATTGACTTGACAGTTTTGCGCGGATTTCTATTATTAAAAGTGTTTTTAAATCAGGAAAAACATAAAGTTTATTGCCTCCGAGAACACAATAGGTTCTGATTGACAATAAGTAATTCGCTGACAGTAATATATGAAAATAGCGGAAACGGCTGACAAATTAGATAAAGCTAATGTGATAAATTACAATAAAAACCAGACACAAAAAGACACAATGGTGTCCATCGTCTATTCCTTGTATGTTTGGAATTTGAAGATGCGTTTCGTTTCTGTTTTTTGTTTCTGTCTTATTAAGATGATGAAGTCATCTGCGTCGTATTCGATGATTGGGTTTTTGGCTATTTATTCGTGGCATATCCCAGAAAACCCAAACTCAGGTCCGTATTTCAGAAGCTGTCTCAATACATAATCCAAGATCAAGTGTGTTTAGTCACTGTCTTCTCTGCTAAAAATAATCATTACAATGATTTATTCCTCGTGCTATTCTACGTTTTTAGAAAGAACAATTTTGTAAAAATCTTGCAAAGATGGCTTTGACAATTAATTATTAAATAATGAATACTGCTGCGTGGGCTTGAACCCTTTGCCTGTCTTAATAATGGACGAAAAAACAAAAAAAAAATAACGAAAGTCGCAAACGTCAGAAAATTTCAGAAACCAACCTGTTACTTTTGTGCTACAGTGATGCGCGCGCATCTTAAAATTTCACTCTCATAATTTTTTCATAACGTGCCTAAAGAAGTATAACTTCAAAAAGAGACAAAATAATATGTAGGTATTTACTTATTGGAGCTTCTTTGCAGAGGATACGGCGTGATGGGTAACAAATAGCGGCGATTTTATCTGCCAGAAGTAGTTTCAATGGCAGTAGCTAGTGAAATTACTGAGCTAATGAAACTTAACAACTTATGTCTCAGAGTGACAAGCGCAAATTGCGTTTTCACTTAGAATATCGGATTCAATCAAGTGAACCTTTACCACTTACTATTTAAAAAAAAAGCAATTGCAGTATTCTATGAAACCAAGATCCAAGGGAAACTTTTACCAAAAAACTTACGTTTAAAAAAACCGACTTCAAAACTTAAAGTAACTTAGAGATTTAATTTAATACATCTCTTATGCAACTCTTATACCTTTAATAGTAATAAAATACTATTATTTGTATGTGCTAACTATTGATAGGGTTTAAGTCGGTGCTTGCCCGCTTGGGTTGTTTGGTTCTAGACGAAGCTATCCCGCTCAAAGTCAATAATAGTATTTTACTCAAACATGCATGGAAATATTGTCAATATTCTCGAAGAAAGAACACGCGAAGTATCGTATTTTCGGACAATGAAAATCAACTCCATTGCAGGAGCGTTTTTTGAATTTGGAACATTACAACGGTCCTGCAATGTTGTATGAAACGGCGTGCTGGGGTTATTAAATACTCTTTGATCGGATTTCTTTTGTCATTCTTGGCATACCTTAGTCTTTTTGCGTTTGCCTGTCGACACAGATGATAAAAAAAGAATTGGCGGCAAAGCTGAAAATTCATCTTGATTTGTTATTTACATACCTACATAATAAATATAAATTTAATAATAGTTTTAATGAGTTTCAACGGTTCAGAGAGTGAAATGGACATTGACTGTACTCCACCAGATCAGAAGCCAAATTGGGAATGGGAAACCTGCTTCCAGCGAAGTCAAAAGAAGAATACATGAAAGTATATGAAAATTTTATGAGTTGGAAAAACGAGAAAAAAGTGAACATTTTCTCCGAAACAGTATTTTTGGCGTATTTAAATGAGATTTCTAAAAATAAAAAGCCATAAAAAAGCCAAAAACATTACGAACAATTTATTCCATACTGAAATAATGTGAAATAATGTTCATGTTAAGAACGGCCATAAACTTGAAAAAATTTGGGAATTTAACTACTTTTAATTTATATTATATATAAAAAGTGTGTTTTTTTCCCTGCATTCTTTTGAGAAAAGCACTATATATGCCTCGGGGGGAAATGGCAATTGCAGGTCGAGTATGAGTTTGAAGGCCGAGCCGTAGGCGAGGACTTCACTAAATACGAGACAGCCTTCCCGGCCTTTGCAATAATGTACTACTATTAATAATAAAGTTATAAGACTTGCATGAGAGGTGTGTATTAAGTGTATTAAGTTAAATCTCTATTAAGTCATTTTATACCTTTCAGTTTTTGAAGTCGGTTTTTTTAAACGTAGTTGTTTTTCTATTTTTTACTTTTTAGTGTCATTAATAAGGTAAACTATAAGATTTCGTGGTTTTTTATTATAAACCCATTTGCCGGTGAGTCTAAGGCTAACTGTCATTCATAGCTAACAAACGTTCTTCACGATATTTCAGTGTCTCACAAGAACGTGAACGGATCTATATTTTTTAAGGCAAGCGGAAACTTTCGTAGGCCTACCCTAGCAATTAAAAAAAAATACTATTTATTATTTGACAATAATCATATATAATCAAACTAAATGAAAACTCCTAAATAATCAGTACACAAACTAAAATAACATCATCCACGTCAACAAAAATATTCATAAAATGATTAATTCAAATTTTTATGGGACCAAACATTCCGCATCAAACTAAGGCAGAATCACGAAAATCGGATCACTAATCTCAGAGTAATCAGTGTACATACATAAAAAAATACTGATCGAATTGAGAACCTCCTCCTTTTGGATGTCGGTTAAAAATCACATTTTAACAACACAACATAATAGCCAAAAGAAAAAAAGATACGGTTTACTTCTTTATGAAAATTAAAATACCTATAATGCGATAAAAAACTTTGGTCAAGGGATGTAGGGTTCGAACCTCTTCTTCCATCTTAGCCTGAGATCTATATAGCGTACTAAGACTTTGCTCAGAATTTGTTTATGTAAAACTTAGCTGAGGGTAAGCATAGCATTCATTCAAAGGCCGGCAACGCTCTTGTGATTTCTCTGGTGTTGCAAGAGAATGTGGGCGCCGATGATCAATTAACACCAAGTGACCCGTACGCTCGTTTGTCCTCCTATTCCATAAAAAAAAATCTTTGGTTTCGTTTTTATAGACATTTGACAGCTAAAATTATGCTGAACTTAAGCTAAAACAGCCCAATGCAAAAGTCAAGTTCGCGCTTTATCACACACAATTGAAATGAATTCTGAAGATATATAATTATGAAGAAAATTCATTTTTACTTTACATTTCTATTTCTAATAGACATTGCGAAAAAAAATCACGAAAGTACCCCTTACTTTTACAGTCGGAACCATATTAATCATTCAATCCAGATAAAAATTTCTTACTGCTTACCAATTCTATTTAAATTGACATAATTGTTTAGGAAAACCTAAACAACAAGTTACAAAAGTAAAGAAAATTGTATTATGTTTGTAATAAATAACAAATACTTCTAATTCTGAATTAAAACTATGGCGATCTTGTGCGAGAGAGCTAACCTAGCTCCGCTCGATTCCTCAAGGCCGTTGGGTCGGTCCACAGCCTTAATAACTTCACCCCTACTACAATCGGTATTGTAATGCGACATGCGATGAATGGGCGAAAAAATTATAGGCAATATAAAAAAAAAACACTTTAAAAAAAATTCAAGTTCGTATCCTTCGTACATTTATAAGATTGTGTCCTTATGTAATACAAACATGTATAATATGTTTATGTTTTTTTATTTTAAGTAAATAACAATTATATACATATATTTCTTTCATCAAGAGGAGTCAGTGTCTCAAATAGTGTATGATAGATAATCGGCTGTTTTCAATAACGTATCTCTAGTTACAGATATATTGCTATCACCGTTTAATAACACGATCTTATCTATCCATAGTTATGTCCAATATAGTTAAATTATTAGTAATAGTCCAATGCTATCTGTCGATAGATTACTGAAAAGTAAGTAAGCGTAAAAGGATAGATTTGTCTACTTCTAGTAAGTTAAACTAAGGATATATAGGTTATTGAAAACGGCCGCTAGATGATAGATTCTAAATGCAATTAAGAAAATAATACATTCTGTCATTACTTTAATGAGTGGAAAGAAAAACTTAATGACCGATTATAACAGTCATTGTCACAATATTAATTCATTTCTTAATTGGAACATATTAATTTGGATTTCTTATGCAGTATAATTCGATTGATAGCAAAAAAATATAATTATTTTATATTTACACGGACTAGAAAAAAAATTAGGACTCCGCGCCGTGATATTAGCAAGTGAAGCACCTTTATGCTAGTGTGTGTGTGGTTACAGGGGATACTAGTTACACAATTTTTACTCCCTTAGATAATCATATATCCACAAATACTTTTATATTATTGTTTTTACACTTTTTCACAACGCACAACGGCATTTCTAAAATATTTTATTGCGACGCAAACTGATCTGTTACAGACGATGGCAAATCTCATAATGGCGGCCGATCGGCTTGTATTAGTGTAAGTGTGTGCGTGGGTCAATGTATTTACACGTTTACCAGCTTGTTTTGGTGCCTCACTCTTATGTAAGGTGACACGGAGTCCTTATTTTTTTACTCGTCCGTGTATATTTATTTATTTATTGTTTGAACTTTATTTAACTTGATAACTTTTCACTGTAGGCTTGATAAGTTAAAGTATATTTAAAAGATACCTTAAATTTTTTTTAATTGATTAAAGCAGTAAGATTATAGAATAATCTAACCGATTTTTTTAACTTTAATAATTGTGATAACTAGTTATAATATAGATAATAGTTGTCATATTTGAATACGTTGAAGTATTTGTATATTTTTTGATAGTTACGTCCTATTAGTATTTTGATTATATAAATATATATGTTGCTATGCCCTTGCATAGTGTCTCATAATATTTATTTATTAAAGCACACCACATCATATATACAATAAATCTTATATTACAATTATTAGTTCTAAAGTATAGGACAATCATGGTGAACATAAAAATTACAAATAATACTCCCTAATAACTTCTGAAGAATAGAACTAATACTATCGCTACAATTACAAAATAAGAAATGAAAGTAATAATTGCAAATTTAATTTATTAATTGAAATAATGGAGACGAAAAAGAAAGAATAACTACTTATTTGACAAGTGCAGATTGAGTACCAGCTAAGTGTTTAACAACACTTTCTTTAAACCTGACCAGCCCACTAACAAACATATCGAGAATTTAATTGGTAGTGTTTAACTTAGTGTTATGAGAAAGCTCATGGTCGCTCAGAGGGCAATGGAGAGGGCTATGCTCGGAGTTTCCCTGCGAGATCGAATCAGAAGTGAGGAGATCCGTGGGAGAACCAAAGTTACTGACATAGCCCAGATGGTCGTACAAATGAAGTGGCAGTGACCAGGGCGCACAGTTCGACGGACAGATGGCCGGTGGGGCAAAAAAGTCCCCCACAAGATGGACCGATGATCTGGTCAAGATGGCCGGAATACGTTGGACGAGTTGAGCGCAGGACGATCGTCGTGGAGATCTTTGGGGGAGGCCTTTATCCAGCAGTGGACGTCTTCCGGCTGATGATGATGAACTTATTGTACTCGCGAAGAATTCGAGCGAGAGGTGCCTGAACTCCCAGGTTGGTTTTTACAGAAGGAACTTGGAAGATTCTCTTGATTTTGAACCTTGGGAATGAATATGGGACAGCAAGGTTAATATTCTGTAAGAGGTTACTACATGTATAATATACATGGCTACCATGGCGTTGTGATGCTTCTGGAATGTTTGCTGATGCATCTGTGGATGGTTTCCATGACATAGGGCGCAAAAAAGCGGTCTCCATGTTGCAGCATCTACGTGTAAGCGGTAACAGCATCCTAAAGATGACAACACTTTATACAGTTAGTTTATAAATATAACTGACTAATATTACTAACATAGTTCATAAGAAATATTGTTAGTAATACATTTACTAATATATATGGAGATCTCTCTGAATGAAAAAAATAAATAATATTTGAAAAGTGCTCTCGTTATAAGTCACAATTGGGCCGAAACTGCGTCATAAACTCGGACAGAAAATGCATTCCTAAATAGATATAATATAATGCTATCTATGTAGTAACTTAACAAATAGTTCGACGGACAGATGGCCGTTGGGGCAGTAAAGTCTTCGAGTGGCGACCACGTACCGCAAGATGCTGTTTTTGTAGCCACAAGATGGACCGACGATCTGGTCAAGATCGCCGGAATACCTACGTTGGATAGGGCAGCGCAGGACCGATCGTCGTGGAAATCTTTGAGGGGTCTTCCGGCTGATGATGATGTAGTAACTTACTTCACATTCAACACCAAACAGTTCCTCAGTCCCTTAATGGTGGAGTCGGTGAAGTGCATCTTTAGTCCCGCCTGGTCTGCCTTCACTTCTCTGATCTCCAGCGGGTCGAGTCTGTCCATGTTCAAGTCTGGCACGCCTCTCGCCACGTACGGCAGCGCCCTCTGTGCCGAGGATATCATGCAGGAGGAGTCGCTTATGTGGCATGGTGTGATGAATGATGCTGCCAATGAATAACATGTTTATTAAAATAAGATATACTTGGCTGAAATCCATAAAAATCCAAATGTTGCGGGATGTCTTGAGTGTTATATTCCGTTAAGAATTCGACACGTGTTTCCGAGGCATGCTCAGGAAAAGTTGACTCTTTATTGAAGTAGGTGTTACTTTGCGGAAATCCAAAATTATTCAAATGTTTTAAGTTTTCTTAAGTGTTAATTCCGCCAATATTTGTCTTTAAACAATTCGTCACGTGTTTCGCCTCTACACGAGGCATCCTCCGGACATGTTGACTCGCCAAGCTCTGGCACGAGTCTCGTGTGAATTCTTTAAAGACAAATATTGGCGGAATTAACACTTAAGAAAACTTAAAACATTTGGAGATGTTGACTCGCTAAATCATCATAAGTCCCGTGCCAGAATTTGGCGAGTCAACATCTCCGAGGATATATCGTGTAGAGGCAAAAAACGTGTCGGATTGATTAAAAGACAAATCTAAACGGAATTTATACTCAATGGAAATCACAACATTTGGATAAATAACATGTTACAAAAAGTACCTACTAGTTATTTTTTTTTAATGAAAATTCGGGACGAGACGAGCAGGACGTTCAGATGATGGTAATTGATACGCCCTGCCCATTACAATGCAGTGCCGCTCAGGATTCTTGAAAAGCCCAAAAATTTTGAGCGGCACTACAACTGCGCTCGTCACCTTGAGACATAAGATGTTAAGTCTCGTTTGCCCAGTAATTTCACTAGCTACGGCGCCCTTCAGACCGAAACACAATAATGTTTACACATTACTGCTTCACGGCAGAAATAGGCGCCGTTGTGGTACCCATAATCTAGCCGGCATCCTGTGCAAAGGAGCCTCCCACTGGTAAAGTAAAGTAAGTTACCACAACTGTTTGTTTGAAAAGAATAAATCACATTGTAGTTTTAAGTTTTTTAGTATTTTAAGTTTTGATTAAGTTAAACAGAAAACTTACGACTTTTAACAGTTCCTTTCTCTACACTCTTCTAGTAGTGAGTTTAATAAAAATAATACGAGTTGTACCCCGCTTTATTTAATTATTCCATAACCATTCCAGAATATTCAAAAATGCACGTCAATGTTCAAGTTTTGACTTCTGTCGGCACTCCTGGACTGTAACCCGTTATATTTGAATATTGTGGAATATTTTTTCTTTATTAATTTTTGATTTGTAAATAAAGTTTACCATATTGATATGCAGATTCAGGATCGAATGACGCTGGCTTAAATATCCGAATTCTAAATCATCTTACATAAAATATTGGATATTGAAAGAGGTCATCCACTGTTTTTGAGAATATGCCCAGGCGGCGGTCGTAACTGTCTATAAGTTAAGCTCTTTTGAAAGAAATATTGCTCGGTCCCTTTGTGTCAAATGATGAATAAATATTTTAAATTCCCCTAAAAGAGGCCAAATAAAAATCAAATCAAGTCATCTCCGATCGGCTTGTCTCTTTGGCGTTGCGTAGAGATGTGGGTTCTCTCTGCATCTTCTAACGCATTTATCACGAGGAGTGCTCCGAGGAGCTGTTCAGGTTGATTTCAGCGGACGAATTCCACCACCGGACGTAACAAAAAACAAAATACCACCCGCAACACGTTGACGTCTGGCATTCCTCAACCGGGCGTATTGCAAGAAATTTCTTTCTTCGCACAGCCATTTATACGATAAGACCTAGGGACCTTCAAGAAAAGAGCATACATCCCACCTTGAAGGCCGGCAACGTATCTCTTGACACCTGTTGTTGCGGATGTCCATAGGCAGTTGCCTCACCTCTCCCCATCCCGTGAGCCACTTGCCCGTTTGCCCCCTCTTATATAAACAAAAAAGTGACATCAAACGTAGGCTGATGTTAAAAAAGGTTTAAATTTGGAATACTGAGTTTATTTATATTTGCTCGCAAAAAGCTGCCAGTCACGTACTAGATGTAAATATGAATATATCTAATAATAACAAAACATGTCAAGGAAAATGATCTAGTTATCCTCTGCAGCCTTGACAAGCTACATCGCAGATCATCTGTTGCACGACGACGCGCGAGGGCAGTTATTATCTCATCGATATCGGGTTTCTACAAGAAAATGCTAACAGAGCCTATCTATAATTAATAAAGGTATTCATTAATTGCAAATACCATTATTATTATATTAATGGTACATTTGTAACCGTAAATTATTTAAAGGTATACCAGGTATACCAATAATTATGTGTTTATCTATATTCTACTTCGTCTTGACGTCGAGACGACGAGACGCCGCTTCATTGTGTGTCTTCTACCGTATTTACCACGAGGAGTGTTACGAAGAGCTGTTTCACCTGATTCCTGCTGCAGAATTCCACCTTCGCACGACAAGCCACGAGTTAGGATATCATCCTCACCATCTGGATGTGTGGCGGTCCTCCACAGTGCGGTTTTCAAGGAGCTTTCTTCCACGTACTACAAAGCTGTGGAATGAACTTCCTTGTGTTTTCGGGAATATACGACATGGGTACCTTCAAAAAAAGTGCGTACACCTACCTGGCCTGCAACGCTTCTGTGATTCCTCTAGTGTTGCAAGAGAATGTGAGCGACAGTGATAATCTAACACCAAGTGACCCGTACGCTCATTTGTCCTCCTTTTTCATAAAAAAAATCTAAGCCATAGAGGAACAAAGTGTGCAAAAGAGAACATATTATTTAATGGAGATACAGCAAGATGGAAAAGGAAAGCCAATCTATTGTAACTTAACCAATTTTGATAGAAAAGTCGTAAACATTTACCAGTCAGGTACGCTTGGAATTAGCCCCTAACGGCTTTACAAATAAACTTGGTATAAAGCTATACCTAAGAATAAACCAACCAAAAACTTGACTTTAGCATCGGCCTGTCTTGACAAGCTCAACAAAATTTCAACTGTCAAATGACTATAAGAACGATATCAAAGAATATGCTTAGCTTACACTCTACTAAGTTTTACGTAAGTAAAGTCTGAGCAAAGTCTTAGTACGGTCTAGATGCGCCTGAGAGCGCTTTAGCACTACGTCCGATCCGAATCCGATTCGTACCCGTGAAAACAAGGTTCGAAATAGTCATATAACTATTTCTATGATAGTTTACGCACTAGACCCGGCTTCCGTCATCCGATTTCTTTCCATCAACCGTTACAAATAGTTCTACGACTACACCAAATCGTTTTTCACGGGTACGGATCGGCTTCGGATGGGACGTAGTGCGAAAGTGCCAGAGCACTCTCAGAAGAGCTAATAAATAAAGAGATACGCTGTTCTGTCAATTTTGAAAATACTCCACTAGTTTCTGCATGTTAAATTAAGCGATAAAATACTCGTATTTTGCTGTGGGATGGGATCTCTTCTAATTTCTTCCTTCAATGCTTTGATCGCCTATTTAGTAAGAGCTGGTAGGAACGGAATAAGAACTACGTGAACAGCCAGATCTTAAACACAACAGTTTGCACAGGATGCCGGCTAGATTATGGGTACCACAACGGCGCTTATTTTGCCGTGAAGCAGTAATATGTAAGCATTACTGTGTTTCAGACTTGGTGACGAGCGCAATTGGAGTGCCACTCAGAATTTTTGGGGATTTCAAGAATCGTGAGTGGCATTGCATTGTAATGGGCATGGCGTATTAATTACCATCAGCTAAACGTCCTTCTCATCTCGTCCCTTATTGACATAAAAAAACTGTCACGACCAACAAAGGTTTCATTATACTTATTTAGCAATATATCTACTACTATAATGCTATTAGAGCAATTCGAATCCGTTTATCAGACTACTCCATTATAATATGACAAGAATATCTAACAATTATTTGGCAATAGATAGTAGTTAAAAAAATAATAAACACGCTTTTATAGAAAACCGAACTAAAAAATAGAAAAGAAACTTAAAATTAACATCAATCTTATAGACGAAAGATGAAAATTATCTATATATGTAAGAGATTTCCACGCATATAATCACTCATCACGATATTTCTGGAACCGTAAAGTGTAGAGACTTGAAATTTGGTAGAAATATTCCTTTCGCCGAGAAGAGATCAGCTAAGAACGGATTTAAAGAAATTCCATCCGCGAGAGTTTTTTTTATAACAGAACAACGTCTGTCGGGTCCGCTAGTTTAAAATAACAAAAATGTTATATTGCAAATTAAAAATGGATTGATTTTATCAAATTAATGTATTGTCGTCCGTCCTCGATAAATCTACGAAGTTTGAACGAAATCTGGGTTTTTAAAGTGGGTCAAAATCGCGCCCAAATGAGTCGGTTACAAACTAACATACATACAGGTGAAGCTAATAAAAAGCATGTATTAAAATCATAAACTAACAATTTTAACTTAAAACGTAACTGAAGAATACAACTCATATGAAACATTGGTAAGATGATACGTAAGTAAGGTATGTGATAATATCAAGAAGGTCTTTCATTAGTTACTAAGGAGATTGGCCCCCATATTTTTTATCAAATTACATGGTCTTAGGCTTAAGTAGCGAGGGTTTTGAAGTTGTCATGGCTCACCGCTTGTATCCACAGATTTTTTGGTAACGAGTTCCGTATTCGTGGCTAATTAATAAATAAAGACAAGGAAACCACGAACCGAGGAAATTTTTTATCATAGTCAACTATGTGATCAAGATTAGGTTAAGTTTATTATGACGTGTACGTAGCGTGCCAAGAATTTTGGTTATTACTATAATTAGAATGATACATACTTATTATTAATATTTATTCTTATACACGAAGTTTCCTTAATAAATTCTACAGCTTTTTTTATAGAAGCAGTCAAAAAAACGAGACCATAGCCACAAGAAAACAGATAAAAGAATAGGGAGGTATATAATATGTAAGCCATTTTTTGTTTCGAGCATAACTTAAGTACTCTGTGATTTTTTGCCGAGATAATAATATGAAAACACATAGGCACTTAAACGAATTTTATAGAAACTGTGATTATCATAATGTTGGCACTAAGTAGGTACAATTTTTAACTTGATATGCCTACTACTCGGTTAAGTCGAGTTAGTACCTAAGTCTTTTATGGGGTAATGTAATTATTTGCTTTTACAACAAGATCCAAGAGAAGAGAAAATCGTAAAATGAAATTTATTATGTAATTCAAAATAATTGTTATTAGACGTTTATGTGGTAAAAGGTATTAATTAGGTAATAACGTAAATAATTTTCAGAATTCCACACACTGGGAATTCAGCGCCTCAGGCTATTTAAATATATAATTTAGTTTGATTCAAACGAAATTTTATAAAAACAAGAACCAGTGCGTAACTACAAATTATTGAAATATTACAGTGAGCGGCGTCCTTAAACAAGATGGTGGCTAGTTGGGTAACTAGCACATCAACGCGTTTTTCTAGCGTAAAGCACCATTTGTGTTTCGATATGAAGATCGCCAAAGCTTTTTTTAAATTTATTTAGTGGCACGGGATGCAAGTCCATAGGCAACGCCGAAGCTAGAGATATTACCGGGCTAATGAGACAACATCTTGTCTCAAATTGACGAGCAATTATTGCGACGCAGTTCAGATTTTTCGGATTTTCAATAATCCTGAGTTGCAAATAGACGGTGCGTATCATTTGCATTCTGTGAGGTACTTTTTCTCACAATGAACTTTATTTGAGTAGGATCTTTAAACGTGACTTAGACTCACTTCAAGAAGTACAATTTACATGAAAATTTTCTCAGCTATCAAGGGTTGATTATACTCTATTTACTGATGACTAATGACATTACTTTGCGCTGGTAGCCTAAACAGGACCACCAGGATTCTTAAAGAAATACCGACGCGCAAAAGATATAAGAAAAAATCAAGCCTTTTAATTATAGTTTTTAGTCCTCTTTCGAAGACTTGCTTGTAATGGGCTTTTAGAATTATGTTTACTTGACCGATTTGTAAATGTTGCTGTAAGCTCCCCAAATAAAAAAAACGACCTGATAATCCGGTAATCCGTAACCAATTTTGATTTGTATGCGATAGAGGTTTAATATTCAAAATAGGTACTATGAAGCTTATGCAAAGCGTGGCTGGCGGATTCCGACTTGTCGTTCAAAATAGGTTAAAATCACAGTAGATTCGCTTTTCTTTTGCTATTGACACCCAACTTTGTGATATGTCATGCGAAGGTGGAATTCGGTTGCAGGAATGAAGCTTTCGCGGAGAACTGGATACGAAAATTCGAACAGCTCAGAATTCTGAGCATTGATTACAATGCAGTGCCGCTCAGGATTCTTGCAGGATTCGGGCAGGACGTATCAATTACCATCATCTGAACGTCCTGCTCGTCTCGTCCCTTAATGTCATAAAAAAAGGATCTACGCTTTGTTGAGACCTAGAATGTGGGCCGGCGTGAAGTATTACCGTGATCTATTTAAGGATCCCCAGGGTCTTCGAAGCCAATTTGGTATTGCCTCCCAGATCAGATTGGATTTGTTTTTTGAAGGATGAAGTAACTAGCATAAAAAGTAAAATAACATCGAATATGTTAGCTATTAAAACGTTAATTAAAAACTGCTATAAAATACTCCTTTAGGTTCTCAAGATTGTAACATTGATAAAATATTATTTTATAGCTTTACATAATCTTCATATTGTTTGGCCTGTAAATACTTTGTTTAAATCGTGGGAATAGTTTGATGTTTTTTTATAATGATACTAATGACTATTAATTAGATCACAATGGTCTTAGTACCTACGCGCCGTAGAATATATATATATATATATATATATATATATATACAACGATATATAAATAAAGAGCTGTTCGAGAGTCTCGCTAAAACTCGAGAACGGCTGGACCGATTTGGAAAACTTAAGTTTTGTCACAAATTAAATTTCTGAACACAACCATTCAATTCAATTCATTTATTGTGGTATGGCGTGTGACTGCACCAGTTGGGCGTAAACTGCAAAATGATTCAGCATTAAAAATACATACAACTTCAAATTTTCATCTGTCTACAATCAACACCTATTTTTGTATCGCGATTAATTACACACTACTACTACAATAATTATTGTAGCACGATACATTTTATGTACGATTGAATATTTAGTAGGTCTGAGAATCGTTCATCATATATTTTAATACCACAAAAATTTTAATTATTGATTTTCTTACAAAGTTTACTGGGTCAGCTAGTAATATAAAAAAAATAAGAACCTATGACTGGAAACAAGCACCTGCGTCTGGGATCTTTACGAGAAAAATAACTGACTATTATAAGAAAAAGTGCAGAAGGCCTTCCTAAGATACCTGTACAAACATTGCTATAGATATTATTATTCTTTCATATATCCAACCAAATTTCTCTTAGGTTGTTAGGTTTAAATTCCCTGGTGGTCAGGCGGATTTGCGATCAGGTAAAACTTATGTGTCGAATTTTACGAGGATATGTTGATGCTCCAGATCTACATAAACAACTGTATCGTGTCCATAAATTCAATAATCTTCGCCCACGACCACATAAACTTGTCGTGATCCCGCTTCATCGCACCGTTGCCCGAGCCATGGCACCTATACCGCGTTCTTTGGCATCATTCAACGCGCTCTTGGACAAGAATGCTCAATGAGACCCATTCAATGATGGGTGGACTTCCCTAGTTTCTGAAATACGCGGAGAGCATTGAAATTGTATAATTAATTCAATTGTTCTTTAATATTCCTTTTTGTTTGTATTTTTTTCCTTTTAGTGTTTCGTTAATAGTGTAAGTGGTACTGCCGTATTGAAGGATTTGCGAATAGGCTCAGTTCTGCAGCATATGCGGTTATAAAAATTAGACGGTTAACTGACATAGATACGGCGCGATTAGTATACTTTAGTTATTTTATTGTTATGGGGCAGTGCGGCCGATATTAATACCATCTTTGTGCTGCAGAAGAGGGCTATTCGCGCGATTTATAACCTAGGTCCTAAAGAATCATTAAGAGAAAAATTTAAAGAAATAAACATTTTGACTGTTGCTTCTCAATATATTTTTGATAATGTTCTGTATGTTCATAAGCACATTGAAGAATTTTCTAGAAACTGTGACATTCATTATGTTAACACGAGGAACAAACATAAACTTTTTATGCCTACTACTCGGTTGGATCGAGTTAGTAAGTCTTTTGTTGGACGATGTATATGCTTCTACAATATGATCCCAGAAAATGTACAAAATAAATGTGTTACGAAATTTAAAAGAATTGTTAAAAAACGTTTGTGTGGGAAAGGTTACTATAGCATAATCGATTTTCTTAATGACACCACGGACTGGGAATAAAGCGAACATCCTCAGGCTCTTTAATTATAAATGTTTATTGTACGATATCACATTGTAATCCATATTTTATATTAAAAAAAAGCCCGCTGTGTTTCCCATTCTTCTCAGGTCTGAGGCAGTCTCTTTTGAATGGGTGGTAGTTTTTGACGTTCAATAAGTGATTTTAAATCCTATTTTGAATAAAAATATTTGAATTTGAATTTGCCGTGCTAATTAGACAATAAATAAATGACACTGTAAGCAAAATGTGATCATATGATCTGATCAGATGGTCAAAAAACATGGGTTTAGCCACGGGCGCAAGCTTGTTGAGAATGTATTAATGAAAAAAACATACTATTTAATTTATTCATCAACAGTTGAAAGGCATGATAAGTAACTTAGATTGTACACAAAATGCGCTCTTTTTATAACATTTAAACAGAATTAGGAATTAACTTCTTTAATCGGCATTCTTGCATCATAACGTACGGTATTTTACTGTGGGGTCATGCTTTAACAGTGGGAGGCTTCTTTGCCCAGGAAGCCAGGTAGATTATGGATACAACATCGGCGCCTATTTCTGCCGTGAAGCAGTAATGTAAAAAAAACTGTGTTTCAATCTGAAGGGCGCTGTAGCTAGTGAAATTACTGGGCAAATGAGACTTAACATCTTATGTCTCAATATGACGAGCGCAATTGTAGTGCCGCTCAGAATTTTTGGGTTTTTCATGAATCCTGAGCGCACTGCATTGTAATGGGTAGGGCGTATCAATTACCATCTGCTGAACGTCCTGCTCGTGTCGTCCCTTATTTTTATAAATAAAAAAAAATGCTGCTGACATTGATATAGTGTTTGCTCTGCTATGGTGCTATATATCAGCTTGGTTAGAAACAGTCTCTCTAAGAAAAATAAAGAAATAAATATTATGACCGTTCATTGTCAGTACATTTATGAAAATTTAATATACTTTCACAAAAATCGTCACCTTTTTGCTCTTAATAGTGATTTTCATTATTATAATACTAGAAATAAGGGATTGCTTGTAACTAATTCTAGTAGGCTTCATAAGATACATAATAGTTTTAAAGGTATTAGTTAGTATACACTTTTATAATAAAGTCCCAGCCACTGTTCAGGCATTATCAAAACTAAACTTAAATGTTTTATTAAAAAATCCTACTATCCTCTGTCTTTAATCCTATTACTCCACAGCTGAATATCTAAGTGATCCGACAGCCTGGGACTAGATTATGATTATTTTATAGCAATAGCAATGACAGAACGAGTATAATATTCAATATTTCTATTAAAAGAGCGCAAAAAAAGAATCCTGAGAGAGATTCTTGAGCTGCTTCTTCTCTCTCAGAGCGCCTTTTGTTTCCGAAGCGATAGGAGTATGTAGTATTATTATTAGAAATGACACCAAAAAGAATTCTAAAGGAATCAATTTTGGGAAAATAAATGCCTGCCTTTTTATCTACGAAGTTTGAACAAAATGTGGCCGTTTATAGTGAGTTGGAGGCTCCTTTGCACAGGAAGCCGGCTAGATTATGGGTACCACAATGGCGCCTATTTCTGCCGTGAAGAAGTAATGTGTAAGCATTACTGTGTTTCGGTCTGAAGGGCGCCGTAGCTAGTGAAATTACTGGGCAAATGAGGCTTTACATCAATCTTAATTACCTTAAAGGCCTGCAACGCTCCTGTGATTCCTCTGGTTTTGCAAGAGAATGTGGGCGACAGTGATCATCTAACACCAAGTGACCCGTACGCTCATTTGTCCTCCTTTTCCATTAAAAAAAAGAAGAGCTTATAAATAAAGAGATGCGCTGTTCTGTCAATTTTTAAAATACGCCACTAGTTTCTGCGTGTTAAATTAAGAGATAAAATACTCGTATATTGCTTTGGTATGGGGTTTCTTCTAATTTCTTCCTTCAATGCTTTGATCGCCTATTTAGTAAGAGCTGGTAGGAACGGAGTAAGAACTACGTGAACAGCCTGATCTTAAACAGACCAGTGGGAGGCTACTTTGCACAGGATGCCGGCTAGATTATGGGTACCACAACGGCGCCTATTTTTGCCGTGAAGCAGTAATATGTAAGCATTATTCTGTTTCAGACTTGGTGACGAGCGCAATTGGAGTGCCACTCAGAATTTTTGGGGATTACAAGAATCATGAGTGGCACTGCATTGTAATGGGCATGGCGTATCAATTACCATAAGCTGAACGTCCTGCTCGTCTCGTCACTTATTATCATAAAAAAAAACAAAAACAAACAAACATACATACAGGTGAAGCTAATAAAAAGGTAGTTAAAATAGTTACTCACGCAGGTAGCAGTTGACATTGATGACATACGATGTCGCGAACAAAGTCAAGAGCAGCATTTTCATTGTGGAGACTTTAATGACTGCTTAATTGTCGCGCCCATACAATTTATATCTTCACCGCTAATTATAGTTATTAGCAGAACTGCCTACTATCAACGTTCATTATTTATATCAGGTTTATGTAGCAATTATACTTACATTTCGGAGTGCGTCACATCAGACAGTCTTTGCAATCTATCTACTTGCGAATAGCAGTTACCTACTTCTATGTGCGAATTACTGACAGGACGAGTAAATGAACCACTTGATATAATACCTAGGTAACACTGAAAATGTTTAGAAATTGAAAAACTCCGTACGTCTCTACACATCGTAGTATTCGATGGAACCAATGAGAAAAGCAGTGGGCCCATTCTTCCTTAGGGGTCTCTTCTATGGCATTTTCGTACGCTTTCACCGCATCTTCAGGGCTCGTAAAGCGAATACCTCAAATTTTATCTTTAGTTCTTGAGAATAAATAAAAGTCGCAGGGTGCCAGGTCAGGACTGTATGGCGGATGACTCATTATCTCGACACCTGCGATAGTCAAATATTCAACACTCCGTTTTGCGGAGTGCGCTGAAGCATTGTCGTCGCACAGCACTGATGTTAGCTTCAGTAGTCTCTGTTAAAGGACGTCCCTCACGCGGATCATCATTGAGATTGCTAGTCGTACGCTTAAACTCGTTAAACCAATTGTAAATAGTGGCACGAGGTGGGGCTTCATTAAGAAATGCTAATTGCAGCCTTTCATAAGCTTTGTTGTTGACTAAGCCCACAATGAAAGTCATAATAAGTCATTGACCGAAAATTTTCTGGCTTTAGTTAGGTTCATTTTCACGTGCAACAAGAGTTTTAGATTTGCCGCCAATTCACAAAAACAAATGACAAATGAATGCAATATACTACAGTAGGTTACCAAAGAGTTTTAAAATTGAAATTCAAAAAAAGGTTTTCAGTAGCAATGTTTCTAACTGGCCAATTCTAAACATTTTCAGTGTTACCCACGTATTACAGTAAGAACCTAAGGAAAACCTAGCCGTAGGGTTGGGCACAATTGCTCGCGTATTTATGTTAACACTAGACGTTCCCGCCCGTTTCACAGGGCGAATTAAAAAAAAATGGAATTAGACAAATAAGTAGCCATAAACCATCTAGGATAGATTTCGCATCGAATTGCGGTTTCATGTCAATACGATCAGTGGTTTTGGCGTGAATCAGTGATCAAATAGCTCTTCGGAACAATCCCCAAAATAAATACGGCAGAGAACACACAGTGAAATGAAATCTTTGCACAACGCCAATTTATCGATCTGTTCACAGATTACAATCCCTGACGAATCGAGCTGAAAATTTTAGAAGCGGTCAAATAATTCCAGCTGAAACTGGAGTGCACCGGACCACCATTACTTAGCTTATTGAGCGCAAGATTTTCGGCCATCTTGAAGAAATGTCTTGCTTTATGGACTTTTTGAATTGTCTTCCTGATGACTGCGGAATTGGCAATTGCTCGAAATTCTTAGATCCTAGAATAGATCTTAGAAGACAAGCCCTATGCTTCTCCGGGGCATAATAAGAATAGCGAAGTCCCAAGTCCAAAGGTGTCGTAAGAGGCAACTAAGGGCATTTACCAGTGGGAAGCTCCTTTGCACGGGATTTCGGCTAGATTATGGGCAACACAACGGCGCTTTTTCTGCCGTGAAGCAGTAATCTGTAAGCATCACTTTGTTTCGGTCTGGAGGGTGCCCTAGCTAGTGAAATTATTGGGCAAATAAGACTAACATCTTTTGTCTCAAGGTGATGAGCGCAATTGTAGTTCGGCTCAGAGATTTTGGGTTTTCCATGAATCCTGCAGGGCGTATCAATTACCATCAGCTGAACGTCTCGTACTTTATTGTCATAAAAAAAGTTAACTCGTGAAAATAGATTGGAAATCAACGGATATTTTTTAAATACACTTAGACGCAACTCGACTCGGCGTATACACAATACACCAACTAAATTATATTTAAATAATGCTTTAATTAAATGCCCGTATTAGTAGTGTAGTAGTGTTTCAACATCTTCTGGTACATATACTTTTAGCACTAACTGGCAAAGGAGGCAGTAAAAGAAGGTTAAGTCCTATTCGAAATTGAAATTAATCAAATATTACCTACGATCAACCATGACCCACGAGAGATAAAATCAAATGTTAACTTAAAAAACAGTTAATAATATAATTAAGTATTAAAAAGTTTTCCAAATGAAAATGTAAAAAATTTCAATTTGTTGTAAAGTGTTTTAAAATTTGTTGTTTAAAAGGCAAGTGAACAGGGCGAACACGTACCTCCCAAAGGATTGATGATATGATTAATATATATGTCGTACCGGATTACACCATCAACCACGATCATCAGTCATGATGGATAATACTGAGAAGAAAGTTTAAAAACCATCCTTTAATATTATTGTCGCATAGCAACGCTTCTACGTATATGACGAGAGTTGTCAAACGTCATATCGTGCAGCAACGTACATGACGAGAGTTGTCAAACTTCAAGACATTGATAATTTCAACAGCTACGTCAGCAATACTCGTAGCTTTGGCGTAAAAGTGTATACTTTAGACGCTGTAGACCCGGGTTCGATACACCTACCAGTGTATGGATTTTTTTGGGTTTTGTAAAGTTAATGGAAATTTCTAGTAAGTTCAGGATCAAATCGAACAGACAAAAAGGGATGGAAAATGTGTAAGCAGGATAAAAATAGTTAAAAGAATTTTCTAGTACAATTTAAATTTAAAGATGGAATGGGAAAATCATTTTGAAAATGGAACAGATCCGGGGGTATATAAGCCGTACTAAGCGTGGCCTACGGCAGTTCTAGTTCTGACTCGAAAGTGTAAAGAAGAAGAAAAAGAAAAGAAGAAGTAGTGAAAAGTGGAAGTGTTCTAAGAAGAAGAAGAGACTTAGTGTTCGATGCGGTGTGACGCGTTGATGGTACTGCCGCCCACACGAGGAACAGCGGCAGACCGGCGAAGTGAAAAAGTGAAAGTTCAGAAAAAGTGAACGCAAATAAAAGACTCGTTCCTATAAGCGGAGTATTATTTCCAATCCCTGACCCACTCCCGTGTCATTATTATGAGTAGGTAAGTATTAAAAACACAAGAATGAAGTTTATTTCTTTATCAAAGTGAAACTTCTATTACATCGTCTCAAACTTTTTCGTCTGTGTGTGGCATGTCGCGTGACGGTCGGGCTGCGCCTATAGTTCGCAGCAGCTGACCGTGTAGTGTATTACTCATTTGTGCCAGTGCTCCACGCTATTTTGTTTGCTTTTGTCAGTGTTTAATGTAATCCTTTTCAATCAATATTATTAAACAGGGCCAAGACACAGATTTCAATAAAAATATTAGTTGGAGACTTAGTCTACTTTTATTATTCCAATTTTCCAAGTATAAAATTAAGATTGATAAAGCGATTTTTATACCCTTAATGGAATATTATTCCAAAAAATTTTAATTAAATGCCTATAATGTGAAAAAGTTTCACTTTTACCGTGGTTTCATAAAACCACAAGGGGGACGCCGCATGCTTCTAAGTTCTAACACAAAGCCGTCCATTAAGGTTTAAGACGGTCCTGGTACCTTAAACAATTGACACATACGTTTATACCTGTGTCTAAATTCAATGATCTTCGCCCACGAAAAAATAAACTTGTCGTGATCCCGCTTCATCGCACCGTTGCCCGAGCCATGGCACCTATACCACGTTCATTGGCATCTTTCAACGCGCTCTTGGACAACGGGATCCATTCAATTATGAGTCGACTTCCCTAGTTTCTGAAACACTAAGGACGCTACGCAAAGAGCAATGAAATTGTATAATTAATTCAATTATGTACCTATTCCTTTTTTGTTTCTAATTTTTCCTTTTTGTGATTCGTCTAATTAGTGTTAATGGCACTGCCGTGCTGATTGAACAACAAATAAATACTAGGTATTAAGATACTATAATTTTCATGAGATGCACGAATAACTTATTAAGTATAAAAATCTATATGCGTTTACTGTACAAAACCAGATTGTTTCCAAAGTAAAATTTTAATACCTTCTCCTGCTATAAAACTCAAAATTCATACCAACCTTTATAAGAAATAAGGAATTCTTATATTTCCATTTATCAACCATACCTATTAATTTATTATTGTATTCCACAAACATAATATTTGGCATCTAGGTTTTATAGCGCCTACAGTAATTTAGATAGCAAAAATGCGGCCCCGTCTGTTCCTTGTTCATTAGTATGGAATCGTAGATCGGAGGAAGCACAAAAGACAAAGAGAGTAAAAAGACCAATCGTTATAAGTTTTCCAAATGACCAATTCGGCAGCATGCTTTGAAATCAATCTCTCACATCAGCCACTTGCCAACTGAGTTTCTTGCGCCCATTCTTCTCAGGTCTGAGACAGTCTCTTTTGAATGGGTCCTATTTTGAATAAAAATATTTGAATTTGAAATGAATAATCAATGTATTTATCCGTTGAGAGGGCTTCTCTGCAAAGCTGTTTATAATTTATGTTAGACCTGCAGAAAAAGTGGCTCTTTTAATCCACATTTTTTTTGGAATTACCTAAATATTATAATGACATTGCTATTAAGATTTGTGTTGTGCATAACCAAGTCCCTATATGTTTCTACGTCACATTCACTTAAGGATGTTATAGGTGCTTATTTAAGGAAAATAAAACCAAAAATGACCATAAAGCAGGTAGGTTATTTACGTATAGCTGATTTCTTTAGAATTCTTTTTGATGTCATTTGTAACACTACCACCGCTTCAGAAACAAATGGCGCTCTGAGGGAGAAGAAGAGGCGCAAGAACTTTCTTAGTACCTATTCTTTTTTTGCGCTCTTCTTAATAAAGTATACAATATTGTAGGTACTGTCATTGTTATAAAATAATCATTATCTTGTCCCAGGCTGTCCGATCACTAAGGTATTCAGCTGTGAAGTAGGATTTACGACAATGACATTTTTTAATAAAAAGATTTAAATTTATTTATTGATAATGCCTGAACAGTGGCTGGGACTTTATTTTAAAAGTGTATACCCTATTTACCCTTAAAGCTATTATGTATCTTATGAAGCCCTGTAGAATTAGTTACAAGCAATCCCTTATTTCTAAGAAAATCACTATTATGAGCAAAGTGACGATTTTTGTAAACATATATTAAATTTTCATAAATGTACTGGCAATGAACGGTCATAATATTTATTTCTTTTACAATAACTAAACTGTTCAAAATTCTTCTGGTATACCTAACACAGATGGGCGGCGACTATTGAAAGCAAGGGGGAAGGCCTGGCAGTTGGTCTGGATATAGCGAAGGCCTTTGATCGTGTATGGCACAAGGCGCTCCTCTCAAAACTTCGATCGTTTGGGCTTCCCGAGAGCTTATGCAAGACTTCCAGCTTCCTCACTGGGCGCAGCATACAGGTCGTTGTCGACGGTTATTGTTCGATTCCAAAGCCCGTGAACGCTGGAGTGCCCCAAGGCTGTGTACTATCTCCCACGCTGTTTCTTCTGCATATCAATGATATGTAGGACACCTCCAACATACATTGCCATGCAGACGACAGCACTGGTGATGCTGTATACATGCAGGTCTCTCTTGGGAAATCGTCGAACAGTACCGGGAGAAACTTGTGTCCTCTATCGAGTCCTCTCTCGAGGTCGCGGAATGGGGTAAATTGAACCTTGTCCAATTTAACCCCCCAAAGCCAAATTGGCTTCAAAGAAGCTGGGGGTCATTAATAGAGCACCTCAATACTTCAAGCCGGCCCACATACTAGCGCTCTACAAAGCGCAGGTCCGGCCACACATGGAGTATTGCTGTCATCTCTGGTCTGGCGCACCCCATTTCGCTCGATCCATTTGACCGCGTGCAACGCAGAGCTCTGGTGTTGCAAGAGAATGTGGGCGGCGGTAATCACTTAACACCAGGTGACCCGTACGCTCGTCTGTCCTGCTATTCTATAATAAAAATCACATAGAAAATTATCAGAGATTTCAAAATAAAAGTCACTTTCTTTAAATATTTTATTATACAAAACATAAACATTAGCAGTTGATGACTATAATATCTTCCTGCACCCAAAAATAAAAAAAACACCTGACATTATTATCACTAAAGGAATGATATAATTTTAAAAGGTATGATATTACAGCATGCTCGACATTAAAACCTTATCTTTTTAAGAAAACAATATCAATATTAAAATCAAAAACAATTGAAATATACAACAGTATGCTTGTACTTGTTCTGCACTTAAATAAATTAAAGCAATCAAAAATATTCAGCATTCCTTCTTTTAAAATTGATATTGCTTACTGGTTATCTGTTTACATCAATATGACACAAAAAGATATGTGTATTTAGGATTTTAAGAGGAACTTGAATGCCACAATAATTATTATTTTAAATGGATACACTGCAGATGTATATTATTGCAACTTATAGTATCTAATATATATCAAACAAGACCGAAACATGGTTCACTATATTTATATCATATTTGTTGTCGGTATACACATTTTATTGTGCTTGGGCTAGACCAATGACTCCACAGGCAATTCGTGCACCGGCATTGCCAGTGGTTTTGCTGAGCTCATGTCCACCTATTCCAAGGTCATCAGGATCTGCGTGAACCACCAGAGTACGGCCAACGATGTTGTTAGGTCCAGTTAGAGATATCTGTGAATCTTGAATGCAAACCTGTACAAAATGCACCTTAATTACAATGTGACTACGATCTTGTATCTTATTTAGTTAATGTCAGTTTCACACATTTAAGATTGAATACTTTTTAAAAGATTAAAAACAGAAAGTGTAAATAGCAAGTTCTACAAGAAGATGTTAGAATTAATATATAATATAAGCTTTCACAACAATTTGTGTTTAAGAAT
Organism: Leptidea juvernica; assembly: GCA_949711755.1. NCBI lineage: Eukaryota > Metazoa > Arthropoda > Insecta > Lepidoptera > Pieridae > Leptidea > Leptidea juvernica. The sequence continues at coordinate 168,971 of CATIXQ010000023.1, read as the reverse complement.
CAGTCATATAAAGACTCTAATAATTTTTTTTTTTAAGAAAATGTGACAAACAAATTGTTCAACTGATGGTAATTAATACTCCTGATAAATACATTTTTATTCAAACATCAATTATTTTACATAAGGTAAAGAGATAAAAATTAAAAACAAAAAGGAAATATAATTATTAATTTGTCTTAAGTGTGGATATGTACTACATAATGATTTTCTAAAGAATTGGTAAAAAAACCTTTGTGTGGTAAGGGTTACTATAACATAAATGACTTTCTTAATGATACCACAAATTGGGAATGGAGTGACCACCCTCAGGCTATTAAATAATAAGTTTAATTGTACAATATTACTTTGTAAACATATTTTTTCAATGAAAAAAAAAGCCCGCTGAGTTTGTTGCGCCCGTTCTTGTCAGGTCTGAGGCATTCATTTTGGAATGGGTGGTAGTTTTTGACTTTCAATAAGTGATGTCACATCCTATTTTGAATAAAAATATTTTGAATTTGAATTGAATGTAGTTTGTGGTGAGAACATTCTAAAATTTGCAATGCTCAGTCAAAACTCAATAGTTGTTAAAGAAATTACAACATAAAACTGCAAATAAAGCCATATAATTTATAATTTTCACAATCAATAGATATTTAGATTCCCCTGTAAACTTTGATTCAATATATTGTATCACTTATGTTGGTGTCATTTATATTATATTTGATCATATTAAATTCAATTACCATACATTTGTGAAGGAGGCATGTTGAACTGTGGTCTTGATATTGTATTAATATCAATTCTGGACAATGTATTAGTCTTTTCCTAGTAAAACTCATCAATTAGCATTATCCTTATGCCTAATAAGGCGAGAACATTTTTATTGACCACATCAGGGAAATAGATCTTATATAGATCCACCATTAGCCATTAGCAATTGTTTACTTTATGTTGTGGTTATCGTCTGATAGTGTGAGTGTGGGCAAGTTGGTTGCAGGAGACCTTACAGGACATTAATCAACCAAGTTAGGGACATTTTGACAAACGGAAAGGTCCAAAGCACCCCAAATTGGCAAGCATGGATGAAAAAAGTAATGAAGGATGTGCATGAGGTTTGTTGGGATAGAAGCAAGTTGCATTCTGTTGTCTCTGCCTACCCCTACGGGAAAAAGGTGGAGTTATTATTAGGTGGAGTGTGTGTATTATCTGACAATTGAATATTGCAGTATAGCAGTTGATGCCACTTTTTGTATCTATATATATAAAAATGGCTGGACCGATTTGGCAAATTTAGGCCTTGAATTATTTGTGAAAGTCCAGAGAAGGTTTAAAAGGTGAATAAATAGGAAAATGCTGCTAAATTAAATAAAAACAACAAATTTGTTTTTCCTTTGATATGTCCATACATAATTTCTATGAGATAATTTATTGACACACGGTTTGACAGTTCTCCTGTGAAACAATTTCATTAAGACAGCAGGGCACATATTTTATGAAGTAATTTTTGATTTTATGATAATAATAATAAGATTAGGAGTCTAGTGTGATTTTAATTAGGATTCAGTACAAAAGTACATACCTTAGTGACTCCTCCATCTGTCCCGGCCTCAATGTTGCCAAGATCTCCAACATGTCTCACAGTGGAGGTGGGGCCTCCATGTTCAAGCTTTTCAGGGTTGAAGTGAGGACCAGCTGATGTGCATCCATTTGTGTTGTCACCAAACTCATGCACATGGAAGCCATGCTTACCCTGAAGCAGTAAAATAAAAAAAATAATGTAGGATCATATTTATACCTACTGTATGATTGGTTGTTACTTGATTGCCTGATAAAATTATTTGTACTATTGACCCAAATAGGGAGAAAGAAGCAAATAACATTTTCTTAATTTTTTCTTCAAAAGTGGTCCAAGCACTTAAGTTTCATATTATGTGAAAGTTTTTATGGCATAATAATTACAAGTATTGAAGTTTAACTTACAGAGGACATTCTTTCAAATTATGGTTTCTTTTGACCCCATACTTGATATATTAATGATAAATAATGATGAAGTAATAATAAAGGTATTTACAACCGGCCTTGAAACTATTATGTACTTGATGGAAAATTGTTGACACTAACTCAATTGGATTGTTATAATACAGATATATAATTTATGATAAGTTATTAGGTATTAATAATGTGAATTTGATTTGATTTAGACTATCAAACAGCTATATTGTACAAAATGTTTAACAATCCACAGGTTTTTATTTTTTTCTAATAATGG